>CM062827.1:27231765-27481765 GCA_031772345.1 Himalopsyche anomala
CAGAATCAATAAATAATGTGTTAATTTATTGGATGAGTTAAATTCAGTTTGAATGAATACTCAAAATGAATTAAGTTCAATAAATGTGCAAAATTAAAAATGAAAAGTATTTTAATTACATTGAAATGATGTTATTCACGTGGCACAGTCGATAGATTTAAAGGAATGCAGTGGACCAACGATTTGATTTTGAATTGTGAAGTTGAAATGATCCACATCTTTGTTATTTGCTGCAAGAATTGCTCGTTCACTCAACCAATTATGATGTTTGTGATTAGCAATGATGAGACGAAATTTCAAAAATTCGGCAAAAACGAAATCAATCCATTCGATTCGTCGACAGGAACACGGCCGTTACAGATAGTCAGCAAATGCTTGGAGAAATCTGCGGCAGATGGTCGTTTAGAAATGCGACTCGCATGTTTGTCGTTAGCTGAAGTTTCTTAACATAGCGCCACAGAGTCGATGTTTTAAGTCAAGCGTTTATTTCATCGGCAGCGGTCGATCTTGGAATAACTGGTAGTGTTTGGCGAAAATCGCCAGATAGTAGAATCATTGCGCCTCCAAAACATTTGAGTCATTGCGCTGATCTTTCATAGTTCGGTTGAGTGCTTCCAATGTGGAGGAAAAATAAGCCACCATTTCCCTCATCAATTGCCTTCATTAAAGTATCGTACACTTTCTGTTGGGGGTTCAACAGTGGTACATTCGTTCGAAGTGATTGGTTCAATGCATCTCGATCATATTCACGTTTACGTTCCGATTCTCGATTGAAAGCGTCGTTCATTCCTCGATCTGGCGACGCATCATGCAGCGCATGAGGTAACACATATCTTCGATCAAAAGCAACGCCTGGTTATGTATCTCCTCATTCACCTCGAGATCGGGATTCCCTGAACTGACGCAAATTCGGTGTAAAGTGTCTTCGGACATGTCATCCTTGTACTTTTTCCACAATTCACGTGGATTCGATGGGAAGCGTGTCAAAAAAATGATAGCAAATAATGTGCGTATCTGACTTGGAGACGCAGAAACAATTGCTTCAGCGATTGTCATGTCCCAATGAGTTTAGTTTTCAAGCAAATTGAGCTATTGACATGCGGCACGAAATGTTTGGAATACGACGCCATTGACAGTTCGAAATGATTCGAAATGTCGACCCGAAGGGAATTATTGTTTTTTTTTCAGATTTTTCATGTTCACAGAACTGAAAGACTCTTAGAAAACCATTCCGAGCACTCTTACTGATTGGTTTAGAAATACTTGGCATAGCTAATACCTCTTTATTTCACTGTATTTTAAATAATAAAATTACATCTTCACAATGTTGACAAACGACTACTTTTGTTTGACAGTAACTGTCAAACAAAGACTATTAAATTTAGGTAGGATAAATTTGTTCTCTATGCATGTCACCAACATAATGACAGGGATCTTTTCAAAATTATTCAAATAATACTTTTTTATATTTTTACGAAAGTTCATTCTAAATTTTCATATTTTTTATATTACCAAATGATATAAATTCTCATTATAACAAAGAACGCAACATTTTCTAAATCTTCAATATTATATTTATGAGATTATCTTTCATTAGAAAAAAAAATATTATTTTTTTGTTTAATGTTCCACACATACCAACAGTTATACATTCAATCCTGTTTTTATGCGGTAGATGCGTTCCACGAAATATCGCAAAAAAAAAATCGCATAAAAAAACTTGACTTCCATACAAAAATTGGGGTGCGTTACTTAAATTGTAAAATCCGCATAACTTTGAAACAGCGAGTTAAAATATACACTAAATCGCAAAGTATATGAAAATAAGGGGAAAACCACGGCGTAAAAATATTAAAAAATAATCACTGTATGAAAATTCTATGTGTGTTTTAAAGCATGTGGTTCTAAATCACTCTTTTTCGGAAGAAATAGTATGCGCATCAGTTTCATAAAACTATGGCTGTTTTCTAACAGTGAAATTAGTGATCAGAGTTTGTTCAGATTTTCTTTTTCGATAATTAATTGGTTATGCAGTTTGTTATACCCATATATATATATTTTAAAGTTATCGTTGAAACTTGAATGCGCGATCAGAATTTGAATCATTTAGAAAGAAATGATCTTCTAATTTACTGAAAAGTTGGATACCTTCTTCAATTATTTTTGCAGTGAAGAAACTGGAATTTCTTTCAGTTCGTCATTGTTTTCTGGTTTTTTGTCAATAATTAAATTTAAATTATGAACATCTTCGTCACTTATAGCTTTATCTGTAAGTAATTCGTCGATATAATTTTCGCTAAAGGTATCAAACCTTTCTTCGCCAAATTATATCGTAAAATATGGTACATCTAAAAAAATGCATTTCTAAAAAACCGCATTGCTTCGAAATCGCATAAAAAAACCACATAAAAACAGGATTGACTGTATATGGGGATCAAAAATAAAATAATGATTTGATAGTATTCTATAACAATATAATATACATGAAAAGTATACTGATTTTTTTTTACATACCTTCTGATTTTATGTACTTTCATTCGTCTTTTCACATTTCAGTATATATTTTAGCGACGGTGATGAACATGAGACATAAATTCCTAAAAGTTTTTTTTTTAAATGGATATTGAAGATTTAGTTTCGATTTAGTTTAAAGTTGGCATTCCTAACTTGATTAACAAAATGCCTCACATGAGGTAACACATGTCTTCGATCTAAATCAAAGCCTGGTTATTTATCTCTTCATTCACCTCGAGATCGGGATTCCTTGAACTGACACGAATTCGATGTAAAATGTCATCCTTGAACTTGTTCCAGAGCTCACATGGATTCGATGTGAAGCATGTCAAAATAATGATAGAAAATAATGTGCGTATCTGACATGGAGATTCAGAAACAATTTCTTCAGTGATTGCCATGTCCCAATAAGTATAATTTTCAAGCAAATTGAGCTCTTGACATGCAAGTAGAAACATTCGTCATTTTTCGGATGAACTGTGTAAATGCGACCAAGAGCATCAATAGTCATTCGGGTGATCAGGAACCGCAACGCTTTGCTTTTGACGTTAAAATTTCTTCGATATAGCATTCCAAGTGTAATAACGTGTCATCTCAGAGTAAAACAACGTTCGTGCAAAATATTGTTGTCAAAAATTTATATACCTAATTATAAATATAACCTTACTTCAATATTATCCGATTTTCTTTCGTTTTAATTTCATATCATCGATTTCTTTTATTCTAATCCATATTCTAAATTTAAAATTTTTTATAAGTCAGTAGTACGCAAAAGAAGCAAAAACAAACAAATATAGAAAACAGTGCGATCTGGTGGATTTTTCTGAAACCAGCTTACGACATTTTATCGTTTGATGAAGCTATTCGTCATTTGAAAATTTTATTCTGTATGAAGATATTTATTTTCTTTATAATTTATTTTCCGTGATATTTTTCCGATGTTTTAATGCTTATTCTGCTATTCTAGGCAAAAAGGAATTTTATAAAGCAAAGATCATTGAAATCCTTGGAGTAATTCTCGAGATATACGTGGTGTAAATAACCCGACTTTGTTTTATATATATAGATTAAATATTTTATTGTCATTATTTTAAATAAATATTAAAATTCCGCTTATCTTCTGAACTTATAAGTTGAAGTTTTATTACTAATGCAGCATTCCGCGAAACAACCTGGCTTGCAAGAATTTCGAATTTTACGATCCGAAATTCCATGTCGAGTCATGCAGTTTTTGTTGGCGGTCATCGCTGTCCGATTTTAGCTTACCTGTAAAATTGTTAGTATTGCCACTAACACCACCTGTGCAAATTATTATTATTATAAGACTTACCTGCTGTGTTGACAAACCACCAAACAATCGTTTGTCTATATCAGCGATAGGAAACTGATGCTACGGAGCTGTGTGACATTTCTTTCGCACGAAAAGTTTTGCACCCGCTGTCAATGAACTTTTCGGATGGATTAAATACATTAGATAGGTGTACTGTTAATCTTCCGGAAGCTAAATAAACTTTTGAAATAATATATGGATTACCAAGAACAGCTAATGAAAGTTTTAACTTTTAAAATCAAACCTCTAGCCTAGATATTTTATGTCGGAAAGATAGTTAAAATCTCATAATTTATAAAAGGATTTATGCAGATTTGACACACATTTACTTGGGAATTAATAGACACAGACAATATGTTAATTACTCAGTTATTTTTGACCAAGAATCTTATTTTTTAAATTGTGGATACTTACCAATTTTTGCCAGTTTTTTATTATTAAAAATACATATATCCGACAAATTTTTAGATATGTTTGACTCCTATTGTGTATACTTATTTTTAAAAGTTATAGACATACAATATCGTCGTCATTCAAAAAAAGTGACCAAGTGCACTCTTGACGACAATGTACTAAATTGAACTATTTTACTAGATGCCTGAATTTCAATAGTAAATCAGAAATGTATATTAAATATGGTTAGCTCATTAATTTTTACAAATTAATATTCAAACGTTTCCTTTTGCATTTTACTATCTTACAATATTATTTGTATATAGTCACTTTCTCCTGTATGATGCTGATGTCCCGGTGGTTAAGCTTAAATTCTGAAATAATTTAGTATTATTTAATTGAGACAATACTATCCAGAAACGATTTCTTCAATATCATTAGCATTGTTAAGTGTGATCTATCGCAGTGCTTTCCAAACTTTTTCATGCCACATGCCAATGCTTTTTTTGTAACATACGAATATTCTTGTTGTCACTTCATCCAACATTCTGAAATATTTATTTTTAAAATTCACGGACCCCAGCAGAAAATTTGTGAACTCCAGTTTGAGAAGCACTGATCTATTCGGCCGTTTTTCGCGTTTAGACTAAGATTTAATTTTTGTTTGTGACAATCATCGAACTATTCTTATATGTTTTGTGATTTAAGCTTATTCTATGCGTATCCATGAAATATTTTTTTCCGATGACTATTTTTTAGACATTTAAATATAGAAAACAAACAAACAAATGATTGTTGCCAAACTGAACTAATGTTTCAAAATAACATCTTATGCAGCGGCTTAAAAGCGATTATCGTATCTGTTTACCAAGACAAGCTGTCCGGTAAATATTTACTAATGTTCACATGGGTGTATTTCAACAGATCTAGCTGCCGAGATGTTTGCGGAAGTGGTTAAAACTTCAAACCACAAATAGAAAAATGTGTTGAAACCACGCAAACGTAAATAAATTGGAAGAGAATTAATACAACGCCGAACAACGTAATTAATATCATAGAACTAATCACAATAGTTGCACTACGAACTATTGAAATATACTGAAAAAGAAAGTGATTTTATTTGTTCACGTTCAGCTGTCACAACGAAAACAAACATCAATGATAAACTAAACTACTCGACCAGAATGAGCTTATGAGCTTTCGTGAATGCAACTTGTCTGTCTTATCAAGGGATTCACCAATGCTCTCATAACTTAAATTACTAGATTACTAATAGTTTCACTTTGACTAATGCATCCATTTTGTTCAAGATGCGATCAAACGTAGTTTTCTCCAAAAAATGTAAAATAAAATAAACAGAGTAGTAGGGAGAGAATAGGGCTACATATTGTTGATCCTGTCGTTATGGTCAATAAGCTCGAATTTAAATTCACGGAGATAGCCATGTTTGAATGTCATCGAATCTTGAATTGGTACTGTATTGCGAGTTTGTATCTGTACATAATTGATCTCCAAATGTATACATCAAATTGATTGGATCTTCGTTTTTTTTTTATATATGTAAATATAGAAAGATATGACATTGATATCGTTTAAATTTTATATAATGATGCTTTGAAAAATCTATAATAATAAGAGATCTGTTTGTGTTTCTCAAAGCTTTCACGGAATATTATTGTTGCTTAAATTTATTTACCTCCCACTTTGGACTATTTGGATTTCATTTAAAAAAATCCTAGTACTGTTTTTTTGTGGACGCGATACGTTTTACCTAGACGTGGTCACCAGAACCATAGCTGAATTGATATTCTGCCTTCGTTCTTTTAGGTTCTCTACCTATTATCCTGCAGTGCGGATTGTGGTGCGACCAGCTCACAGCACGTCCAAAACATCCTCATCTTCATCAGACTTCTCAGCCATTGGGAATTCTACATAATCCATGAGTTTAAGTGAAGTGAAGTGAAGAAAATCCACCAGTGAGTTTTCTATATTTTGTGTTTAGTGTTTTGAAGCATGAAACGTTGATCGTTTTATGTTTAAAGTAATATTTTGATATTTCTGAATATTCCAAAAATTCTGGTCATCTTCCCGAAGACTATTATTAAAACAATTCGCTTCACGTGTAAACTAAAATCATTGATGTCAAGTCTGTAAAAGACATGTGGATTAAATTTATTTTAAAGTTGCAATGATGTATTTTGAAAAGCGCTTTATGCTGATCTATTTTACTTTAATTTTACTACTGTGTCAAATAAAAAATGGCGTTGCAGCACTCAAATGCCATTGTGATATATGCCTTAAGAGTAACGACACTTGCGAGACTGATGGTTATTGCTTCACCTCTACATCGCTGGAGAATGGAGTCATCACGTACTCTTACAGGTGCCTCGATCGTAAGATGATGTTCCCGCTAGAAAATCCCATTCTGTGCCTCTCCACCGATGCGAGAAACGATACTGTCAAAATATACTGTTGTAGAGAAAATATGTGCAATAAAGATGTTAAACTGCAGCTCCATGTGAAGTCAGAACACCACGAGAGCTGGGTGCATGGTAACAGTAAATGGAAAACTGCTGCTCTAATTTGTTTCCCAGTGTTCGCAGTCTGCACCCTGGCTGCAGGTTTGCTCTACATTGTTAGGACGAAGTTCCCTCGTAAACAAGCACCCCGTTCTTTTTACCCTGTCGATGATTCTGTATGTGAACTTACAAACCCTATTTTGGGAGCCGCAACGATTAGAGATATGATCGAGCTGACAACTTCTGGGTCCGGTTCCGCAGGCTTGCCTCTCTTGGTTCAGAGATCTATTGCCAGACAAATTCAACTGCTTGACATAATTGGCAAAGGACGCTTCGGTGAAGTTTGGCGAGGGAGATGGCGCGGAGAAAATGTCGCCGTTAAGATATTTTCTTCGAGAGAAGAATGCTCGTGGTTTCGCGAAGCGGAAATATATCAGACTCTTATGTTGAGACACGAAAATATTTTAGGTTTCATTGCCGCTGACAATAAAGATAACGGAACTTGGACTCAACTCTGGTTGATTACTGACTATCACGAGAACGGTTCTCTTTTCGATTTCCTAAATGTGCGAACTCTCGATCCAATAAATTTGGTTAGCATGGCGCTGTCTATCGCAACCGGATTGGCACATCTCCACATGGATATAGTCGGAACCAAAGGTCTTACCAATCATTCCACAGGTAAACCAGCAATCGCTCACAGGGATCTTAAGTCGAAAAATATTTTAGTCAAGTCAAATTTGACATGCGTGATCGGAGATCTCGGTTTAGCCGTAAGACACGACGAGACACGTGATACGGTTGATATTCTGGCTACAAATCGAGTTGGGACAAAGCGGTACATGGCACCTGAGGTATTGGACGAATCGATGGATAGTCAGCAGTTTGATCCATTTAAAAGATCGGACGTGTACGCTTTGGGGTTGGTATTGTGGGAGATGGCGAGAAGATGTAGCGTTGGCGGGATGCAGTGTGATAAATATCAACCGCCCTACTACGACGTTGTTCCTCCTGATCCGTCTCTTGAAGAGATGCGGCGGATCGTTTGCACGGAACAGAGACGACCGAGTATACCCAATCGTTGGCAAGCTGACCAAGTTCTTCAGGCTATGTCTAAAATAATGAAAGAGTGCTGGTACCACAATCCTGCTGCTCGCCTTACTGCTCTACGTATTAAAAAGACCCTCGCAAATATCGGAGTTGAAGAACACATAAAAATATAATCAAAACCCTCTACCTCGTCTCACGAAGTGAGAATATTTCGTTCAATTACAATATTTTCCATTTTTATATACTTATAACCTATCGTAGTATTCAAACAATTTTTGTGTATTCAATACTACGTCAATGTACAAATTAATACAATATTTAATAAATTCAGTAAGAATGTTATTTTTTTTTAAAAGATGAATACCACTATTACCTTTATTATCATTACAACCAGTTTATGATAATGTTGTTATTTTATCTTCAAATTCAATCATTAAAGTGTAAAAAAAAAAAACATGTAACGAACGTTTTAAAACCATCTGTATTTGGTATAATAAATAAGATTTGTCATAGATTTAGGGGAAAAATAAGTTTTAAAAATAAATATCTAATCAATAAAAAATAAGGAATGTAGAAAAACAAAATGAATTATTTATTACATTGCAAAATTTGTTTTATTGAAACCGGTTTGAATATTTTGTATTATCTAATTGACATCATGCGACAGTTTTTTTTTTATATAAAACAAATAAGAAAATACAACACAACCTGTGCTGTCGTGAATATCAATTCGATAAATATCTCTTGGCACATTCAATATATTTCTCGTATTTTTTCTGAGTCAAAAACCATCTTACTACATCCTTTTTTATTCCATAATATATGTAAACAAATAGGCTAAAAATATTATCCTGTAATTCCTTGTGAATTTTTAATTGAAATATGGTTGTACTTAATATGAAAAAGAATACAATATCTATACCCGGCCTATGGGATTTAAATTTCGTTGGCAATTCGATAGTCGTAATTTAAAGACCACTGGTCCAGATTTCGTCATTATGTTTTTTTATTGTTTTGAGTATAAACTGATAGGTATATTGTGCAATTCGTTGTGATTAGATAGGTATTTCTATAACTTGGCCGATTTTTTATTATTATTTAAAATATTCATATTTTAGTAGGTTTAAGTGAAACAATTATTGGTGGATATTTATTTTGTTTATGTAACTTTATCAGTAATTTATTTAAGGCTAAAAATATGTGTGACGTGCTAGGGAAGAAAACGGGATAAAATTCCAATGGCTGTGAAGGTAAATTTGGTTTGGTAAAATTTGAAAATCGTTACAGCAATTCTCATATACGTTTTATAATCGAAGCATATCTATAATATAAATCAATATATCTATCAAAGTAAAAGAAGTTAAAGTCGTATTTTAGAATTTAAATTGCCTTAAAAAGGTTAAATATTACATTATTGTATACACTATTATTTGTATCAGGCATGCACAATCTTTTTCTTCTAGTGGACAGCAGAAAAGCAAATTTCGGGCCACAAAGAAAAATTAAATTTAAATGACGCTCACTCCTCTTTTAACACAAGGGATACTTTCCACGGAAAACAACCGTGTAAAAATACAAATGAAAGATATGTTATATTACATTTGTTATTTCAAAACCGTGCAAAAGAGAGATGAGATGCATTTATTGACAAAAAAATATTTGGATATATACACATTGTATTTATGATTAAAGGTCAATGCGATCTTTGTCTTTGGATATTTTAAACTATTGTTTTAGAATTTGATTTATTAGTGTATTATTTTTATTTGCATGTACAATACAAAATAATTAAAAACTATTAACTTCTTACTTTTGGATTGTAAAACATCTGGATACATCAGAATATTAAATAAAAAACAAGTATTAAGCTGCAAAATCAAATCCAAATTTTCATCAGCTTATTTCTATGAACCGATTTATCCAACTTCGTCATCGAAAAAGATTGCTCACATTTGTTAAATTCAATTATGTACTGTAATTTAATTTAAGATAAAATATTCGAGGACCACAAAAACATCAAACATGCGTCCCTCGGATTGTGCATCCCTGATTAATATGAATGTTTATAAAACAGATATGTCACTACACATCATAACTAAAAAGAGGGTGGAGAAATTCACTTTGATGATCATTTGCAATTTACAAATTGTTTTTTTTTTTTTTTTTTTAAATGTATAATAAACATTTATTTTTGTCTACATAATATACATATATGTACCTATATCTTTAATTTATTTTTATATTATGAAACCTTTTGTGAATTTAAAATTATTATTAATGTGCGAATATATTTTTTTTCCGTATTTTAACACTAAATGTATTATATAATAATATGCGATTTTTTAAATAAGAATTGATGTATTTTTTCCTTTCATTTTATAATGGTTATTTTTTTAAATTATTTTCAGAGCTCGCCATCACGATAAAATTTGTTTAGTTTTACATATCTTATATATTTTTTAAAAATTATAATTTATTTATGTACAAGTATTATTTTACTAGTACATGTTGGCAACACATATTTCGCTCTCACGCACAATATCTATCAATGTTTGGGTGTTATTATATGTACCTAATGATGACATAACCAGAACTGGACTAGTCATATTCTTGTTGTTGATATCGAAGAGTTTCCGATTGTTTTTAATTAAAGCAATTATTTTTAATGGAAACATAATCGTAAAGCCTGGGTTCGATTTGTAGACACTCACTTCGGGGGCTTAGAGGTGGCGAAGGTGACACTAAAAAACGATTGTTTTTAAAAAATAGCAAAAACGCTTTTTGTCTAAATAACTTTGTACTTACGATATATTATATTTAACGGCAAAAAAATATAGATGAGAGACCAAGATTTTCGATGGATTCAACGATAACTTTGAGGAAGTTTATTGTTAATATAAAATTTAATTTGATAGCTATGCTATTTCATTCGTTACAAAATGTGACATGTTTTGCCACTTTGAAGAGCATCAGACAAAACATCGCAAGATTTACAAGTATGTTTCTATTGTTGAATTTTCGACAATTTAATGCGCTTTATTACATCGTAGATTAAATATTTTTATTCAAAGAAACAAGGATACTGGTAGTCTTTTTTTCGATGGATTCGGCGGTATCTTAAAATCTCAACATTAACTTAACCTTAATTATGTCTAATGACGCTTCTCAAAGAGGCGAGACAGGTCACATTTTGTAACAAAAAAAGTGAAATAACAAAGTTATCAAACATAATTTTATATTTTCAGAAATCAAAGGTTTGATTATATAGTAATGTTGCTTTGAAAAAATATAGTACCTATATTACTAAATAAACAATTAATAAATATGTTTTCATAATTTCTCCCTGGTCAACCTAAGCCCCAACTTCATGATAGCAATTAGGCAAGAGCGATATACTGATAACTGCTTATTTACATGGAAGTATTTTTAAAATTTAAAATTTACTTTTCAAATTAACCCTCTGTAAAATATTAAGTATTTACTTTAGTATCTCTGTGAACCATTAACAAAATACTATGTGCTTAATTGCTTTTAAAATGACTCGTATTACAGTATTCTACTAATTTTAACAATCGACAGCTCACCGACTGTAATTAATTACAGTTGTTGAACTCTTCTAAATTATTTTCGACGAGTTTAAGTTAATGAACCGAAAGGTTATGTTTTACGTGTAGAGTGAACTCTAAATCTATATGTACTGGTAAGCTTCGCTCTCAATTTTACACTAATTTTAAACATGAATACTTTTTACATTTTTTTTTAAACCTCACATATATTTTTTTTATATGGCAAGTACAATAACTTTGTTAAATGCCGCCCTCCTACACAGCAAAAATGCTTAGTCGTAAAAATAAAATTATAGCCTTGGTGAATGATCTCATAAAGGAAGCATTTCCTTTCTTTTTGTTTTGTTTAGTACGATATAAAACATTATATTCATTCTAATTAACCAGTTGTATTTATTACTACCTTAAGTATTACTACATTTACCGAAATGGGGCAATTTTATTTTTTTTGGAAAGGGAAGAAAAAAACATTGTTTTTAATCGAGGTCAGTATTTTTTTATATGCTTAGAATATTATTCTGTATTTAATATAACATTTTTTTGGATCGAAAAAAATCCTTGGAAACGCACCAGACGTGGCCAACTATTGAAATGTGGCTTATTTTAAATTGACGGTGGAAAATCAAGTATCACGGAAATGTTTGAATTTTCCGATTTCTATCCAATAAAACGACAGTGGACCACTGTTTTTATCAAATGGTACGTAACAATCAATCTTTCATTTTTTATATTTTTAATCTGCCATCGTCTACACTTGGGTATCCCAAACTTTTTTTTAGAATGGAACATTTAGAAACAAATATGTTATTAATACACTCATCTGACAAACTCAACTAGAAATCATTTTATGATTAATCTTTACTTTTTTGTTTCAAATTAGAATCACTGATTAAATCAATTCGATTTTTTAATCACTTGAGCTTAAACTTACTAGTTTAGCGGTCACAGAAAATAGATGTTGAGCCCTCGAATCATTCTTACTAATTATCGAAAAACATTGCAAAATAGGTGTTTTCAAGTTATGTAGGTGTTCGCGGAACACCTTTTCTGGCTCCACGGAACACTAGTGTTCCGCGTAACATAGTTTGGGAAACCCTGGTCTACACCTATTCTGTATATTATGTCTTTTATTATTGTGTTGTTAAATCTTTAATTTTTTTGTATATTTTAAATATTTTTATTACATATTATATAAAATAAATATAATTTACACCGCCATTATGCATTCCGTAAGTGAGTTAAATATTTTTTCTTAGTTCAAATAAAATTAAGACTCTATTTATCTAATACTTATTTACTGTGCTGCCATTGTGTGTTTTTTTTTTATTATTTATTAAAGTAATTGTGATACAAAAATCTTTGTTTTTAAAACATGAAAAATATAAAAAAACGAGAGAATACAAGGCAGAAAAAAATGATAATAACCCCTTTCTAGATATTGAAATAATATTATAATATTCTACATCTCATAAAGTATCGTAAAAACGAAGTAAATTAACACTCACTGAAATAGTATTTTCTATCTAGAATAAAATTATGCAATTCACAAAAACACTAAATAAAAACGTGATTGTACATAAAAGTTAAATATGAAATGCTGACCATTTTGCTACTTAGCTCACTTTCCATCTCAATGACCCATATTTAAAACTCATTTTATAATACAGTGCTGAAGATACGAAAGATTTTTTCAAAGAGTCAAAATAAAAGGATAGGTTGCTTTACAAGCTGCATAAAAACTTTTGTACATAGTTCTTAATTTGATTTAACTACTTTCGGTGGTTTCGGCGGTAACTTTGTGGAAGTTCATTCATTTAATATAACTTTGATTATTCCACGTATTGTGTAACTAACTGTGACACGTGTTTCACCACCGAGTCGTGTGACACCACCGAGTAAATAAAAAGGGTTTAAAGATGAATAGCTTAGAATTTTTAGAAATAAATAAAACTCTTAACAAAAAAGAAATATTATTAAATAATATTCTTAATAGGAATGGTTGCTCGCCATTACTTACATTTTTTCCAATTAATAGAGTAATCACAAACCTATCTGATTGACTGCAGCTCATTAGTTTAATGTCATTACTAGTATGATTATATTTGTTTACTTTGTTTTGATTCTATAACCCCCTCTTTTAAAGGGAAAAATCCCAATCTAATTGGTTGCAGCTCATGAGTATTATTATTTGTTTGCTTTATTTCGATTCCCCCTCTTTGCTTTCCTTAAAAGGAAAAAAAATCCAAACTACATTTTGTAATTTCATAATTTAAAAATTTTAGAATCAATCTTGCTTCATTACTTAAGCAAAATTTGCGATAGTAAGTCTGAAGATGCCTCTGAAAGAGGCGAAACACGTGTCACAGTTAGTTACACAATACGTGGAATAATCAAAGTTATTTTAAATTTTATATTGATTTAACTATATTGGTGCCATTTGCATAAATACTCATATAAAAAAAATAGATCATTGTATTCTGTCTACCGATCAAAAATCATTTTTTTTTGATGTTGGTACGTTTACACTAAACAGTTATTTTCCTTATACTTTGAAAACTTTGTTCCATGCTCGAATTTCAAAAACTGGAATTAGTTATATCTGCCATACACCGAAATACCAATCATAACAGATTTTTTTCTTAATTCTTTATTTTATTATGAAATCTGGATATGTATTGTAAGGTAAATGTTTATTATTATATTAAGATTATATGATTTTTGCTGTATTACAAGAGACTGTTATTGTATGTATATTGGAAGCCATGCCTTAATGGCCAATGCATTTGATAGCGACCAAAAGTCAAGATTGAAATGAATATAGAATAGATATCACATAATATATATTAAACTTAATGTTTATAATGGCTAGTATCTAAGATGAAAATAAATTTTTATGTTTGAAATTATATGAGTTTTCTTACGCCCAATACTTGAGACCAATTCTATTGAATTAAAATTATTAATAAAGAATTCACCAACTGATTATAAATAAAGATATTTTACCTGCTTTTTCACGAGTAGTTAAAAAAACATATAAAACAAATAATTTGCAAAATACTTTCATTTTCAAACATTAATGTACTATTTCAACAATCGATTCAATAGGTCTAAGCTTATAATAATGCTCAAAATCTTCTCACAGTACAGACTCGCTATGACCCACCTATAGTGCAGATATTGGGACGCTATAGGAATACTACGTTGTAGGGGACTAGACAACCGTACACAATTTCACGTTAGGTTCTTTCTATTGTATTTTATGAATTGAGCGAAATCAGCAAATCAAAAGTTTTCTCTGTTTTAATATATGTATATTTCATAGAATACGTCTAGCAAATTCAAGGGGCTAACAACTACTGACATAGACTATATGACTATTTTTTGAATGCAAGTATATAAAATATTTATTTATAATATAATTATATTTATGAAAATTCTAATTTGATGTTGAAAGTTTAGCGTTTTTTTTATACAACTACGCGATAGGGGAGTTAACTATAATTGTAAGCATTAAATATAATCTTATTAAAACTTATCAGCTGTTCTAGAATATCACTTACACAAAATTAATATTAATACAAACACAATATTCTTTTGTACTTTATTTCCACTAATTTATCAATTTCAGGACCGGCTTCGCTCATGGCGAGCATTGTTGACTGATGAGCTCGTCATGAGCGAAACCGGCCCTGACCTTGTTAATTAAATAAAGTGGAAATAAAATACGAAGGAATATTGCATTTTATTAATATAATGCCTTTCCACCAAATTGACAGTGAACACCCTAAAAGTGAACAAAATTAAAAAATAAAAAAGTATTTTATACCTTCTGAGATTTAAAAAAATATATCATAATACGTTTCGTGATCACGAGTGGGAATTAAGTGATAAGAAATCTAACAATACTTTTGACATAACTACCTGGATCTCTTTTTTAACTTATCTTAAACACAGGTATCCAATCTATGCAATAATGACCATATATATTATTTAATAAATCCCTAAAACAAGCTTATATAAACTTCTTTACTGTGTTTTATTAATAATCAACTGGCATCCAACCTGTAAGCTACAAGACTGGGTATAATAAAAAAATAGAAGAAATCGAGTTTAAAAAATAATCCCACTTTATAAGTAGCAATACAAAAACCTCAATATAATTGAACCACTGAGTAGTGAAGTGAGCCAAGTAGCATTTTAAGAAACATTAAGTTTTAATATACTACATGTTTTAAAGTATCGTAAAAGAGAAGTAAGCTTATTAAATACTCGCTGCAATAATGTTTTCTTTCTATAATAAAAATATAACCATTTTGTTACTTAGCTCACTTCACTTCTCAAGGGCTCAATTTCAAAATATATTTATAATAAACTTTTCTATCTTTTATTTATAACTGTTATCCAACACGTAAATTTGTGGCTTATTCATTAAAGAACGGAAGAATCTTAGTTTTGAAAAAACCTCAACAGTCATGAAATGTTTATGTACGTCATGGGCAGTTTAACAAATCTCTTCTGGCAAAAATGTGTACGGCAATTTTTAGCCCATAACAGTTTTCCTGCAAATTCAATATAATAAGTAGTATACTGACTATAATCCAAGCTCTAAACTTCTGACCTATATAAAATAAAACACATTAAAAATACTCTCGTGACTATGAAAATCTATGTTTGTCCTAAGCCGATCGTAAAATCCCTTCTGGCTAAGTTTTTTTATCGCAAATATTCGCCTATAACTGTTAACCAATCGATGCATAATAATATTATAAGTATATACAGAGTAATAACATGTATTGAATAAAAATGGTTTTATTGAATGTCGAAACACTATAGCTAAGAAAGTGTTCGAGACGACTTTTTACATTTCGCATTACGTAATTTATTACCTATGCTTATAAAAAGATAGCCTTCAGTGGTCTACAAATACAATTCGAATATTATTATAATATTATTACAAGAAATGAACGCCACCCAATGAGACACTACTTAATATAGGCGAATCAAAGTAAGAACTAGGATCTCCAATACCGGGATCCCGTCCAATTGCATGATTCCAAAATCCTGAAAATCCGATAGTAGTAATCCTGGAATTTCTGGATTGAAGATAAGCGAAATTCGCGAATGAGTTTAAAAAAGTAAAATGTCGCATTTATTTTTTTAAGTAAATCCGTAAATTCCTGGGTTTTTAAAATCGGCCAGCGGAATCGACAAAATCGGAAGATACTTTTGTAGATTATTTTTAAATCTCTAAATTTCATGATTTTATGGTGAATGATCTATTTCGGGATCCTGGGAAAATTATAAATAACGAAATCCCGAGATTACAAGAAGGCTCCGGGATTAGATGCCAGAACCTATTCATGAGATTCAATTTAAGCGCTCTTTAATTTCAACTTGTGTTCGTATAAAGTGCATATATCTACTGATACGTTTTTTAATACTTAGCATCACAGCTGATTGCCAATGAGCCAAATATTTTTTTGGAGAAAAGGAGAAAAGACATGCCGAATAACCAAGTCCTTATCGCAAATGTTAATATTAATTTTACCAATACTTACGACTGAATCTGTCTAATTAGCAATCAAAGCTCGTATTGAAACGTGCTTTTATTCTTATTTATTTATTACTAACAATTCTTCTTTCTTTAGTATGGATTCTAAATCTCTAACTCAAGCATTCATTAACCACAGCTAAGTTGTTTCACTTTAATTTTCAATAGAGTCGAATGTTTCTGTGACAACTTTTTAATGAAATTTTCCATACAAAATATTAAATGACATTCAGTCACCAGATTCAAATCGTTCGACTCTCAATGATTTGATTTGTATTGATAACAAGTCGATTTTGGCTACTTTTGATAGTAAAAACATGTTTTAATGTTGATTTTCATACACTTACAGTACGATTTTGAAACTGGAACTGGAACATGTATGTACATATACATAATAGATATTAAAAATCCCTACCGAAATTAATAAAAAAAGGTTCATTGGCAAAAAATATTTGGGTGTGTTTGATATTGAATGCCTCATTACTTACTCTTTTACGCTATTTGAAGTAAATAATTATTTCATACTAATATGGCAAAATCCCTTGTTACCCAATTCAAGATCATTGTTCATGATCATCACATGACGTATAACGCTAGAATATAAAGACATCTATAAATTAATCCAACAAAAAATTAACTGCAATATTTATTTAATCTATTGTTTTTTTGATAACATAAGAAACGACTTACTTTTTTTAGTTAGGGCAACATTGAAACATTTATTATTGTTTAAGTATGTTTTTTTTTTTTTAAATAATCTTCGCTCATATCTCGTCAGTGTTCAAGTTCTGTGTGTTCAACAAAACTGGCGTGCGAAAAAACTTGAATAACGAAAAAAAACCTGCATATTTTTTTCCATCGATATTTTTACATGAACATTTCTGCGCTTGTCAAACTTTTGAATCGTAAAAATAAAATGTACGATCGTCAATATAAGTTCATTATGTAGTAATTATACAAGTGTAAATTCTAGTCATAATTCTATACTGTTTTTTCAAATATCTATTAAATAACAGCATATAGAAAATTATTTTAAGATGTACGCAAGAAATAAAGATTTTTAGTATGACACAAAACTACACAGGACGAATTTTTTGAATACTTAATTTTTTTATGGTGTCTACTGTATTTAATTTTTTGATGGAAAATCATTTATATTTATTTGAATAAAACACATTTTTTTAACTAATATCACAATTGAATAAAATCATTTGCCGATTGCGCTTATCGGTTAAAAATTCTGGCAAATAGAGAAAACTATTTTAATAAACAGTGTAAACTCGTGTCGAACAAAACCGATATTAAATATTAAAAATGTAGGAAAATAGTTTGATATATTGCTCTTCCACCAAGATATTAAATTAAAAACATTATAAGTATTCTATAATACTTTGTCAAACATAAAAATATCTAGATTGACAAAAATAAGGTTCAATATATTAATGACTATGCATTTAAAAATATGAAGAGCTTTGAGAACCAATGTCCTTATGAATTTAGCAAATATTTTGGCGGGCTCTTTTGTTACACACAAAGATCGCATGCAAATGAAATCTGCCACGAGATATAAAAAAAACTATTTTGATCAGTTTAGGTAGGCTAGATCTACCTGACGAAATATAAAACAAATTATATTGCTACTTTTTAACACGTATTAAAACCTTGCATTTTTTGTATTGTATATTTATGTCACTCAAACTATTTATTAACTATTAAGGTTGACTAATAAATGTTTTTTTTATCACTGCGGACCGTAAAATGTTTACAAAAAAAAAAACAACCCTACCCATTTTAAAGAAGGTAGGGAAAAATGTATGAATTTAGAAGCATTTGTTTTAGCCAGAACACACCACACCGTCTTACATCTATATCAGCGGTTCCCAAAGTGGTTCCTGTGGACCCCCAGGGATCCGTGAGACCGCTGAGGGGGTCCGTGACAAATCAAAAATCATTTGGGGCTGCGTGGACAACGTCAGGGGGTCCGCGGAAGAATAAATATTTTTAAAAATCCTGACAGCTTTTTTATTATTATTAAAATTTAAAATAAATAAAATGGTAACGATTTTTACCAGGGCTTCGAACCGGAACGGAACTGAAAACCGTTATAACCGTTATTTTTGCAGGAACAAAAACCGGAACCGAACCGTTTTTTTCGGTTCACGTTAGTATTTTGGGCAAATCGGTAAATTACTAAAGGGTTTTGAGATTTTCAAATTCCTCGGTGAGCTAAAAAAAAACTAAAAAGGTCACGGGGATATTTTCGGCAAATCGGTAAATTCATGTCCAATAATAGGATAGGATAGGATTCAAGGATAGGATAAGGATAATAATAGGATAGTTCTACCTACTACTCTTTGGAAAAGGGTAGTAGGTAGAACTATTGTTTGAGCGACTGACTAACAAACAGTGCTCGCAGAAAAACATCTGTTAAGATACCTCCTTTAGGAGGCCATTTGCTCCACATTGGAAGCAGGCATGGAAAAAAATACCATTCAAATCATTAACTTAATTATTTCACTGGGGGGTCCACGGTCAAATTTTTACTATGGAAGGGGTCCACGAGCATAATAAGTTTGGGAATCACTGATCTATATATTATGTGAACGGAGAAATGGTACAGTTTTTGCTGCCAATCTCAAAATATGACGATAAAGAATGCAAGAAGAAGATAGAAATAATGCAGCACAAAAAATATGCCTTGAAATACATATATTGTTTCTTTCATTTCGTTTTCTTTGGTCGTGCTATGATTCTGAAAATATCCTCCATCTTGACTAATTTCTTTTTATTGTCGATATTAAAATTTCCGACTGCATAAAATATATAAATTATTGTAGCTGATAAATTAAATTACGGATATGTGATAAAGTAGGAAGATTCGGCAGATTAAACACTTACTTTAAAAGGATATAAAACACAAAGCTTTGACAAAAGTATACTAAATTCGTATGCAAAAAACAATAAAAAAAACAGAAAGAAATCAGCGTTCATAACAAAATTATCATATAAGATCAGGTTTTGAAACCAGATTTTTTAAATCATATTTCTTTCCTCCGAATCCTAAATTTCGAACGTTATAAAGAAGCATTTTAAATTCTTTAACCCAAACTAAAGATCACTTCAATTCTTTGTGGGAAAGCTTTATATTTAGAATATTAAAACACTTTTTTATGCTAATTTCACAGTATTTATCCAAGATCGATATATATTTATAAATACTGTGGAAAGATTTCAAAAAAGTGTTTACTTTTGTGGCAATTTCTTAACCAGAATCTCACCATCAGTTTAAACATTGTTGCTTAATCCGGCAGTCAATTGATAATATCCGTAACTGATGAAGCCATATCCTCACCTGGTAATGGGCGTTGAAATATATGACGGCTACCTAGACACGGAAGATAAAATATTTACATCTCGATTCTCAAAAATAAAATACTTGTTTTTTACCCAATTCAAATGTCGGAGGTCATATGTTTTCTGGTCATGTTTCTAAAAAATCAACTAGTAGTGTACCGCAATAGTTCTTCACCAACATTTTTAAGATAATGCATTTCTGTATCTAATAGAATAATCACGTGTGATCTAATTTAGTAATGGACAATTTGCTGACTGGAAAGCCGTGTGAATGGGTCGAATCAATAAAATACAATTTTTTGAAGACGGTATTGGTAATACACGTACAAAGATTTACCGTCATATCGAAAGCGATTAGCTAACCACTAGTCCTGTCCTAGCCCTATCCTTCTATTCCTACTCTCTTTGGAAAAAGAGAGGTTGAGCAACTGAGTAACAAGCAGTTCTCGTAGAAACACTTATGTTGAGATAAACTCCAATAGGAGTCCATATGCTCCACATTGGGAGCGGGCATGTAAAAAAAATATATTCATTAAATATGAATCAAATTATATACTCACCTACATAAATACATCAGGATATTTGCGCTGAATGAATGTAAGCTAAACATTGTCTTTTTGGCAGTTAAACAGTTTTACTGCCAAATAATTTAATTTCGGGTTCGTGGTCGATTTCTGTATTCAACATAATAATATTACGTATTACACCAGTGTTCTTCAACCTTTTCTACATCGGCGGACCGGTAAAAATTGTAAAAATATCTCGCGGACCGGCGTCAACCAACATCACTCAATAAGTTCGTAGGATGACGTATAGATCGTGCCACTATTGACAAATTCATATGATTTTAAGAAAGCACCAACTTTCAAATAATACGTGTCAAAATTTCATAACAATTGAGGTTTAGTTCACAAGTTACAGTACAGTAGTTTTAGTGACGCTACTTATGTAATTTTCAAAACAATGGAAAAATGATAATGTCGTGTGTTGATAAAGCACTGCTTTTTAATGGGAAAAACTACCGTTCAAGCAAAGCAATGGCTTGAAAAGTGTCATTTGGACTCTGTCCCATCGAGATAAATGGTAGAGAAGTGGTTTGCTGATTTCTGAACGCTCATTTCATGATTTTTAAGCTGAACAGAAAACCAGAAAACATAAAAAAGTATAGTATACACAATATAGTTTTTACTGATCTTAAATTTAAAATACGTGAGATGACTGACGTCAACCTTACAGATATCAGAAGGCAGTTCATTCACCATTTTGCATCAACATCGAGGAGATAAACAAGTCGAAAATTTTTCGAAAAATAAGTCTTCGCGGACCATAGGTTGAAGAACACTGTATTACACAATAGTATTATGAAAAATATTAGTTTTTAATAAAAAAAAAACTTGTGCGGAAAATTCATGTACGGAAGAATCTTGTGCAGAAGAATCACAACTTTATTATATAATATATCAATCTATACTGTAAATGAGTTGGAGAAAAGGCTTCAGAACTTAATGAGTGAATTACATAATATATTTTTTTATTGGCTTATGATATCTTAATTATTTATACTATCGTCGAACTGTTAATGCTGTCAATTTGATAGCCGGTGGAGAATGTTGCTGCAGGCGCGAATACTTGCCAGAGTAATGAAATATAAGCCAATGATTGGTTTCTCGTCGGCTTTACTATCGGTTTCAGTTGGATAATATAATTTATCGTACCAGTTTTTTGTTTTTTGAGATGATGCAATATATTCAAATTTATATCAAACGCGTGTTTTAATTTGCTGTTAACGTCAATTGAGCGCTGTACTAATTAGGGAACATTGCTGAATTGAATTCGTAATGATGTAATTTTACTGACCTTACCTGGAGAGCATGACCTGGTGAGTTGAATAACCACTACACGAAGAAGAATAAAACTTTCTTTTCTGTGAAAAGATCAGCAATCGATAAAAATCGATTAATTTACGACCTAAGTCACTACCGGCAAAATATCTGGCTCATAACAATCGTAACGGCGTTTTTGAGTAGAGCAGTTCCCCCCCCCCCCCCCGTTGAATGCAGAACAACTCGAGATATTCAGACGCAAATGAATGAACTAGCCACCTTTGCAATAATTGAAATATAATAAACGATCACCCCTTCGGATTTCAATAATGCCCTTAAATGTCAATCAAACCCCTCAAACAAGTAAAAATATATTTTTTAAATTATATAGTGTTCATGTAGGAAATTTATTTCTTGAAATAAAGCAAAAAATATAAAAAAACTAATTTTAATGCAGAATACCTCGGAAGCACTGACGCAAAAATTCTCAAACTAATTTTGTCATCTTACAATGATTTCGATAGCGATAATCATCCTGCGGTCCGCTTAGGTTTTATGTGAGCCCCAAAACAATCAGTCACCAGATGCTTTTTAAAACATTTGTAATTTTTTGCAAAAAAATACGTAAAAGAATGAGTATTTTGGATAATTTTTTTTGGACTAACATTTTTGATATGTCACTATATTATGTAGTATATTTACGTATTACTATTAATATCCTGCAGCCCACGATATGTAGCAAAAATTGGCATGCAGCCCCGGCGAAAAAATATTGAGTATCGCTGATTTAAAGAGACAACTGCATCATCCGATAATGCCCAGTCCAGTCGTATCTCACCAGCAGCCCCAACATTATAATTATATAATATAATAAAAAAAACATTTACTTTGAGAAAAACTCAACTAAAGTTTTGGGTGTAAAACAATGTATACTAGTATTCTTTGTGCTCTTGTATAAATAAAATGTTTTTATTTTGACATCACCTTGTATTTGCAGAATGTGTAAAGATTATATATTTTTTTTGTATCTTATATAAGATGTCATTTTTTTACATTAACAACTACAAACTGCCCTTATCACCTACCTACCGCCATTTTACTTCATAAGTACATATATGGAAAACGTCTTAGTGTTTTACGCACACTTGTGTCGTTTTGAAAACTTATCAATTAACTCATAATATTGTCTACTTGTTGTACAATATGCTACCGAATTGACAAAAGGTGATTCACCACTAAATAAGAAAAAAATGCCGTGACAAATTGTTTGCGTAAATCTTTTGTGATTCTCCAAATACACCTGCTAATGTTTTGGCATAAAAATGCTTATAACAATATGAATTAACATTTATTCTTAAAAAGGAAAAATACTGTCCGATTATGCAATAAATAGCTGAAGCATTCTCGTTTTTTTCCGCAAAAAATGCAGCATTTTTTTATAACCTGTTTGTTTCTGTATAAGGATGAGAAAAAACACACCATAAATTAAATTTCATAGTATCTCTACGAGACATCTTACGAGCCAAAATAACGACTTTTGTAAGGGTCGCGACCTTTCTCAAACTATGCATAGATTACCAGATTCTCGAATACCGAAGTGATATTTTTAAATGTATTTCTTTGAATCTTTCTGAAAGGTTAATATTTTATTTTTCTATACATAATCAAAAATTCAAATATCGTTTAATTTATTATATAATCGTATTCTTAATGAGTGAGTTATTTGAGCTTTACCACCAATTAGTTTTTTTTTTATTAATCTCTTGATTGAAAATATTATATTAAATAATAATACATATATTGCTATTTTATAATTATCGTTATTATGTAGCCATGCTTAGAATAAAGTTTTTTTTAATAATTATCTGTATATGAATAACATTAATCAATTCACGTTTTTTTTAATAACATTTTTTTAGTGACGGATTTCACGGGTTCGAGTTCCACAATGCGAACAGCATTTTTCAATTGTTTATTCTTCCTACTCTTCCAATCCTTAAACAACATGACGTAGGGAGTGTGATTAGCTAACTACTACTAATTTCTTCGAAAAAGAGAGGTTGACTACTTAAGTAACAACAAATTGAGTAATTTTTTTTGCTTAGATACCTCCGTTAAGAAGCCATATGCTCCACATTGGGTAATTCTAGGATCGTTTTAAGCCCTAGTCTCAATCTATCGTTCTCCTATTAATAATTTTCGTACGTCCATTGTTTTTCTGTATAGGACTCCTAAAAATGATGAGCCGAAGTTCCATTGCATACAGTACCGGAGCGAAGTTATTTGGCGCCCTAGGCAACGGTTATGGGAGCGCCGCCCTCTTTTAAACAAATCTTCCCATTTTTTTTTTCGAAATAATGTAAAAATTTGTGTTGTCTCATTTCCTTCTAACTTATCCAATCATAGAAATGGGGAATAACGAGAGTGATTTTTCTAACCACTAGTCCTGTCTTTGCCCTCTCCTCTTACCCTTATTCTCTACCGAGAAACACACAGTTCACACAAAACAGTGATCAGAAAACTCAACTGACTAATGTCAACTGAGTCAAATATGAATTATACAACAATTGAAATTTCTTTTGAGAGACAAATTGAGCCAAAAAATCAAACTATTGGGAGGTATCATTGTTATTAACTTGATTAGGGTACTCCTATGCTTGCTTTTGATTAAAATATCTCAATCTGATAGAGGTACGTTCCTCTGAGATCACCCATTCCAACTCTAAGTTTTAACCCTTTGCCCGCGTCATCAAATTTAGCTGGGATGCCTTGTACGCGGCTGCTTTTTGCGGATTGTTATCGCGTTTTCGACTATAAATATATGTTGTTATATTTTTTCAACTAATCAAATATTTTAATTGTCACCCAAAGTAACTTTTTCAATAATAAAATACAATACATTTCTTGTATTTTGGTTTAATTTAAAAATAATCATTCTTGCATTCAAAATCTTGCATTGGTAACGTATGTTCACGGCGTGTTCCAGAAATAAATTATTTTAGCCTATATTGAATCTTTTTTGACTAATGCCATCTATTGAATTTGGTAAAATATACATTTAGTAATATTCTCAACCAAGTAGTACAATTTTAACACAATAGATAGCCCTTATATAGGGTTTAAAATTTCCATGACATCTATACGTGTCACGCGCGCTGAAGGCATGTTCGCTAGGACATGCATAGCGGTCATACGCGGTGAGAAGGTTAAGACCGAAAACCGACTTCTGCGCGAGAGACACGAAATTTCAATCGTACTGTATGTAGACAAGGGGACAAGGAGCTGCAGTTTGCCGACCACTATTGTAGAATAACTTTTATATCCGATTTGGACTTTTTTGAAATCACAATTGATCTATTTTTTTGCTTTACTTAAACTTTTTTTGTAAATATTTTACAATTAATATCAATAACGGCATTGATATATCCGTCCGGAATTAAATTCCTAATGGAGAGTTATTACGTTAAATATTGCGTTTCATCACAATTAAATCATTCAAATTACACCTGGGGAATAACGCTAATGATTGATAGTCTTCTATCCACTGTCACGTCCATTATCGCCAGTCTAAAATTTCGTTGCTGCACTTTCAGCTCGGTTAAATAGAGCCGGATGCACCGCTGTTAATTTTAAATGCCCGTTTTAACGCTTCCTTTCCGCTAGCTGTGAAACGCGATACGCCCCCTTAAGGCGACTCAGTAGGAATGCAAAACTTAAATTTGACCTACAGTATAAATATTGCACTGACTTAAATAGGTAACCACCACTATACGTATTTTTACAGTATCAAAACAAGCAAAACATTTTTACATTTCATTACAAAAATAACAATACCACCCAACACACGAATGGGTATTTAGACAGTAATGAGGTATTGCTACATGGTAGCAACAGTAAGCTATCGTATTTCATAAATTAACGGTTTGTGACAATAAGCAAAACAAAGCATACAATACAAAATTCTCAAACTTTCTCTAATATATTGAAAGAATTATTTTTAATTTTGTATAACCTATTTTTATGATATTGATTTGATATGATTTTTTATGATATTGATATTGATGAATACAGTTTTGAAAAATAATTTCGTTGCATAAAAAAGATTAAAACATAAAAAAAATATTGACATAATAAGATTAAAATAGAAAAGTATTGAGTAAAAGAATTATAAGTTGCAATTGATAGTTATTTTTGGTTCGCGTTTTAGTTTTGACAATTATTTAATCCAAAAATTATCTTAACTGACAATAATTAAAAAACTTCGATATTTTAAAATTATTGTAAGTTAAGTAATCGTTCTATCAAATCGATTGAACATTTCGCACAGTGACTTCTTTACGTTTTTTTATTAATAGCATCTAAAATGTATTGCGGATTCCATATTTCTATTGACCTTTTGAATCTAAGATCAAAAATCTCAGGATGATACATTGGTTCCAGAAAGTGGTGCGTAAAAAAGACTAATTTTCATATAATTTGAAAAATCGATTCCAAATCCGTATAACAAAGTACTAAAAATGTATGAAAAAACGTAACGGTGCCATCCAAAAAAAATCGCATTAAGAAAGGATTGGGTGTACATTTTACTAAATGTAAATATTTTTACTTCAAGATTCTATATAGTCTAACTCGATAAGGAAGAAACTAAATGAATATTAGACCAGATCAAAAGTAGTTATTCAAATAATTTATAGCGAATGCATAGATATATTCGTATTTTTTAATAAATGTTTGAGAACGTTCTTTATTGCCCGCTTGCGTGTTCGACGATATACAGGGCTGTGACATATTAAAATCTTACCTTTTCAAATATTTTTTTGTTTTTAATAATATTATTTTTTTTTACTTTTAGACGACGAACTTTGTTTTTTTTAGCGAAAATCTTCCCCATCTGTAAGCAGCACATTACTTTTGAAATATAAAAATCCTTTTATTCAATCATTCTGTTTTGTTCAATTATAAGTTTAAAAAAACACGTTTGACGGTAGAAAAATGTATTCAATTAAAAAAACTTAACGTTGCAAAAAACATGGTTTACCATCTGTATATTATGTAAAAAATATTTACTATTAACATCTTAGCTTCTCCAATAATTTTGAAGTTTGTTTTTCCATTTAGATGACTTTTATTCAACTACTGTTACTATTATATTGAATAGAATCTCTTTTTAAAACCATTGCCGAATAATTATTTCAAAATGCTTATCCATAAACTAAAGTAATACTGGTCTTTACAAGTATTTCGACTGAACAAGACATTATTGTATTATAAATAATATTATTTATCAGCGCTTTGCGCAACCCTAACCCAAACCGATATTTAACCGTTTTTATGGTAGTGTAAAAAATACATTGCTTTGATTCATATCTCTAATGTTCGTTGACCAGTGATTTAAAAATATCTAAAGAAATTTTCGACACGTCCACTCTAGACCAAGCCTCATCTCAAACTGAGCTCAAACTGAAGAATGGTAGGTAAGAAAAAGACATCCCCGAAAAATGGTTACCATTTATTGGTATTATTATTATTATTTTTTTTTTTGCTTTTAAATGTAAACAATAAAATGTTTTATCATTACAATTTTTTGTAGAAGTATTTATGATCCAATTATGCTTTAAAAATCAGTCAGAAAAAGTGGGAGAAATGGTACATTTCAAATGGATGTACAATCATTACAAAACATAAATTGGAAATTCTGCTCAATTCACTTTCTTAAACAAACCTTTATCTGCATTTCTTTCTAAGACATTAAACTTCGGTATCTTATAATAATCTCTAAAAATGATCTAAACGTAAAGCAGTTTTTTAAATTCCGTTTTTTGTGTTTGCCGTGTTTCCTTTAAAATATGACTATTCTCATGAAAAAAAAATGCAATAGTGTAAAAAAGCGTTTGGAAAATGTAATTATTGAAAAAAAAAAATTTTGAGTGAACGGTTCACGAGATTTAGTCGACGGCAAACGATCGATTTACTCTGTTTTCAGGCGAAAAGGTACTGTATCCTCTTAAACAGCGCATTACTATTTATTTAATCCTCTCCAATTAATTGATATTGCCGGATGACAGCGCGCGGGGGATAGAATTCACATTGACTGACAGATGGATTGATCAATGTTTTTTTTTTTTTTGATCAACTGATATTGCTGTCCAAACTGATTTTTTACTGTCCATTACACTCGAAAATAATACACAATTTTTCAACCTAAAACAATTGTGGGGCTATAATGCAAAACGTACTATTTCCAAAATGAGCGATATTGAGTTGGTATGCAGATAGGGTAATTCAAGCCTAATGAATCGACTGGTACTATTAGTTTCAATATAAAATGTCTAAAACACTGTCGTTTTCAAATTGGAAATCATATTTTTATGCAAATGTTATTTTGTTATTCGTTATAGCAGTGGTCGGCAAACTTATTCGCCAAAGAGCCAAATAAGAACATTACAAACAATTTAAAAAAATATTGGGAGCCAAATCTGTCTATTAATGTCCGCACCTAAGGGGCCAAAGAGCCGCACTTTGCCGACCAATGCGTTATAGTATTTGACTCTACTGAAATGTTCGATTTTTGGAAATAGTACGTTTTGCATTATGGATAATTACAGACATTTGAGATTCAATAATATGTCGTTGAAAATGAAAAACGTCGCGTTATCGACAAATATATTTAAAATGATTGTTATTTTTAAAAAATTAATTGATGTAACAAGAAGCGCACAAAAGCGCTGTTTAAAACATTCTATGAATACTTCTTTGCGGAAATACAGATTTCAATCGAAAGGTTACGAAATTAATCATAACAACTACGGTGATCTTCTCTTTAGAAATACGTTCAAATACACCTAATTGATGGATGGGTTGTAATGCAATTTAACGGTCGTGTATCTGGCGGTGGCACGTACTTCAGTAAGGTCACTTATTATTGACCAGTTTAAAAAATATCTCAATTAAACTTTTAAGTTGCTACGCTTTTCTGTAAAATTGTAGTGAATAAAAGAAAACGACATCTTGTCACAAACACGTCAACTAAAGTAACAATCCAGATTTGTAGATCGTGTTGATAAGTTATTGAGCATAATTCTGCCTTTCCCAGCTCTCTAAAGCAGTGTTTCCCAGATTGGGGGCCGCGGAATTTCTCCGGGGGCCGCCGCAGAACATGTTTTGTATCGAGAAGGGCCGCGGATTATTTTTTTCAGATTTGGGGGCCGTGGAATGAAAAAGTTTGGGAAGCACTGCTCTAAGTGATTGTCTAAAATATAAGATTTTTAGAGTGTTCCGACATAACACTTGACAACAGCAGTCTTCGCATAAAATCCTTACCGTAATTATAAGTTTGTTAGATGTACACTTCCCAATTAATTACAACTTGAATTAATAAATACTGCAGGGGTGTCGAATGTCGATATATGTCTCGAGATTTATTTCTTCTTCTACGAAATATATTTGTTAGCAAACTTTAACATTATTCTAAAAATTACATTATTTACAATTTAAATACTGCAAGGCAGGGCTGTCGATATATGTCCCGAGGTCTATTTATTTTTCTACTAAATATATTTGTTAGCAAACTTAAACATTTCAATTATTCTAAAAATGATATTATATACAATTTAAATACTGCAGAGCAGGGCTGTCGATATATGCCCCGAGGTGCATAGTAAAATTTCTGACTACTTAAAAATGCAACAAAAATCCCCCCGTCGAGGTCCTCGAGCTTACAGCTAGTGTTTATTAATTCAGTATGTAGTGCGAATAATGTTTAATAAAACATTTCCGTGAGAAAACTTTTTAAACTCTCCTGAATGTCTATCACATTGAAAAATGGTATGACTTAATTTAATAAACATTTAGTTACGAACTTTAATTTCCACAACCTGATATCTCAACAAGTACTAGTTTTCAGAAGACAAATAAATGTACATTATTACTCTCCCAGTACATGCACGCCCATCGCCTTAAGACACCACTGGAATGGTTTTGTCCTTAATATCAGTGAGGAAGTTAAAGGAGGAAGCAAAGACGTTTCCATCCATGCAGCGGTGGGCTGCCAATATCTTAACAAGGGGCTCTGTAAATGTTTTCCAATTTTGTATCCATGTCCGCTCCTAATGTCGAGCATATGGCCTCCTAATGAAGGCATCTTAATCAAAGTTATTTTTCTACGAGAACTGCTTGTTACTTAGTCGCTCAACCTCTCTTTTCCAAAGAGAGTAGTAGGGATAGAATGATAAGGATAAGACAGCACTAGTGATTAACTAATAGTAGCGCCCAGTTGAATTGAAGGATCGGAAGAGTGGGAGGCAATCTTAAGACGTTATAAACACCCATGCCTTCGAACAGAAAATAGATAAATCGATTGAAAAAATGCTGCTTCGTACTTGGACTCGAACCCGTGAGGGGCAACTAATTTTAAAATTTAACCATCTACAGAAATTGCAGTTATGCGATGATTTGATCTAAGACGAATGATTTTCTCATCTTAACAAGGGGCTCGCCGGCCGCGTCAAAATTTAACAAGGGGCTCGTGCGAGCCCCCCGAGCCCCCTCCAGCCCATCCCTGCATCCATGCCACCATCTACTTCATTGCACATGACTGTTTTATTTTTATTTTTTTGTAGTAGATTAAATAAGGCATGAATTAAAATATATTTTGGGATACAAGTCAATGTGTGTCTTGAAATTCTGGATTCATTACATCAAAAAACTCAAAACTGACAAAAACAGTTTGTAGTAGAAAATTAACGATGAATTGGCCTTTAAGCTAAAACCCTGATGCTTTTTTCTCGCTCTGGAACACAAACAAGAAGTGTTAGGGTGACTGCATCCATTATTCAATTGACAAAGTCAAGATCAAACAATGCGCACGAAACATGCACTCAGACGCCGCTGCATCTTTGTGCCGTTTGTTGCAATTGAATAAAAATAATTGACGCTCATTAATGCACCATGTTCATGTAAGCAACATATAAATATATACGACTGTTATGAACCATTCATATACTCAACTCTTTTTCTACACGGCTATTTTTACACGAATTATTTGTTAGAATACGAATCCCAGTAATAAAAAAAACAGAAACTTATAACGGATTTCTTACAAGATAGTAATTACAAACAAAAGGCTTTATTAGATCCTAAAATATTACGTGTCAGACATTTCTAGATTTTTTTATATAATACGATTTTTTTTTAATTCAGGCAACCAATCTTCAATTTTTATATGAATGTCACTTTTTACACGGTTTTTTGTGAAACGTACAACAGTGCAAAAAAAAAGTTTAGTGTATAAGACTATTATGTTCCATAAAAAAATGTTAAACTATCTCATAGGCACATTAATACAGTACTAATGTCGTTTTTTTGCGAACATGTCCTCGAAATTGCAATGTATTGTAATAAATATGATATTTTACTTATTCATTGAGAATCGTCATTATACAGAATGTGTCTTTTAATTTCTGTCCAGTCTGAGTCCAGAAGTTACAATTTGTGATAGCTAAGAAAAAAACATCTATCAATGAAAAAATAATCACATATCACGTGAGATTTTTTTGTTGGTCCAATTATATTTTAGCAGTCATTAGTAAACATACCAATCTTTATTAACGCACTAGGAATATTCTAACCGGTATAAAAAAAAATATGACATGCACTCGATACCGTAAGTGTTCATAAATGCACACGACGTGGAACGTGATCAGGTTTCAAGATAGTTCCTTTATACTTTTTTAAGTGGCAACTCTTTAGAGGTAACAACATCTTTCGCTGCACTTCATAATCATCATTAATTATTGTTATCGTAGAAATAATTAAAAACAATGTGACATTTAATAACCTCAAGTTTTATATCGACTTTGGAAAGGAAAAAGGACTAACTCACCCAGTCAAATTTTACAGGAGGCGCAAAAAACGTGTTTTTATGATTTTGGTCAATATGCAAATTATGAATTATAAACAGCCTTGAAGTGCACGGAGACTTCTAAACTGGTGTTTAATAAAAGAAATTGTGTAGGAAAAACCTTTTTTTTAGACTTTCAGGGATATGAGCTCCCAATGACACATCTTAATCACTCAACCCTTTTTGAATTGGAATTGGAGAATGCAGCTATAAAATGACTTGTAATTAGACATGCATTTTAACCCAAATTCACAAATCAATTAAACTAACGATTTATAGCATTGTTTTTGCTGAGATTCAAACCAGCCAACACCACAACTGAACATTACGAATACCAAAGAGCGGTGTGTAAGTATGTTTTTTTTTTAAATAGATCTGACTAATCTGAAACTATTCTTTTAAGATAATCTCCATTAAGGAGTACATGTGCTCTACATTGGTAGTGGACATGGTTTATAAAATATCCTTATGGTTCTTTTGTGGTTTGTATCATATAAATATAAACACAAACTAATGTAATTCCTGTATATTATGCACATTTTTACTTGTGGTGTGCCGCGAAATGTTGAAAAACACGTCGGTGTGCCTTGGAAGATAAAAGGTTGTGGAGCACTGACATAGAGATACATACATACTCGCAAAAGTACGCGTATAGAACAGAACCTTTAACTTATGGACTCGTATAACATACTGAAATCCCTTTTGATAAATGGTAGGGTTGGCATTTTGAATCTTGCTTTATGGCAGCAGTTTGCCATGGGACGTCTCTGGTAGGGATTGTAATACTAGTGGAATATATTAAAACGGGTTTTTCGGTTTCGGCCAATAATCATATCGACTGTGGAAAGGAAAAAGGACGTAACCCACCGTATTTTCAAAACAGGTTTTTTCCGATAATTACAATGTATCAAACTTGATGCACGTCTTCTATCAAAAAGATGCAAGCTACAAATGCCGAATTAGTATCTAAATTTAGATTTTAAGTTTGAAAAAGATTACTTTGTAAAAAATTAAAACCATAAAAAAAGACTGAAATAAAGGTTTTTTCTCGACAATTTCATTAATCAATATTAGATTATGTCAAGTAAACACCAGTTTAGAAGTCTCGGTGCACTTCAAGGTTGTGTATAATTCATAATTTGCATATGGCCCAAAATCATCAAAACACGTTTTTTGCGCTTCATGTAAAATTTTATATGTGTGGGTTACGTCCTTTTTCCTTTCCACAGTCGATATATATAACACAATTTTAACGGTTCGTTAGTATTGCTATACCGGACGAATAATCATATTCGCCACATATTTAGATATTTTAAATAAAATATATAAACGGGTGATTTTTATAAATATTTTACGAATCTTTTAAAATAATAATTTATCATTGAAAGAATTTATAAGTCTAAAACCTGTTAAAATTTAATTATTTTTTTATATCAACTCAAAAGGAACAAAGGACATAACCCACAGTTTTTTTCAAAACAGCTTTATCAATAATCACAATGTATACAACTTGATACACATGTAAATCACATCAAAATGATGTAAGCTGAAAATGCCGAATTATTATCTAAATTTAGCTTTTAAGATTAATAAAAGAAGGACCTGTAGAAATTGCAATAAAGAAAAAAGTTTTAATTAATATCAGATAAAGTCGATTAAAAACCAGGTTATCAGTCCACGCACTAAAAGTTGTGTATTTCATAATTTGCCTTAGGCCCAAAATAATAAAAAAAACCGTTTTTTGTGTCTCCTGTAAAATTTGTTGTGTGGGTTACGTCTTTTTCATTTCCACAGTCGAATTATTTATCTATCATAATTGATTTATCATCAATAACAATTTTAATAAAATGAGTTTTTAAAACTTAAATTTCAATACCAAAATACCGGTATTTTTGCATTTTATAAACCGGTATGTCCGTAAAAAACACCACACATAACCGGAATTGCAACCCATACTGAATTAGATGGTCTTGTTAAAGTTCAGCGAACTGTGCACAATATTTGTCAATTTGTATTTCAAGATTAAATTAGAGCAGTTTATAAAAATCGTAGTGACTCAATCGCTCCGACTCAAGTTAATGTCGATATGTCGTTAACCCTCCAAGGACAAGCGTGACCATATGGTCACAGTAAACACCGTTGTCTATTGATCCCACTATTCATCCTTTTTCTACTTGAATATCGTTGCATTCACTCATATGTAGTTAAGAAAGGTGCAGACTTCAGTTAGTCATCAGCCGCGGGGACAGAAACAGCTACCAAAAGCACATGCGATTTTTTTAATGGACTTTTTGAAACTGTTTTATTATTTAAAATTATTTACAGTTCTTTTGCTAATATATTTTTATTGAAATTATGTTGATCTAATTAAGTCAAATTGTAAACATTTTTAAAAATTTCACGTTTAGCTATATTTCAACCCCGAATGTTTGCGTTCCCGTACGGTCACGCTCGTCCTTAATACTGTCCGTACACAATATTACACGGTAATAAAAGGATGAGCATGATCATATAGTCATGCAGGGTTTCTATACAACGACTGCGTTTTATCGTAAAAAGCTCTCGTCTCTGGGGGTTAGCGAAATAAGATGACATCTCTTTATCCGAAAATTGCAGCTCAAATTGCATTCGTATGTACATCGTAGAGCAATAAACTGAAAAGTATCATCGTTTTGTAATTGAACCGTTCATCAATTCCTCGTGAATTTAGTTTTCTCCATCAATAATGATTAAGTCGTGACTCGGGACATGAGACATGGTTTGACATCGGACGTGAGGCGTGACGTGTCACGTTTGAAATTATGACCAAATTTTGTTAAACCGTCCAAAGCCAAGGTCCGGCACGTTTCTCTCTCGAATCCAAAACGTTGAGTTTTAAAGTGTCGTTTCTTTAATTTCGCCATGTTCCTACAGAGCAGAGTTACTGAACCTTTTCTCAATGGACTCTTATACAAATTAAATCAGGTCTAGCTAAATGGCGGCCCGCGATGGAATTCCACCCGGCCCGTGGACTATATTAAAGATTGTATTACTTAAATATGTAATTTAAAACACTGCTTCCCAAAAAAAATCATTTCACGGTCCTCTAAATCTGAACAAAAATAATCCACGCCCCCCCTCAATACAAAACATTCTACGGAGGCCCCCGAAGAAATCCCGCGGCCTCCAATTTAGGAAGCACTGATTGAAAACACATTTAAAGTTGCTTTTAAAAAGAATTTCAAAATTAAATGACTAGTTGGAAAGTTAATCTTCGGTTTGCAGTACGTCTGTGAGTTTTATGACCCAGCCTTCCTAATTCAAAATCAAAAACTTTCATCCCAATGTGGTCAACAAAAAGATTTGAATTAGATGAAAACAACGAACCCCTTTACAACACCAAAATTATTTATTTTTTCATATACGCTCACTGTGGGGAGCCGGTAAATTGCTCGAATGCAATTGCTCGAATGCAAATTGCTCGAATGGAAATTGCTCGAATAACAAAATGCTCGAATGACCAATTCCTCGAACGTCAATTGCTCGAATTACAAATTGCTCGAATTGCTTGGTTATTTAAACGGTTTTAATACAGTTTAGTGTTTATTACCTGGTAGTTGATCACTCGGAATTTTATTACACCATACGTACGTTTAGTTCATAAGCCGAACTTTTTATCAAATTGCATATTATTGCTGTACTATTATCATAATTGAATTGAATTATTATTTTTTAGGCAGACATTTAAGAAATACTATCTTTGTTAATTGATCTTAATTCTGTAATTTAAAAAATCAGTATTGTTGACTTTTACAAGAAGAGCCCAAAATCACTGAATAGCAAAAATGTTTATAGATATGAGATGTAACGTATTTGTGATAGCGGTGGTAACTGGCATAATTATTATTGGATTAAAATGAAACTTTCTGGAAAAATTATCTAGTAAATATCCAAGATGGCGGTTATTATTATTTTTTAATTCATATCTGAGTCAATAAGTAGATAATATTCATATAGAAAAAATATTATGTGTGAATATCAAAATTAAAAAAAAACTTTTTTTCTTAAATGAATGGTTACTCTTCTTATACATATATGATAGGTTCAAGTCCTACTTTAAATTTAAAAAAATATATTGGAAGATTAGCAATGGGTTATGTTAGATGTCGATGTAGAAATTGGGGATTCTTAAATTAGAACTAATTATTAACTAGAATTCGTGCAACACTTGTTTAGAGAGTGAAATATAAAAATAATTTTCGTAAGTATTTATTTTAACCGTGTTCGCTCCAAATGCGGATCATATGACCTCTTCATAGGGTTTATCTCAACAGAAGTGTTTTTAAGAGAACTGCTTGTTAATTAGCTACTCAAACTGTTTCTATATTTTTCCAGAACACATAGAAGACTAAAGCTAAGACAAAACAAACGGTTAGCTTATCACTATCGCTACGCCCATTTTTTTAGTAAGAATGAGTGAGAGGGTTTCAAGAAATTACATATATGTGTGCCTTTAAACAGAAATCCATAAAAAGTTTGAAAAATAATTGATTAAAAAGTGTACGTATTAAGATTCAAGCCCCTGATTTCCGAAAATAAAACCAACGACCTTTTCCACTCGACCACTGGCAACTTAAATAAAACATATTTTTTTATTATGACTTATTTTGATTTATGGTTTTTATTTCCCGACTTGCATACATATTTTTTTTAAGAATGAGTAATTAATGTTTAAACTTTTATAAAACTTTTATACAAATTTTCGAGCAATTTGTAATTTGAGCAATTGATGTTCGAGGAATTGGTCATTCGAGCATCTTGTTATTCGAGCAATTTCCATTCGAGCAATTGCATTCGAGCAATTTACCGGGAATCCTCACTGTGTGTAGGTATAGAATATAGATGTTAATAGACATAGCAGTCTGGCAAGAAATGCGATGTGTGGTAAAAACCAATAAAATTTAACTTCACACTATTAAGTATGTATCACAGTTATATAGAATATAAATTATAAATTACATAAACGACGGTAACAAGCGGAATTCATGTAATATTATATAAGATTTTGACGCCTATTGTGATATTATGAAATACATGCTGCGTCTTTTATCATATAATAATGGCAATATACCAAGTAAATGATGATTTAATCAATAACAATATAAAAAAAAATAATGAATTGAGTTCTGCTACCCTAGTTTGACTTACTGATTTTTGAATACTGATATGACTTGAAATCTTATGGAAAGATTGAGTGACGAACCAGTGTGCACAAATAAATTTCGAGATTAATATTAATTGATTAAAATCACAATAATGACGTTGGTTTTTTTAATGAACTATCCAACCTCATATTCTGTATTGAAATATTGTAAAAAAAAAGAAATGATTTGGCATCTTTGTTTGCTTTTTTTCTCAGAGATTTTTATTAAAAAAACCTTAGAAAATGTGATTTTTTCTTATTTAAAAAAAGACTTAATTGAAAAGATATATAATTACAATATATATATGTATTTGCTTCAAAAAGCAGTAATAATGGTTTCATAATGATGTGATATTACTTTGAAAATTATAACGCCGGCCCGCTCATCTGGAAAAAGTACCTGTTTTCAACTCTATAGCATGGCTTTCACTATAGGGGGATTTGTAATAGAGCATCTCAGAAAATCGTTTCAAGTAGAACTGGTTGTAATTATTGTTATTTATGATGGAACTGCTACAAATTGCTACACTTGTTTCTCTTCTTTAAGAATCATCGTTAGACAGAACGTCATAAGGTCTGCGATTAAACTTCGTTTGTAAACGACGTTCTGTCTGATGATGCTTACAGAGGCGAAACACCTGTCACAATTTGTAACACAACAAGTGGAGTAACAAAGTTATCTAATCGTTGTTAGTCATTTGGTTAAAAAAAACTGCGTTCCCATTATCTCACTCGCATCAGTCTGCTATATCGAGGTTCTAATGCACAAGTATTTATATAGAATTATAAAGTGATCACCTACCGAATTATAATGTATAATTGAGATATCAAAGATCCTTCGTTGACCAATTGTGCTAATCACAAAATTTAGTTTAGTTATAGAATATTATAATACAAATTCATATTCAATTTTTAAAAAAGTCTTGAAATATTTAGGAAATTAAATTTTGAACCTATACACGGATATATTTATTAAAATATTTTTATTTATTATTTCTTTGCCAAATCTATGAATACAAAATATAGGACATCTTGATACAGATCTATGGCTATACATTTTTGTTAAAATGTGGTCACACTACTTTATTGCTCACTGACACTTACATATCATTTTCATTAAAATTAATGGCTATCGATTTTTTTATATGAGAACTTCTCATTAAAAATTAAAAACACTAACTAGCAATCTTTTGCAGATCTACACGTGACATTTCTGTTTTTGATTTTGATATGGTTAATTGTATCAAGTGGATAGTTAGTTACTCAAGAAATAAAAATATTTCCTACGACTTTTTATTTATTGGCCAGAAGGTCACAATATTGCATGTAGTTTATTTTTCTTGTTTTGTAACGATTAGCTTTAACTGCTTACCAATTTGTATCGAATTTTTTAGTCGCTGTTTGAACACGTTTTCAATGTTAATAATACAAATAATAATAACATTATCCATTGATAAAAAAATAACATGAACAATAATCACAGTCATAAATTACCAAGAAAATATGGGCATTATTATGACATTTTTTAAGCAAATAATTACTGCATACCTATTAGAGATTCTGTTTCGAGACAACCCGAGAATAAATTCCCGAGAAATCGACGCTTACTGCCAGTCTCGTTTCCCGGGACATTTGAATAAAACAACCGGAGACCTGAGTCTTGCAAACATTTTAATAATATTTATTTATAAGTAGATTTTATTCATTTGTGTGAATGTATATAATTTGAACGATTCAAATTTAATATTAAAATTCCACCAAGCACCATCAGTCGAAATCTTAAATTGTATATAATCTACATAGATCCTTATGCACATAAGAATAGTCCCACTGGATTTTTAAAAGGGTCCATGAAAAATGATAAATCGGTGTTCTCTCCTATTTTATGTATAATTTGCTCATTAAAGATGGCTTTTGAAACAAGCGCCAGTTCGAAGTGTCTATAAGTGTTTATATCAGGGCTGTAAAGTCGTGTAAAAAAGACGACTCCGACTCCATATTTAAAATAATTAACGACTCCGACTCCAAGAATATTTTTCTATAATTTAATTTTAACTTATATATATCGACTGTGGAAAGAATAAAGGACGTTACCCCCACAATTTTACAGGAGACACAAAAACATGTTTTGATGATTTTCGGTCATATTTAAATTATGAAATAAACATATCCTTGAAGTGCACGGAGACTTCTAAGTTTAATTGACATAATCTAATATTAATTTTAAAAATTGTCTAGAAAAAACCTTTTTTTCAGTCTTTTTTCTTGGTTTCAATTTTCACAAGCCCATCTTTTTTCAAACTGTAAAGATAAATTTATATACTAATTCGGCATTTGCAGCTTACATCATTTTGATAGAACGTGTATCAAGTTGGACACATTGTGATTATTGAAAAAAAGCTGTCGAAAAAACTGTGGGTTTCGTCCTTATTCCTTTCCACAGTAGATATGTATACCATCAGACAATCTTTAGAAGCATGCAATGTCAATACTTTGGACTATTATGCTTGAATACACATCATTAAATATATTTTTCAAAAAAAATCGAACCGCTCATTTTTCACGACTGCGAATCCACAGCTCTGGTTTATATTTGGTTTTGAGATTTCGACGTAAAATTGCAAAAATTGTATTCCCTTCGCCGTTTCTAAGACCAAGTTCCACATAGCGCATTCTCACCTGTGCAAAACGTTGCAGCATAAATTGCCCCTTGAATTTCTAATCACAGCCGAAACATTGTCAGGTGTTTAACACTCTAAAAATATTCAAAGCACGCCTCGTGCAGCGAAATAACCTTCGACCGTTTATTTCCAGTTACAATGTGCGTGTAGGTTAGTTGAGTTTTTGTTCGGTACACCTTTTACTTGATAGCCAGCCTACTTGTTTGATTCTGCCTTCGTGATAACGGCGTATCACATATAACAGGTTACAAGGTTGGCGAATCAAGATATTTATTACAACAAACATTAAAAAACACTACTATGATTGTTGTTTTCTTTATATTATCACCATCAGAACCATGTTAAACGGGACAATCATTACTTTTTGTTTTAAAAAATGCTCATACGATACAAAACAATCAAGAGCAGGACCACAGAACATTGGAGCAATGGGGCTTTTTGTAATGCTACACTACTCCAGATGTTCATATGTAATGCCGATCAGGGCTTAAAATCTCAGGATGCACGCCTTAACGTTTACAAAGTCTAAAATAAATCTCTAAAATGATGCCCGATGAGTTAATGATGATCAATGCTGTCTACGTAAATATTATAGCGATATATATTGATGAAAAATGAATCCTAATGATGACATAGAATAATATAACTTTAACAGTTTGTCTACAACTGCACGCGCATTGCATGTTCCGTATGCGCTCGCTCCCAGACCATGAAGATGAGAACCTATGTCGAGTCACGTGAAATGTTCCACGATATGACGTAAACATGGAAATTTTGTGTTCAAGGACATGTTCTGGAACAATTTGTACCCTAGTGAATGGCGGCCGTTAGAATTATTCGATAAAGAGTAGTTTGACTGTTAAACACTTCCGAATATCTAGATGTCTTTGATGTGCGTCAAATTGGAGTTTCTTTGTGCCTTTCATGACCCTGTTTAGTTGAATGAATACCTCTACTTCGTTTGATTGATTTCAGCATCGCCTCAAAACCCTAAATTGCGTAACTCCGTTCCGGGCGTGTTGTCGTTTTCAAAAGACGTCAACACTTAATTGATTACCGAGAACAAAAGAGAAGCAATCATTATGAGTGCCGTAATTAATGTTTTGACGGAAACACTCATTGACCACTTGTATCCGATACCATGGCAGATTAAGAAAAGTATCTTTTCATTCTGATTGATACGGTCACGTTACCGTTTTTGTAGTACATTATGTACCATAATTATTGCGCGTATGGTGACGAAACACAAAACAACAGCTCATAGTAATTTACTTCCATTGTATCCAAATCTAAACCGGAAAATTAAATGAAAAAACTTCTCCTAGTTTACTTCCTTTCCTGGCGAAGCAATTCTTTTTTACAAAGGTAAAATAATAAGAAAATAAACTCATGTATTTATTGCTTCTACAAGGGTTAATAGTAAGCTAAATAGTAACTATGCATTACCGAATAATATGTCGGCATTAAGGAACTTTCTTTTCTTAAATGCACTTTTCTCGTAACACATACTTTTAAACCATGTTGAACCATATGAACTCCTTATAAAACTTACTTCAACAAAAGTTTTTCTGCGAGAACTGAGTGTTACTCAGTTGCTTTACCTTGTAAAGAATATCAAATCATCGGTAGGCACGCGCTAAAAATGCTTCAACTGCGTTGTTTACTAGCGGCTACTATAAATTCAAACATCAATTACAATCATTTTTTTAAACAATATTTATATATGACCGGTTTTTTCCGTTAAATCTAGGCTTCACTGTACTTTCCTATTTGCCAGTTTTTTTATAAAACATTTTTCCGCTTCAATTTTTTTTGTTTTTCAGCTTACCTATGGTTAGATTTTTTTATAATCATGATTTATCAGGTTAGGAAAAAATGCATATAAGTAAGTCCCTATAATAGAGAAGAGCCTAGTGTCACCTTAATTAGTAGTGTCTAGAATCTAGATCAGTGGTGGGGAACCTGTGCGCTTAAGGCCACATTCGGCCCCTTGGCTACTCTGATGCGGTCTTTTGACTTGTGGCATTTTTTTCCAGATAAATGTGAATATTTTTTTAAATAAATATACAATTTTATAATGCAATATATTCGCTTTGATCAAAAAATTATACGCAAGCGTTTGGAAAAAGAGCGTAATCAACCCGTTTTATGTTCCACATGTCAACATTTTCTTTACTGCGGCTTGAATCAGATAAATGAATGTGGCCTTTAGTAATGTAAAGGTTCCCCACCCCTGATTTAGAATCTACATAGATCCTAGACACAGACAGTAAAGCAGACTGTTATACTCAAAGTGATTTTTGTATCTAATTTTGTCTGTTAATGTAACTGAAGAAGAAATAATATTTCTCTTTTTTAAATGAATGCATCACAAGCAGTACCGTATCGATCTAATTATATACAGCCACCCTAACAGTCATAAATAATTCCATCGGAAATAATTATCATCGTAAAATAGGCGCACCACCTGTCACCAAGTGGGTGATTAAGCTCAGCCCCTCTTTAGGAGGGTTTACGTTGCTACCTTTATCCCTTACGACCCTTGCGTCGATCATAAATTATTGACATTATGGTGCAGTGGTAAAGTGAATATTGGTACCTACCCTTGTCATGTATTGTATCGTGATTGTCATGGCAATATTCTGATGAATTTTCACAATATGTACGTCGATAAGGCCAGGCCATCTACAAATGTTCTGTTATAAATAAACTACTTATTTTATTTTTAATAATAAACAGAATTAAACCTACCACCTAGTTGTCAGGTCAGTGGACAATAAATTGTAAATTCCCTTTTAAATCAATTTGTCCGCTGTGGGTCAAAATTTATCGGCGAAACTATTTCCACCAGAAAAAAAAATAACATCAGTTATGCTAAAGGCTGAGACACACTTAGTAATAAATATCCTGGGACACGACGCTCAATATTTACGTTTATGTCCCGAAACATTTTGCTTAAATGCACGAGGGGTCAAATAATTGTATCATACATGTCACCTAAAAGCGTTCCTCCATTAAAAAATACACTATTGATATTTTCGAATATAGCCATAGATTAAAATAATTTACACAAAGCCATATTTTTTACAGTAATGATAACTAAAAAGAACAAATTTCAATGATGAAAGTAGCAGATTTATTTTTAAAAAATGTAGGGGACAGTGCGCAACGTCTCAGCGTCACGTGAACTATGCTGCGGGTCATACTGATAAACAATTTGTTCCCTAATGTGTGCGACGTTTTATAATAGAACTGTACTCCGATTTTTCCTCCGACAGAATGGAAATTGTAAAAAAAGTCCACAAATTTCACTGTGAAGTGATTCTTTGAAATAACAGGAACATAGTCATGTCTAAATATAGAGTTAAACAAATACGTATGATATTATTTTCTTGTTGTGTATTCGAAGTGTATTAGCACCGAAACCTTGAAACGTCCATATCGCAGTGATCCGATCCATAAAAATAATGGATTCGAAGCAGCTAGTAAACAGTTATACCGTTTGATTTTTTCATTAGCAAACAATAAGACGCCGGCAAACAATTATAACTTATGTATAACGTCAGAGTTAGGCATTTTAATATCCCGGTTTTAATCCAAGTATCCATTGTCTTTTCAATACTGAAATACCGGTTTTAATAATGAAAAAATATCAGCATTTTGGTACTAAAAATTAACCAAAATCTAATTTCGAATATATCCATCTGGACACCTTTATAATGCACGACCTATTTCTAGTAGTGGGCCGCATAAAAAAATATGGGCTCCGACCGCAATGAAAAAAAAATTAAAATACTTTTCGTGTGAAATGTGAAAATTTGAATTCTTTAATTAACATTTGAGAATTACTAACAGTTATTAAATGCAATTATTTTTTATAAATAAATATACTTACTATATTTTTATACTAGTTATTTTTTTAAATTTCAAACGGGCCGCGAGGTTTTGCATTCTTGCACAGTGGCGGATTACCCCATAAGCGCAAGAGGCGCGCGCTTGGGGCCTCCAAATCTTATAGGCCTCAAAAATAGCATAAATTATATGAAACCTTATATTTTTATTTCAGTTTTCAATATTCATTACTGTTCTACAAAGAGTTTTGCAACACTATTATGTTATTCGAAAAACAGGGCCTCCAAAATTTATCGCGCCTGGGGCCTCCAACGTGCTTAATCCGCCACTGTTCTTGCATTAAACCATAGAATACCATCACATATTTCCATTGAATTACTCGCCATAAATTGAAATATTTTAAATCTATTATGAATTACATAATATATCAATATTAAAAGGTTCTGGAATTGATGAGCCTTTAAATTGTCTATCAATATTTCTAAAACCCTGAAATGGAAAATTGATGATTATGATTATGACGATATTTTATAGTAAATATCGAAATACTTATTTTGATAATTGACATTAAGTATTTACTCGCCCGGTATTGCCATCTCAATTGGTCGTACTTTTTGCTTTATTTCAACTTTTTTTTCAATACCAGTATTGATTTTGCAATTTTACGTCAGAACTCAAAAAAAATCTTAAGTCTAATTGAGAATTATAATTACAAAAAGAAATTAACAAATAATTTAATGTCGATAATTCGTACTTGGGTAATAATCGGTTCATGCCATCAACATTAGTTTCATCTGTTCGTGATTTAGCGATGATAATTATGCGCCTTTTACTTATTCCACTGGTCTGTTGTTTATTGAGTTTTTAATGAATATGGAGCAATGAATAAAATTGATTTACTTCTGATGACTTAAACAGGAATGCGTATACCTAGACAAGAATCCCAAAATAAGATGGAACATGACTAACATAAGCCATGAATCATAATCCAAACATTCGACTCACAACTGTCAAAAGTTGACCCATTAAAAATACAATCAAAACATAAACAAATTCGTCTTGTGAATAACAACACTCAGCCGGTCTGTCACGATCTCCCGCCAAAGTTAAGACAAATCACGCCGCGTCTGCGCACGCGCGGATTCAATTATTGTTTCGAAGATGGCGTCACCGGCCGCGACCTGTCAGTGTCATTTCGTAAATATGTTTGTGTGTAAAACATCAAAGGTAGATCAACACAAGCAAACGATATGTCGTGAAATGTTTGTTTTGTCTCCGTTTTTTTTGCTGTAAATAATAACGGTGCTAACTAGTATAGCTGTCGTTCGGAGATATAATGGTGTACTATATAAAATCGATTATTTTTACTCCTATGGTTTAAATTTTTACCAAAATTGTTGTCACTTTAAAATTATTCTCCGAATAACGAATGACAGAAATTATGTGAAAGCACTTATCCTTTACATACCGAGGAAGAGTTTGAATATTCAATACAATAAAACAGTGTACAAATTGATTCGATATTTGTATCTTATTTGCAGGTTGCAAATTTAGTTGCAACCAAATTAGGGCTAGTTTGTATGTTAAGATATTACTTTTCATTATTTGGGCATGGCGTCCAAAAATAGTTTTTATTTTATTTCCTGTATGTGTAGTTGAGTATTTCAGCCACTTTTTAAATAAATGAGTACTAATCATTCCAATTTGTTTCCAAGTTCACAAAAAAATATATTAAACTCGGTTTGGTGAAAAATGCATACTGCAATGCCAACATGAATTGGATAGTTAATTCATCAAATACTCTTTCAAAAAATAAATCATTTTTGACTTTACAAGTTTAACTATATCTTAAACATTTTTTTTCTATTATAATATTATGCAATACAGATGTGCATTGTTATAATATATAAATAAAGTACATGTTGTAAATTTTCGTATTTTATTTAAGAAAAAGTTGTCAAAGTCAATTTCATCTCTATGTTTGGACACATAAAATATTTTATGGGCAGTACACTCGCAAGAACAATTCGGCTCCGTATATAAATAATACATTAATTATAATTTACGAGCCTTTCCACTTTATTGTTAGCGACGATATTGCCAAAGTTTCTGGGGCTTACGACTCATTTATCGCTTTTGTTTCAGTTTTATTTCATTCGCAAAATACCGTAGTTAAACTGATGTGCACTTGTATATTATTTGATAGATTGAAATATATTTGTAACCTATTTTTGAAAATAAAATGTCACCTATCTTCAGCTTTAAGAAAGCAAACTTAATCAAGAAAATGTATCGCTCACATTCACATCGATATTGTAACCCGCTAACTGATTGATATGAGTTAGAACATTCTACATAATCATCTGCGATCATTATTGTGTAATGAAATTATTAGACCAATCTAAAGTCAGTCACATAACAGGGGAGACTATAATGTCAAAATGACTTGACGTTTTGATGTCGCCTCACGCTGCATGTCATAATTAATAAAATAAAAAACACAATTGAGAGGGCGAAAACTATATACGTTTTTAATATTCAAGCTAACTCTTTGCTGATTTAAAAAAAAATGCTGATCATAATAATATCCAAATATTCAAAAGAAACATTTGTATCGAAATACTATGATTTTTTAAAACTCGGTTGGTCCTTTTATCTTCTGATTGCTAAGAAGCTACGTGGTCAAAAGCTGTTGGGCTTCCGTCCTGAACAGTTTGATAACCACGGGTTCTTGTACTTTCATATTATATATTGATTTTTGACTGATTTACAAATGTCAGTCTCCGACTCCACAGCCCTGATTTTGCAATGAAGAATATAAAGTTAATGCAAAAATACCAATATTTCCAAAATTAAAATTTGAATGTATAAAATTCATAACATATTTTAATAAAATTGTTCAATATTTTAATCAATACGACCAGATTCCTGAATTGATGAGCCATTTAATGATGAATTTTTATTTTAAGAAACCGTAAGCTATGTATTCATGAAAAACATCCGTTTATGGTTTATTTTTTAATGGCGGCGGTATTTTATATTAAATTTCGAAATGCCAAAAAACAGTTTTTTTTTTACTTTCCCGGTATTGCGATCCCAATTGGCTGTATATTTTGCTTTGTTTAAACTTTTCATCCATACAATCCCTAGTCCAAAGTCATGCACAACTATGATGTTTTACCATTTCTCCCCAACGACGTCGAATCCGATCTCGAAAGCGGAGAATAGAGAGCGTTCAGTCCACGAATATTCCGTTCCTAAACCAATCCCTCGCTTTGCAAAGCAAGGCTGTGGAGTCAGTTTTTTTTCCGGAGTCATAGTCGGAAAAGTCTTACAACTCAGACCCATTAAAAATACAAATTAATGTGTTTTGACACCACAATAGTCCACAGTGTTGCCACTGCATGCTACACTGACTAAAGATGATCTGATGGTATACATATATGTAAGTTAAAATGAAATTATTGAAAAATTTCCTCGGAGTCGGAGTCCGATTCGTCTTTTTTTCAAACGACTCCACAGCCCTGAAAAAAACTGTGGGTTACGTCCTTTTTCCTTTCCACAGTCAATATGTATCAAATCAAATGGATGTCAAGCAGTTTCCCAGTCTAATTACACTGTCGAGGACTGTTTGACACACCGGTCCCAGTATCTGTTGTAGGTCACACTGTTAAACAAAATTAGCCCCACTTATATCTTGCAAAACATTTCTAAATTGGTTTCACAAGCACGCATAAGTATAAATAAATACTTATCACCGGCAATTGACTGTAATTTGCTTCCGCAGCGTTGGTTATCGAGACCCATGTTAGACAGACCTAGAAAGTAAATAATATTATAATACTTATATCAAAATAAATAAATAAAAAATCACGCTTTCTCCCATTTATTTAGACAGTGCTCTCATTTTTTTTATGGATTTTTCTGATTTTTATATTATGATAATCGATGATAGAGATTTGGAACCATCTGTACGCGGACCACGAGACGTTTTTTTCAATAACGGTTAAACATTATTGTCAAAATTTATTTATTGTTTAAAATTAAAATACATGACATAACAGCTGACGCCAATTCGCCATGTACTTGACAAATATAAAGACACAAAATATAAAATAAAACTACATAATACATAAAAATCAACACAAAAAATCATGAAATAAAATATTAAAATTTAACAAACAGTTCACAAATACTATTACTAGAAATGTCCACTTCTCTAGGCAATGAGTTGATCAATCGAACGGCCCTAGGAACTGGTGACTCATACCTCCTAAGCGAGGTATAAGTTTTTAGAAATAAAAGTTTTTGCTCATAGTTTCGCCCACGTAAAAATAAATTGGGAGCATGTAAATTAATAGTCATGAGAATTTCAGGACTATTAACTCGGCCCCGAAGGAGAAGAGAAAAATGCTTTAAACTTGAAAACGATCTTCGAACTTCAAGAGAGTGAAATGATAACATTCCTAAAAGAAATTTGGTGGGGTAGTATTCCTTTAAGGAATTATCATAGGGGAAGAAATTGTATTTAAAGCAGCGGTGGGCTGCCAATACGCTAACAAGCGGCTCGCTTAATCTCAAAGCATTTATGGATGTTCTGAGGAAGAAGTGATTTTTTTGTCACTCATATGCAATTATATGCAATACTTTAAATAAGAAATCGACTATTACTCAATGCACTTAATTTACCGTAAACTTATCATTGCAAATAGCTAAAAATGTACTACTGAATATACTGAATCTGTCTTAGATAATACATATGTCAGAAATTGTAGATATATATTAATGTGATCTGAGAATATTGTTTTCTCTTAGATTAACAAGGGGCTCGCCGGCCTTAGTTAAATTTAACAAGGGGCTTGCGCGAGCCCCCTCCAGCCTACCCTTGATTTAAAGTATTGTTTTTTGTTATAAAAAGATTCACAATATATGTATTCTCGTTATGAAAACAACTACCTTTCGATAGAGTGAAGAAAATTATTGATAAATTTTAATACATATATAACCAAGGATAGCAGATTGGCGGAGAGGCAAGAAGTACACTTAATCGATTCTCCAGTAAATCCAAACATTAATTCAATTGCATTTACTAACAGAAGATTTTTTTTTAATTATCTTCTTTTTGATGAATTATGTCAACAATTACTATATTCGGAAATAACACCATCGTCTTAGACTTTTGTAATGTTGGTTATATATAAATATGTAGTTTTTTGGAAAGTCTATTAGTTTTGAATCGTTCAAATTATGTACACTCCCACAGATTTTGTCACTAACTACCCGGGCTTCGCCTTTAGGCATCTTCACGCGTTCAAGTGCACAGATGGACCTGAACTGACGCTTAGTAAATGAGTGTTTCGTGTTTATATAATAAATAAATGTATCACTGAGTCTAAATCCATTGCTGGCGAAAAGGATAAGCTCATGGGAATGCCCAAAGATTTGAGTAGTGAGTGGTTTTAAGAATCATATTTATTTGTTTGTCGGCAAAGGTTTTATGATTACATGAAGATGCCGAAAGGCGAAACCCGGGTCGTTAGTGACAAAATCTTTGGGAGTGTACATAATTTGAACGATTCAAATTTAATATTGAAATTCCACCAAGCACCTTCAGTCGAAATCTTAAATTATGTCTGTATTAATGATAAAATTAAATATTAATTGTTAGAACAGATATTATTACTTTGCAAAATTCTGATAAATTAGATTTTTTTATATTATATAATATGTTTAATAGTTTTGTACCACTGAGTCGTGGTCATAAAGCAAACACACTGCGGTTTTTATTTATAATAAAAAATGTCTGATGCCTTTAACTAAGTAGTACGGTATTATAGTATGCTATTTTTTGTACTAAAGAAATCTGCATAATAGAATAAAGTTATTTATTATTTTTAAAATTATATTGTGGTAAATTATAAATAAACCATCAGGCCGCAAACAAATATTCATACCGAGAAGAAGTTCTTGGTGAAATTTCATTTTCGTGTATTTAAAAAATATTTACTTTTTCGAACATACATAAATAAATGTAGATCAGAACTTAAATTTGAATCGTTCAAATTATGTACATGTACACAAATTTTGTTACAATCAACCCGGGTTTCACCTTTCGGCATCTTCGTGCGTTTAAGTGCACGGATGAACTTGAACTGACTCTTAGTAAACGAATGTTTCGTGTTTATATAAGAAAGAAATGTATCATTGAGTTTAAAGCCATTCATTGCTGGCGAAAAAGCATAAGCTCATTGAACGCCTGAAGATGCCGAAAGGCGAAAGCCGGGTCGTTAGTGACAAAATCTGTGAGAATGTACATAATTTGAACGATTCAAATTTTATATTGTAATTCCACCAAGCACCTTCAGTTGAAATCTTAAATGATCAGAGCTTGTTTAAAATTATTTGATGACTTACCTACAGAAATCTTTTGTTTTATATTTATATAATTTAAATTTAGAAAAAAAACATTCATAGACAATGGCAATTGTTATTATAATCAAAATTCCATATTTGAAATGTATTAACATGCCACATTCGGATAACTTAAATGTGCTATTTTTATCATTCGTTTTTTTCGAAATGATGCCAAGACCAGAAAAGACTCTTTGAAAGCTGTACGACAGAGGCATAAAAAGAGGATGGCCTCAGTATTGTTCAATTAAACTACAATATAAACCGGCATTGCGCTGATCTTGTAAACAAATTATATCTGCCGGTTTTATTACAGTATTGCCATACCGCAAGTTCTTATGACAGGTTCAATTTAAACTTAACCGATTACTGTTAGGGTAACTACGTGTTCTCAGAGGTAATATAAGAGTATACAATATAGCATTTCATTCAATTTAAACTTATTTAGTACCTGTCCTGTAGTCAAATGATCTGTAACAACTGCATGGATCCGTTCTAAAGAAACTTTTTAACATTCCTCAATTTTCAACTACTAACAGATCCTATAAATTACGAGATAGTGATAAGATATATTGTCTTTCTATTCACAAATAGATTGAGCACGTGAATTACAAAATGTTTTTCGTAAAAACCTCTCTTGGTGTACATATGTTGGGAGCGGATGTAATGTTAGGTATTATGAAAATAGTGAAATAATTCGCTACCCTAGAGTTTTCAAGTGTAGATTCTTGCTGAAACGAAGGGAATGATGAATGAGTTTTCCATGTACATACTATTCATTTAGAGTACACAATATGTCTGGACAGTTTTAACATGTATATATAAAAAATATGTTTTTACAAGTGAGAAAGACAAAGTCATCAATAATAAATTTTAAATTAAATAATTTCTATTTTTTTTTCTTTTTGTTTGAACGACTTTGTAAAATGTAATAAAAAATGATTTATTATACCTACGTATTAGAGGTCTGCACGGGCCCAGGCCTGATCCTCGGCTCTTACCCGGCCGGCCCGCGGGCCGGATTCGGCGGGTAACCGCAATTGAGACTCGGGCCGGGCCCGGGTAAAGAATTTATTCTTCAGAAAAATATTTCCGACTATGGTCGTGTCATAAGTCAGCGCCATAATGATTTTAACTATTACCAGTTCTATAGATAATTGTAAATTGCTGTAAAGTTGTAAAAAACAAAATTTTTTTCGGGCTGTGGAGTATAAATCCGGGATTCGGGTAACAAGTGTGATATTAGATTCGGGCCCAGGCTGGGTCGGGCCTGAGTCTTTCGGGCTCGGGCCGGGTAATTTTGTAAAACGTTGGCCCGTGCAGACCTCTACTACATATTGTATTTCTTGATTCTTAAGGAAGCTGTTTCTTTGTTTATAATTAATTCTGGAATATACATTTCGACTACGGAATGAGCGAAACCGGTCCTGACATATTAAATAAAGTGGAATGAAGTACAAAGGAATATTGTGTTTTTACTAATATTTTTATTTAAAAAAAAAACCTTTTTTAATTATTTTTTCTTGATGGCGATTTCCACGGGTCTTTCTTTTTGCATTTTCAAGTTACATCCTTTTGATAGAATGTGTATCAAATTGTATACATTGTGATTATTAAAACAAAGCTGTTATTAAAAAAAACTGTGGGTTACGTCTTTTTTCATTTCCACATTCGATATATACGTTAACCATACACTTAACCTGTTGTCCAAAAACATATTTACTGACTTCTTTCTACCACACGAACACTCCCGGCTCTCCCACGCCACTTCCAGGAATAGGACATGCTATCATCCACCACTGACAATTCATCACTAAAATTGATATATTTATTTTTTAAATTGCAGGATATTTTCTATATTATATTCATACTTCGAACTCCGTGTTAAATTTTCGAATGAGTTGTTCGATGGTAATAATAAATCAATTTACCTATGTGATATTTATTCAATAAATTACTTGACTGATAGTTTGGTCACCCCAGATTACACTGAAACCCGTAGAACAGTTTTAGTGTGAAGTATGTCAAAATCATTACGTAACACAAAAACTTCGTACTCCATATCTTGCCATAGAACCAACAGTATTAGTTCACATAACAACCAGAGGTATTGACTATATAGATTTAATATCAATGCTACATAATGTTTCCGAGAAATACTAAAGTCAATTTATGAAATGTAAAACTATGGATTTTTGCAACATAAATTAGGATGTAAGTAAGACTAATCTGTTTTGATATCTTCCGCTTATTATAAACGGTTTAATAATAAACATATAACACCACTTTAATAGTTTTTGACAAGCTTCAATTTGTCTTATAAAAAAAATCAAAAAAACATGCTTATATTTTGATTTTTAGATTGTGCTACATAAAATGACAGTACTTGGTCAACGTCGTTGGCTTCAGTTACGGAGGTCACGGGTTCGAATCCCAGTACGGACAGTTTTATAAATTGATTTTTCAATCGATTTATGAATTTCTGTTCGAAGGCATGAATGTATGTAATGTCTTGGATTCCCCCCTCCTATCCTATGTTATGAACGGGTTGTTTGGAGAGCGACTAGCTAACCACTAGTCCTGTCCTAGCCCTATCCTTCTATTCCTACTCTCTTTGGAAAAAGAGAGGTTGAGCAACTGAGTAACAATCAGTTCTCTTAGAAACACTTATGTTGAGATAAACTCCATTAGGAGTCCATATGCTCCACATTGGGAGCGGACATGGTAAAAAAAGGAAAAAAATGTGTTTGAAAGAACATTTTTACCGTATTCATTATCGTGGAGGGGAAGTTCGTAAGTGAATCATCTATCTATAAGTTGTTAGCGGTGAATTGGTTAAGGCCAAGGTTTCCCAAACTTTTTATGCAATGGAACACTTCGCAAATCTTTAAATTGTAACATAACAGACAGCTTATGTTTAGATTGAGTAATTCTCAATAGTGTAAAAAAAATGTTGATAAAATATATCATATACAATTATGAGTAAATAAACCGCTAAATGACTGATGATTTTAAGTCCTTGAATTAGAAATATTCTTAATATCAGGCACAATATTGGTGAGTTGAATTATTATATCTGGTGTGACGTCTATTCCTGCATAATAATTTGTATTCGTTGCAACATAATAAGAAATTACTGCTTCGCATACATAGTAAAACAATATCTTGTTTTGACACATCGTGGGACTCTTGTTACAAATTTAACCGTAAATTTAATGACTGAACGTTTTTTTTCCAATCAAAATCATTATCAATAAATCAATACAAATTTCACTTGCGGATGTATCTGCTGGTATAACAGTCACGGAAAATGAATCCTGAACCCCGAAATCATCCTCACTAGTTTTCGGAAAATATTGCAAAATAATAATGTAGGGATAAAATATAAAATAACTTAGATTATTCCACGTATTGTGCTACAAACTGTGACACGTGTTTCGCCTCTTTCAGAGGCATCCTCAGATAGACTACTTTCACAAATGCTTGCTTAAATACGAATGACTTTAATTCTTAATATCTTGAATAAATCAGGTGGTTCGCCACTGTTAAATTTATTTTCCAACCGTTAAACCCGTCTTAATTGATGCAACTCATTAGTTAACCATTTTTTTAATGTAAATGTCATTTGTATTACCATTATTGTTTGTTTGTTTTTCTATCATCCCCTCCTCGCCTAACATTTGTATTTGATTTTTATTATAATATATCAGAATAGTAAAATTAAAATCATTCATACTTAAGCAAGACGTGTCGCGGTTTGTAGCACTATACGTGTAACAATCTTAGTTATTTTATATTAAGATTAACTTCCGCAAAGTTATCGCCGAATCCATTGAAAGAATTATGTAGGTGTTAGCGAAACACCTATTCAAGTTCCGCGCAACATAGTTTGGTAAGCTCTGGGTTAAGCTGTTATGTGCCAGTATTTTCTATTCAGTTGTCTTGTCCTCGATATAAAATAAACATAATTTACGCTGGCACAATGGCAGTGTTCCGTTTTACCAATACAATAGACACGATTTTATTGCTATCTTCGAGAAAATTCAATATTTTCATTGAATTCGTAGGTGAGTAGTGTTATTACTTCCCAGACTTCTACAGTAGATGATTGATTGTTATTATAAACGGCAGACACTCTTCAAAGCTTATTTTTCAATAGAAACTGTTAACAGTTCACTAATCTGGTTTAAATAGTAAATACGTATTTTTTCTCCCTGCTTTTGTTATGAAGCTGTGGTCTCAATATAACAATTTAATTGTTCTTCTTGTATTATATTTTCTCATGTTATTCTTTTTCATTTTATTCATGCAGTATAACTCAATTTATCTAACCATTAATTCTTGGAAAAAATCTGCTCGCTTTTTAATAGTACTACGTGCTTACATTGAATTGAATAAGATCTGGAACTAAGTCACGTATTCAGTTTTCTTAATAATAGATTTCCATTTACTTTTTATAAATGACAAAATACCGTCAAGGGAAATTGACAGTATGTTTTTTTGTACGAATTTTATTAATTTAAAATTGTTGTGTACATAGTTCAAAAACAATTTCTGCTGCCGATAGATTCTTAATCATCTTTATTAGAAATTTTGTGTTTTTTGCTTTTCTCGATTCCCGAGATATTCAAAGAATATGACCCGAGACTCAAGACTTCTACTGATTTTTTAGTGACATATCTTTTAATTCATTCAAAATAAACTACGTTTAACAATCGCTAGACACAACCCTTAGCAGGTGGTGAGCGGTAGAAAATATTAATTTAAGTTACTTACGGTCAAAAACAAACTATTTGATACTCTGACAGGTGTGGGAGACATTTTCATGTCGGTAAGACAACTTCAAGAAACTCCTAAACTCAAATGAAACCATATGGCCTCCTAATGGAGTTATCTCAATAGAAGTTTTTTCTACGAGAACTGTTTGTTACTCAGTCGCTCAACCTCACTTTTTTCAAAATGTGTAATAGGGAAAGAAGGATAAGGCTAGACTAGGACTAGTGGTTGGCTAATCGCTATTGCTGCACCCTGTTATTAAAGGATCAGAAGGATGGGAGGAGAGAAAAAAATGTGAATTGACATCACCAACACACCCAGTCTTCGATCACAACGTTGAATTGAATAATTATCAAATTCACTGTGATCTGACCGGGAATCGAACCCAGACCTGCGTGATCCGTACAGCAAGCTATAAACAACTGGGCCACAGCAGGCGACTTCATATTATGTACACTTGAATATATCATTGATCTAAAATGTGATGATCACTTCTAATGAGAGAATCAAGCTTACTTAAAAACGTTTTTAGTCCATTACATTATTGTGCAAAGTAGTATAACTACGTCTAGAATAATAACTGATGATGATTGATGTATATATTATCATTATGGTTCAATTATAACACTGAAGCATCAAGGTTGAACCAATCTTCAAATAAATGAACAAAACATCATTCATTATGATTCATCTAATTTTCTGTCAAGTTAAGAAAAACAACGATTTCTTCATTAATTTTAATCTTCATCTTTAATTACCTAAAACGTAACTGTTTTCAAATTATGTCATTACTCTACTTAATTTGATTAGTATTTGTATAGTACAGGTGTGGGGACCTTTTTTAAAATAGTGTTACGACACGAAATCGATGGAGATATTCTCAAATTATAAATCTGAAGCCCATCTTAAACCAAAGATGTCTTACAAATTGAAATATACATAACCAACTTGAAATCACATGCTGGCCAAATTCTTATAATACGTAATCTTATGAATCGGTTCCTAGTAATTTAAAAAAATCATATTACTAATTCAAAATGTATAATCTTTTTCAGGATCGACCAAATTTTGTTTAGTATTTTACTTAGGTTAAAATATTCAAATTATATTACTGACTTTATTTCATTTGTTTTGTTTCAGGTAAGTTGAAGACACCACTTCATACTTTATTGGATACCGACAGAAAAAAAAATAAGCACCAGTTATTATAAATTTTATTTTTAAAGGTAGGCTAATTTCAATTGAATTTTAATTATAAATGATTATAAATAAATTACTCAAAAACAAAATGAAGTCGTTTTCCAACTGTTTTTTATATTTTTATTTCCAATTATTTTTGTCGAAATTTGAAGTTTCGCTAATAACAAGTAATTGGGTTACTAAATATATAAATAATGCTATGATAAATTTATTTATTGATTCGGCATTTACTTGGTAGAACTCCATTTTAATAGGGTAAAAATAACAAAGTATTTCAGTTCTACAGTATTTTTATATGTTATACGTTGATAGCTATTTCGGCTTTCGCCATCGTCAGAACTATGCTTTAAACGTAAAAATGATGCATTGTGTATCTCTTCTTAAACAGTATATATAGCTAAGCAAATTTACGTTTAAAGCATAGTTCTGACGATGGCGAAAGCCGAAATAGCTATCAACGTATAACATATAAAAAACTGTATAACTGAAATACTTTGTTATTTTTACCCTATTGCTATGATAAAGTTAACTAACTCTAAAGCAACCTTTACAACAATCACATTATGCTTGACTGAGCTACATTCTATTAAAAAATTAAGCAGCTGTTAATGCTTTTACAAAAGAAAGTAAATTATTTATAAAATGCAAATTCCTATTCGAAAACCCTTTTACTTTTCTGACCAATTATTCTACTCACGAATATGTGCTTAGAATTGATAATTTGATGTATTTTATACCAAAGTAGTAAAAAACAACTTTCTACTGGGTTTAAATACGTACAGTGTAATCGTTTACCGTCAAAATAAAGGCCTCACAATCCTTCACATCTCAGACTTCATTCCTTGTTATTTGCCTACTAAGAAGTAAGTTTTTCAAATAAATACACATCAAACCTTCGGGACCAATAGTTTATTAAAAAAAACAATATTACTTTGTACTTCATTCCACTTTATTAATTACTTCAAGACCGGTTTCGCTCATTGCAAGCATTATCAACTGACAAGAAAAATATATAAACAGTGCTATTTATACAAATTTAAATTTAAATAAAAGGTGTAAGCAACTATTAACAATGAAAAGGATTTACAAATTATAATTACACAAAATTTAAATGCTTAACACCTATAACATATAATTAAAAAATCATCAAAGACTACTAATTATGAGTGGAAAATGATGCCAATTATAAACCCAATTAAAATTTGGGAAATTTTTAACAAAGTGAAACTCTACATTACTAAAATAAATGAATGATGATTTTGTGTTTTTCCCGCTTCCAAGTAATACGTCTGTGTACTTCAACAAAATCAATAGCATTGAAGATTCTGAAAAGGACATTTTTAAAAACAATTAATTCTAAAGTTGTGAAAAAAACGGCGAAACCTACTCCGATTTAAAAGATACAACATTTTATATCCATTCTTTCTTTACTTTTTTAATGTTTACTAGAATGCGTAACTTTTTGTTTATCGATTCAATTTAAAAAGAAAGAGTCACCTGTTATTCTACGATTCCAAAACACCATTCTATAGAATATTAGTAGTCATTAAAACACCATCTTGTGAATCTTGCTAATGTCTATCCGTGTTGTTAGATCATAAAATCTATGATATATGAAATTACAGTCGAACTTGGTTATTACGAGGAAGATATAACCAACTTAATTTTCTCGTTATATGAACTACTCGTAATACAGCGAATATGTATTTTTACATGCTTACAAACATACCCATCACATGAAGTATCTGGAGCGGTCATTATTACACAGAAAGTCATAATTCAAACAACAATACACAATAAGAATTTATGTACACACCCGTTACACACATTTGCATTTTTCTGTCAATTCACTTTTCTTACAAAACATAAAATTGCATTTTCCGTTATCATGCGACGCTTTTTGGTATCGTTAAACAGAGACTCTAAATTATATTACACTTCTGACTTCCCAAGTTCTTAAACCGCCACCGTAAACGAATCTATAAACAAATAACAAAAAAATAGCTTTTCTATGTAATGCATTAAAAACTATATGACTTACATACTTCAAAAAGTATGTTTTATTTCAGAAAACTGTATTAAAAAAATTACGTTACTAAGTACAGTCAATCAATCGTCTTTTTATGTGATAGATCCGTTCCACGATATATCGCATAAAAAGAAGATTGACTCTAATAGATCAGTGGATGTTTTGTGTTTTCTAAAGCAGCGATTTTCGCGAGGTGCGCCTCCCTGGGGAGGCGTGGACTATTGCAAAGGGAGGCGCAATCAGTCCAAAATATTTATTAACCCTTTAAAACGTGTCTTTATTACTATATGAAATAAAGGATGGGGAGGCGCGAAGATATTTTTTCTTCGAAGGGAGGCGCAGTAACATAAAGGTTGAAAACCACTGTTTTAAAAAAAATAATATGAAGAACACCGAATAAAATTAATTTTGTAAATTTTTTTCACGTTTTTGATTAAATTGTCCTTTTTTTAATACTTCGTAAACCGGGTTTCAGGAAATATTGAAATTTTAAAACCTTTTTTATTAAGTAATTTTTTGTATAAGCCTTAGTCTTCACAACTCTGTCATAGATTTGTAAAAATGATTTCAATACATTGCTTTAGATTTGTAAGCGAAGTGTATCTCTAGTATTGTCATAGCGATTAACGTCCGTTAGTGATTGTGAAAGTGTTAAATCCATTTCCATTATCGTAATTAACGTAGTGCCTTCCAGTTTATTTAAAAATATTTTTTTAAACCATGTCTGCTCCCAATGTAGAGCATATGGACTCCTAATGGAGTTAATCTCAACATAAGTGTTTCTACGAGAACTGCTTGTTACTCAGTTGCTCAACCTCTCTTTTTCCAAAGAGAGTAGGAATATAAGGATAGGACTAGGACAGGACTAGTGGTTAGCTAATCGCTCTCGATACGCCCCGTTCGTAGGATAGGATGAGTGAGAGGGGGGAATTTAACACATCACATACATACATGCCTTTGAACAGAAAAATGAATTTATAAAATTGTCCGTACCGGGATTCGAACACGCGCCCTCCGTAGCCGAAGCCAACAACGCTGACCACTCGACCACACAGGCGCCAAAATAAATATATTAAAAAAAAATGTCTCCTGTAATGAAGCGACTTTGAAATTACGTAATCGTCTAGCTTCAACGATTATAAGCAGAATAAGTCCACCATTTCATTACCAACCACTTCAATAATAAACTCTAAAAAGAAAATATTATTGAATAAACTCGAACTTCAAGTATTGAATTTATATCATGAAGATCTTCACAGTATGCAATACGTTTTTTTATCGCAGCGTTCGATGTTTACTTAACCTCGATATTTTTTTTATAGTTTTCCAAACTGTTAATTTTTATTAAGACATTTTTTCAATTTTCTCCGCATTGGTTGCAGTTCGCGTAAGATACACTCAATCAATCTGTATCGAATTAATATTATAATATCACAATTCACTGCTTTATTTAATGTACAATTTTACCATTATAAAATAACATAATTTGTTAATTAATAAAAACATAATATTCCTTTGTACTTCATTCCACTTTATTCAATAGGTCAGGACCGGTTTCGCTCAATGAAGTACAAAGGAATATTGTGTTTTTATTAATATAATGCCTTTCCACCAAGTATTGACAGTGAACACCCTAAAAGTGATAATTTGTTAAGGTGGTACGTTAGTTTCACTTAAACTAATGGCCATCAATTTTTCTTATGATAAAGGGAACTTAATTTCGTTAGGAGATGCATGTAAAATAAAAGTTTTCATATTGGTCACTAGTTGGAGTGCATCCGTACACTCATGAGTCATGAGTGACCAATACACTCCCTTGTTGATTTATTCGAGAAGGACAGCAATATACTATGACTGCCGAAAAAGACAGTAACTAAAGAGACTTTAGGCGGTTCCGAAATATTTGAGCCCTATCAATTTTTTGGGCCCCAAGATGCTCGAAATACACCCTTATGGTGGAGAAGATTCAGAAGAAATTTTTGAGACTTCTCTATATGAGGGTGTATGGATATTACCCATGGCTTTATCCAACTGACTTTCTCTTAGGCATGCTTAACTTCAATAGTTTGAATGTTCGAAGAGAAATGTATCTGGCCATATATTTCTTTCGACTTATACGTGACCAAAATGAGAATTCCACCATTCTTGAGAATGTGAATCTAAATGTTCCTGATTATTTTTTGAGAAATCATGGACATGAATTGTTTGTTCTCCCAAGGTGTAGAACCAGCCTGCCAATGGGGATGCCACTTGGGGAGAGCTTTAACGCTGTTCAACAATATTGCTTCGGATGTCGACATATTCCACGTAGACGTGGGTGAGTTCCGACGAATACTATTTTTTATGTATTAAATAAAGTAGAGTTCGTCGGAGCTTACTCAGTTGACTTCTTTGCCATTTTTTTTTCTACTGATTTTAATATTAAATTGTACTATTTTTTTTCTCCATTGTAAAAGTTTTAAATTTATAATTGGTCAACCTTGTGCAATGTTAATTAAATAAATAAATAAATATTATTATGTTTTTTTGTGGCAGATTAGTAAATATACTTCGCAAAGCCCTGAATACCTACCACTTCTTGAAACAGTGAGATTCTCTATGGAGACAAGAATTGATGTATTGACAATCATTTGAGTCTAGATATTATTTGTTTTTGTACAAATTGTTAGATTACGAAATAATGAAAATTATTTATCACTAATCGGTATCTTTATATTATTTGATATTTTATAATTGAAAATTAAGTTTAGGTATGTATAGCAAAACGTAATTTTTCCGGTCAGCTGTTTTATGGAGTTGCCGATAATACCCGCAAGTAACATGTTATTTTAAACAGTCTTTAAACATTTAAAAAAAGAACTATATTACTCGTAAGTGTTGCACTTACACGCTTTTTTACGCGATCTTTGTAATCGCGGTGACTGCCTGCAATTATGCGATTATTTTACAAACGTTCAAGTACCCAACTCAGTCTCCTGGCCACACTAGAAAATATATTTATTTTCTTTCAAATAAAAAATAATGCTTTTAATCAGCGCTGACTTAAAAATACAATGTATTTATGTATTTCTATAAAATGGATTATTCGACAAAAGATTATGTATGTATAAAGGAAAAAAAATAATTAATAGAGAAGTTTTGATAACAAATGGATCGTTGCAGAGAAGTCATCCAAATTCTTTCTTTCAAAATGTCTTAAACCATTCTGCCCAAACCGTCCGCTTCCAATAAGGAAAATATAGAATGATATTTTTTTTCTTTCTTGAAACAAAGTACATATAACGTAACGAGGTTCTTTTATAATCTAATTCTAATATATATAAATGAATGTTTGTTTGTTCGTACTGTACACCGCTCATTCAATTGCAATAAAACTTTGACAAACTTTTTGCTTGCACTTCCGGAAATGTTATAGATATAGTAAAATTAACTTACAATAGGTCTTATATATAAACATCAATGTTTGTATGTCTTCTATACAGTTCATTTTTACAACGTATGCTTGCACTTTCGCGAAGGTTATAGTACAATTAACGTACAGTAGGTGGCACGTGTGTCGTACCATAGACAATTGGCAGCAAACGTCAAACAGAAATAAAAAGAAAACATGCACTTCAATAAACACAATTAAAACACAAACTCTTTCATTCTTTGAGTGGAATTGCTACGCTTGCCGGGAACCGGGAACCTAGTACATAATAAATAACATGGGAGTTTTTTTTTTTAATTGACGCCGATTGCAATAACTGAGTCGTAAGCACTACGCATCCGTCTAAGACAATTGACTGTCACCTTTAACATTTATTTTCTTCTGGCACCCCATACCCGTATATTTACACCTCATACAAGACGTAAGAGACTACTGGTGAAAGAGTGGGTTAAATTTAGTGTATGTCGAGTTTTTGATTGTTTTACACGAAATTTTATACGTTCATTTTCAAGTAGAAATAATATAAATAGAAAACAACGCTTCACCACTCTCTTGTAATGTTTCGATTTTGAAGATACAACACTTTTACGTAGGATATGTAAATATACAAGCAGTGCTATTGCTAATACCTTCTCCTCTCTATGCTCTGTATAAAAAAAACTTACTATCGAATATATTATAGAAGAATTGGAATCACTGCCTACGTTTCAGATAAAAGTAATCTTATGATATATTCCTACATTTTTTCTGAAGATATTTTCCAAAGATACGAAACACAGCTGTTTATTGTATTCTCTTAGTAATATTGCAAGTGATCTACGAACTTATTTCTATACTAGACTCGGCCTACTGAGGTCTGTCTGGAGTCTGTCTGGAACATAACTTTTTATTGCATTGCAATCTATTAACCGATGTAAATGCTCCGATACAGCCTTGGTAAGAAAATTGCGTTTTCAAGTCGATGTATATGAAAAATTTAATATAAAACCACTTGTCGTTAATTATTTACTACATATATGATCTTATTTGCGACCATAAAACTATTACTTATAAAAAAAGATAACTCCCGGTACCTCACTGCTTCGCACCATTTTCTACAGAGCGTATTTACAACAGAAGCACTAAGTTTTTAGATGTACACCCATCCCCCGATTTACGCAGTAGATACGTTTTACAAAAAGGGAATGGAACTCATAAAAAATCATAAGATATTTTCCATTTTTTAAAACACCGCATCAATGAAGAGATTTATTTCATAATATTAATTTTGAAGATGCGTTCCGGCAAATCCGCATTAAAAAAGGTCTTCGGTGGGTTATACCGAGCACATTATGTAAATTAAAATAATATTTTGGAGTTTTTACTAGGTGCGTGATGGGTATTTTTAACAGAATATTTTTCTATAAAACAATATAACTTTTAAAACTTAAATTTGTTCATCCTCATTTTCGATGCCGTTTTCGATTTTCTTCATAACCGATTAATTTTCATCGTCACTCAAAGAAATAGTTCAATTCAAGAATCCGTTAAACTCCACAATAAGCAGAAATATCCATGCTAGCTAAACTTTTCATATATTTCTTTATAAGGTGCAAAAGTCTCTTTTTTGGGAGCAATTTGGGAGCATGTTCCATATTTTAATAATTTTCAACGTTTGCAAATGACAATATCCTTGTTGATGTGAAACCCCGTAAAAAGTGTACCACGTCAATCGAGGGATAAGTGTTGACGATTTCAATTGCTACCTTATTAAGTATAAGTGAATTGTAAATATAGAGAATAATATTTTTGTGTACATAATTAATTAGTGATAACATTGAGTATGTACTATTTCTTTCTCCATTAGTGAGATTCAGCATATCAAAAAACATTATTTTCAATGACAGAGATTTTAACGATTCATCCATCGCAAGACTGAATTATAAAGATATTTTTATCTGCTCAAATGTAGATATCTGTTCTTTATTTTTTTAAATTTTTACCTATTATATTAAGTTAATTTAAATTTAATATATGTACTTGACATGTACATATAACTCCCACTATAATGTTTAAAGTGCTAAAATATTTAGTTCCATGAGAATTATAAAATAAAGTGCATAATTGATTCAGCATCACGCTAAATGCCTATTAACTGTAATTAATAATACTTTGCTATTTTACCTCATTATTAAACATGACTCACATGTAAACTTTTACGGACTGTTTCTATTTACATAACATATTATTTGATAGTTGTACTAATTTAAAATATTTAAAAAAAAACACGTATTTGACATCACAACTTATTTTAAATTCGCAATCTATTTTTGAATTTTAAATCGATTTAATTAAATAAATTTTAATATGTATATACATTTAGTAATTTTATGGACTTTGGAAAGGAAAAAGGACGTAACCCACAGTTTTTTAAAAACAGGTTTTTTTCGATAATCACAATGTATCAAAATTGTTACAAGTTCTATCAAAAGGATGCAAGCTGCAAATGCCGAATTATTATCTAAATTTAGCTTTTATGTTTGAAAAAGATGACCTTGTAAAAAATGAAAACCAAGACAAAATACTGAAATAAAGGTTTTTCGTACACAATTTCTTTAATTAATATTAGATTATGTCAATTAAACACCAGTTTAGAAGTCTCCGTGCACTTCAAGATTGTGTATAATTCATAATTTGTATATGGCTCAAATCATTTAAGCACGTTTTTTGCGCCTCCTGTAAAATTTTATATGTGTGGGTTACGTCCAGTTTCCTTTCCACAGTCGATATATATCTGTCAAATATATATCATTAAAAACCATACTATTTTTTGCTGTAGCATCTCAGATAAAAATAACCGTTCGTCATGTTATCTTAATGACAGACATACTTATTCTCATTTCCTACCAAGTGACATTTACTTAATTTCTAGTAAAATGATACCAACACTCGTTTACCGTGTTAATATTACAAGAAGCAAATGACTGCAGTACTAATATTTTCTGTCACGCGATGAAGTTATTCTAAAATCACAGGAAATTATCATCTCGCTCTACTGACCACGATACCACCTAGGTCGATCTTCACAGCATCAGGTGGTGTGCGATAAAGAATGAATGAGGCGTCCAGTATCAAACGTATTAAACGGCCAATTAATGTTTATGCCTATGCAATTTTATTTTCTTAAATCCCGGTAGGGAACTTTAATTACCTACTATTCAGTAAATGTATGTTTCACTTTCAAAATCGAACCACATGTAGGTATAGGAAAAACGACATTAAATTTGAAAATCATTTAAAAAAAAGTGTAATTAATGCATGTTAAGAGTATTAGAATCGAAGCTTTTTAAAAAAAAAAAAACAATCTAGGTCAGGGATGGTGAACCTATGGCACGTTTGAGAATTTGGATGGCACGCCAACGATTTCCAAGTTCAAAACAAAAATATGTTTAAAAAATCAAAATTTTGATTAAATAATCTTTGAATTATTAATTTATTCCGTTTTATTATTTTTCAAATGTTGTTGTAATTGTTATGTTTAAGTTGTTACTTTTTTTACTGCTTAAGCACGCCACACATTCAAGAAATAATATTTGAGGATTTTTCGCACGCGGACCCAAAAAGGTTCGCCATCCCTGATCTAGTGCATCCAATCCCGCACCCTTTTTGTGATCGCGGGATCCAGGGATCATTCAACGCAATATGATGTCACAAGTGGTTGACATTGTCGGAGAATTTCACAATTATTTCTCAATGTAGGCTTTTGGGATGCCGGTATAGATCACTCAGAAATTAAGATTCTATTATTTTTTTTAAAATTGCTCGATGGGTTGAAAAAATTGGGAAATTGTTGATTGCACCATTGTGAGACTTTTTCAAACTCGCTCCTTCAAAAAAGTAGGGAATTGACGGATTCCTCAGAAATTCTATTCTATTCAGAAGCAGGGCATCTTCTTTTTTTTAGCTCAATACTTCCAAAATGTAACGACTGTCAATGACTTAAGCTGATATTTTTTTTCAGTTATTATAGCGAATCGAAATTCCGGGATTCCAGGGCCTAATCAGGACCGACCTCTCTCTGCCTTAGAATATTTTCAACTCATATATTCATGTATTTATTTCCTCCAGGATTGATTGTAAACCATATGATTTTTTGAGATGTATCAAAAAGCACTACGACGTTGTCGCATCCACGCAATGCTGCAAGGTTCGATCCATTAATAAAAGATGTCACCCTTTCATTCGCTTCGAAGATTTTTCTTTCCGACGCATGCCTACCATCCCTTTTATGGCCGCAAAGCGGTGGCCGACTTCCAAGGACTTCCACTCTCTTTGTTTTTTGTCCACTAACATAATTTTAAAGAGCCTACGAGCCTGAAGTCGACAATAAAGTAGGGATATAATGTATCTACACATGCAATACACGATCGCCACGTCCAGATGAAAGTAATTTACCTTTGGTACAGCATGTTATTTAACCCACCGCCGTCCGGTATGTTGGCGCTGGTGTTTCCAATCAATCAATAATGAATACAGTAAAACCCTCATTTACATTAAAGTCAGGACAGTGTAATTCGGGGTAGTGTAATTGGGGAGTGAATATCATACAAAATTAAGGATTTCGTTTTTTCGGCAAAAAATTCAAAACTAAGATTTCCCTTAGTTTTGCAAAAAAAAAATATGAACGAAATACTTTAGTTACTAAGTAATAAAATGCAAAGCACGCCAAAATCCAACACATAGACAGTCGCCCGGCTATACGTGTATAGCTCGGCACGTGTTGAATACACAGACGCTAGCCAACATTTGACTGTATGCGACGCACAGACGACCGTCTCGTAGCAACGACAATGGAATGCGACAGTGCAATTGGGGGATTCGCGGCGAATATTTCAATCCAGCGCGTAATTCGGGGTAGTGTAATTGGGAGGTCCACTGCATTTCCAAAAATCTGCAAAGCTGAACCGAAATGTTATTTTATTCAAAAAATAAATCACTCCTGCGCTTATGTCACATACAATTAAAATGTTCGGGACTGGTTTCCCTCATAACAAGCATTATAAATTAATTTTATCAGTTGCTAGAAATACTAAGTTGAGCTCAACTAGGGTTGCCAGATTTCCAAAAACATAAATTGAGAGATGCACCATTTCAAGTCGGAACTTTCAGAGGGACTTGTGCCCAAATAGGGACGTCTGGCAACCCTATGCTACACTAACGATATGACTGATTTTGATTTAAAAAATACGATTAAAACACAATGGTTTATCGAATAATTTTCCATTCTAAATTTGCCACGTCTATACTTCACGATTGCCAATTATGAACTATCAAAATTCATGTTTACCAAAATGGCAACCAAACAAAGTATTAAATTTTCCATCGAACGCTCTGTATTATTATTTTCGGTAAAGATGTTCAAATTATCTAAGTGGAATCCTTCAGCATTCCTTATGTTTTATGTAACGGTTCCTATTCTCATACACTTAAATTTGTATGTCATAATTTACTCTATTCGTATTATGGTGAACGCATTTGTCCCATTGCAAATATTTGAAAGGTTTTTTTTTTATATAGAGACACGACCTTGCTTCAAGCATTTTTACACTGTCTTATAATTAATCTTCTTATTTAAATACTATGTGACATTTGGCAGGTAATGTACATTCCAATGAAACCAAAGCAATAAAGTATGCAGCATATTAGTGTTATGAAAAGCATACCAAAACGTCGTGATTTGTTGTGGCCTAGATTAAATAAAATGTATTCTCATTCATAGAATTGTTACTTAATTATGTGTACTCAAAAGGGTTGAGAAACTGAAATCAAAATTCAACAAACTTAGATAAGTTAGAAATAGATACAGTAGGTCCTCTACTTACGCGAAATTTCTCATTTCTCTAGTATTTATTATAATAAAATACTCTTTTGTACTAATTTCACACGACAGTAGTCAGGTAAAAGGAAATAACTCTAGTTTCTTCAAAGTAGTAGTTATTCAATAAGCACAATGTATACAACTTATTACACGTTTTATCAAAATGATGTAAGCTGCAAATACCGAATTAGTATCTAAATTTAGGTTCAAAGTTAAAAATAAGAAGGGCCTGTGCAAATTACAAACAGGAAAAGGAAACTTCATAAAGGGGTTTCTTAATCAATTCAATAAATTTGTATAAAATTGAGTTAATAAATCACCAGTGTATAAGTTAATCTTTGTGCACTTCAAGATTGCGTTTATTTAATATTTTGACATTAGCACAAAATCTTTTTTCATCCCTCCTGTAAAATTTGGTTTTTTGTGGGTTGATTCCTTTTAGCTCGCGATGAACGAAACCCGTCCAAATAATAATATATAATAAATGTGGAATAAAATAAATTGATAATGCTTGCGAGGAGCGAAACCGGTCCTGATCCAATAAATTTTATGTGGAAAAAGTACTAAAAATGTTTTATTATTTTTATTATAATGCCATTCCACCAAGTATTGACAGTGAACACATTAAAAGTGATGAATGTGGAATTATTAAAAAAATGTGTTTTATTTTTTTAATGTGATACGCTTTCACCAAATATTGACCATTAATATCTTAAAAGTGATTTCTCTAGTAGTAATATCAATCGAGTCCATTGAAAAAAAATTAACTAGCATACCTATATTGAATTTGAAATATAATGTTCTATGAACTATTTTTTGATGTCGAACCCATGTATTTTGCATCACATGTACCACAAAGTATTTATCAGCTTATGACCATCGCTTGCTTATATTGTATTTAACTTTGCTGTTGGTAAATATTATTGCTAGGTTGCCAAGTTACGTTTCAGGTTATTCTGTGATTGTAAACTGTGTGTTAAAAAAAATCTTTTTAATAACCTGGTCCTTCGGTGGTACAAAATATTTATTACAGTTGCAAGCGCTTCGTTGTACTGGCATTTTAATTGACAGCTATTTACAAAGTAATAAAGTACATCTTGGGAGTCTAGTTTGCTTTCATTAAAATTCTGTTAACGTATTAACGGTATTGCGTAGACTTGTTCAAACTGCGCGGACTGTGTTAAAACGCAATTGCGCCAACCCATTCTATGCCGTTTTTCCAGGAATCTTTGACATTGCTTCTTGTTAGCAACACTTTGGATATTATCTCAGCATAACCTGTTATGAAATTGTGTTTTCGCCGTAATAATTATTGTGATGTACGCTCCAGTATTTGTATAAGAAATTATTTCTTTTTTTTTTCTTAAATAAGCTACATTTGAAATGAGCAAATAGTACAGCTATAATTTAAGAATACACAATTTTCATTGTCCTATTGATTATAATAATTATTAACTGTTCAGTGTAAACGGTGGATTCTCTTATATATCGTTTTTTAAATGATCATTAAAATAAACGATTTTCTCGAGAAAACAGTAAATGTGGTATAGTGTAAAAAAATATTGCTAAGAAGTACCTTTAAAATTTATCTACTGATTTTTAATATCACAAATAATTCAATACACTGGAAGGAAGGCCCGCTCGATAGTCAAACCAGGTCCGTGCAGTGCTTCAGTATCTTTGAAAGAGTTTGTTTCATCTTCAAACGTATCTTAATTAATGCGTTAATATATGTATTTATAAAAACTACCGAACGAATGTTAATCTGAATAATAACTGAACGATAGACGCAGGAAAACGATAGCCGGGAGAACGATATAACGACTCAACTATCAATGACAGCCGTCATTACGGTTAACGTATCACTGAACAACTACATAATTTAACTACTTTCCCAGGGTACTCGAAGTTGTACCCACCACCACCCGTTACATATTTACAACACTTATTAAGCGTATTTCGTAGAAAACCGTCAAGCGCTTTGATTACCAGAGGTGCTATTCCGGCGAGCATAACACTTATTTTACGGACTGAAATACTCAACACAATCACGTTTTGGGTATACAAACCGTCCAACGCAATCACGGGTTGAGTATTACAGACCTTCCAAAATAAGTGTATGTGCGCAAGAATAGCAGCCAATTACAGCAGTATGCAAGGATTAGTGGAGGTTAGCTCAATGTACAGTGATCCCTCCAATTACGCGAACTAAAAATACGCGAATTATAGAAATATTCGCGCATTCCACTGTCGTTGCTGTGCGGGCGTGCGATCGGCACATGCGCGGCTGTACACACTCAGCCGGGCGGCTGTCGGTGTCTTACATACTTCGGCAGGCGAACTAAATAATTCGTCCATATTTTTTTATTTATTATTTCTTTTGGCAGTTTTGCATTTTTCGCGAATAAAACGTAACCTTAATTTTTGTATGAGCTTCATTATCCCAATTGCGCGAATCCCAATAACGCGGTTCCGACATTCGCGTAATTGGGGGATCACTGTAAACGTTTAAACATCGAGGAAGGAAGAAACATTTAAACAGTACACTTTACTTTAAACTTAAAATATATACTAGTGTCAACTTAGTAATTAGTAGTAAAGTACCTTTTTGAATAATTAATGCTACTCACTTAAGCTTAACACTTTTCTTTAATCTTTAAACCATTACGGTGGGAAATTTAATTAAATATGTATTAAGTAAAACTTATTTCATCGACTTTCTTTACATTTTGATTTTAAACACGTATTTTGTAAATTTAACACATAGTATAATATATTACGTGCTTAAAATTACAATCATTAATCACGACAATTGTGATTGTAATTATGTACTTTCAACTATGCCCCGTTCCAATTTAACTGATAATAAAACATCAAGCAAAGAGAACTATCTGTTATTCAGTAGCTCAACTTCTATTTTTTGTAAGGTCTAAGGTTAGAAGGATTGGGCTAGGACAGGGCAAGTAATTAGCTATTAACGTTATCAACCCATCATATTGTTTATTATTTTTTTTATTTGACATTATAGCTTACGCCAGTGGTCGGCAACCTTTTGAGAGACTGGGTAAAAAAATATTTTTTTGAAAAATAATTTTGGTTAGTGGGTAAAAGTTAAAAATATTTGTTTACCATTTATTCTATTAAAAATTCATTCATATATATAATACATAATATATTTTCATGATATATATGTGTAAATACAAAACACATATAAAATAATTTTATTGGTGGCTTCCTTGGTCCTTACTAAATAAGTAATTTGATAAAAACAAATATACCAATGTCTTGGCGGGTAACTCAAAATGTCGATGTGGGTAATTCAATTACCCGCGGGTAGTAGGTTTCTGACCACTGGCTTTCGCCAATGCGTCAAATATTTGAAAGATCATACGAGATATACTCGATGAGAATTTTTGTAAGTCACATGAGATTAACTCAATGAGAATTGACGTCACAAGCACCCATGTCTTAGATCTCAATGAAAAAATTGAAAAAATCCAATTTTTGACATTGACCCTACCGGTAAACGAACCAAGACCCACCTGATCGGTAGAGCAAGGTCTAACCCAGTGCTTCCCAGATTGGGGACCGCCGCAGAAAATGTTTTGTATTGAGGAGGGCCGCGGATTATTTTTTTTCAGATTTAGGAGGCCGTGAAATGAAAAAGGTTGGGAAGCACTGCTCTAATCAACTAGACCACAGCGGGCGATATGTCATATGTTTGACAGTTGTCTCAACTTTTTCTTTACTGCGGCCTTATATTGAATCAGATAAATGAATGTGGCATTTAAAAATGAAAAGGTTCCCAACCACTGATGTATATCATACTTAAAATTTATCACAAAAACCATGAAAATCAAGATACATATGGATTTGTAGTATTTAGGTGTCGATATACAACACATCCACGCTAAAGTTTACAAATTCATAAATCGATTGAAATATCAATTTGCCAACGTTTCCGCACTGGAAAAGTCGACGTCGACGTTGCTTATCACTCACCTATAAGACGGACTAATTATAATTGAATATAATTATACGTTACGGCGAACCTAATTTTAACATTCTTTATATTATATATCGTTCACTCGGAAAAAGTGAATGCCTGATTTATTCTAATATATCGTGCGAGTGAAAGGTTTGCTCCGAAAATGCAAGTTTAATAAATAATTGATCTTATCACGTTCGCGCCCGGTTTTTTTTTATACGTGCCTTTTAAATTTTTGTAAAAATGAAACACGCCGTTAAAATCAATAATTTTAGCCAGTGGCGGGTGTCAATTTATGATAGAAACGAGATTTTTTATTAAGCTGATACATATTGTTTGGGTGTGTAACGTGGCTAAAGTTTATCATGCATTTATTATATAAATCAAATCATAGATTTATTAGTACATCGCCATATTGACAAAATAATCGGTTAGAATTTTAATTTATTTGGTTCGTTTATTATGCGTTTATTATAAAAAAATGTAACAGTTTTGACAGGTTCCATAATTTATGAGCCTCTCAGTCATACATTATTATTTTAGGAGTTCATGATATATTTATTAAATTCGCACGATTATAACGTTTATCTTTAATTGCGCTGTTTCATATGAATTGTTAAAATAAATAGCAGTTTTCATGAATAAAGGTACCACTATTGTTTTTGAAATTCTTGAAACACCCTGTTCATCGAGGACAATAAACCTAAATAAATCAATTAATTTTCTTTGGTAGAGTACCAGGTAAAAGTGGTTACCCAATACGTTGACACCAAGACTTGATAAATATCACTGGCAAGTGGCTAGTATAAGGCAGCTTCATCAGAATTTTTACGATCTTGAGGCGTGTAGAAGAAGAATCAAAATACAATCGTGTCATAAATATTATTATTTTTGTAACATGCACATAATTACATCATTGTATCTTTGGGATATTTCCTATTTTGTCGTAAATTTATCGCTATTTAATGTTTGATGGCTAAACGTTTTTATGGATTACCCAAAAAAATCTCATTTGGCAAACGTTTTGTATTCGACTGTGAATAATAAATAACAGCTTGCGATTTACAGCTAACTGATGATGTAACACAATGTATCGGATTTAATTTCTGTTACATTCTTACTTAACAATGTGTTTAGATAATTGTACGTGCTAAAAATCGAATATCTTCCCACATAACTTTGGCGTTCGGTTCTATTTTGATCATAGCGTAAGCGAACTTTGCTTAAATATCTTTCTTTCGTGATATCTCTGTTGGGATTTGTTCTCGTTCTCAAGATGTAACATTTTGTTAGTAATGACAATGGTATGTTTTGTAAAAAGGGCGAATCGAACACTTAAGCAATGGCGAAATTTTTATGAAAAAGCTACATTCACTTCACCAATATATATTGTATAAAAACAGCCTTCTCCTTTAAAAAATTCATGAAAGTTTTGGTAATTTAATATAATCAAAATATGTATTATCAATAAATGAACGAGAAAATTGTACGTTTTAGCGTATTTCTTATATAATATACACCTTCACTTGGGCCTCGTACAACACGGTTATATGGTTCCACCAAATCGTCGTGTAATACAAATCCGTGTTATACAAGGATTGAAGTGCATACAAAATTAGGGATTGCGTTCCAAAAAAAATATCGAAGATGGTATATGTGGTTTATATGTACTTTATTTTTTTTAATAAACAAATATACATTTACATATCTATTGAAAGAAATTTTAATAACATAATAAAGCATTCATTCATCATCGCTATCACTTAGAATTATTACTCTTTTTCGAGATCGGTTGTAAGTTTTCATCATCATCGAAGGACTCTGGATTTCTTGTGGTTTTAGCCTTCAAAAATTCGGTAATTAGCGATTGTCTGCTTTTAGCGGATAAATCTTTGCGTACTTCCTTATAAGGTTCCAAAATTTGTTGTAATTCCTTCTTAAATTTCGAACTTCTTTCTATTATAGGATGCTATTCAATAAATCTTTTTTCTAATTTAATAGCCAATTCCAAGCCGTCATTTATTGTTTTTAATGTGAAACATGTAGCTTCTTCGACTTCAACTGCTTTCTCAGTCATTAATTGTAGTAGGTTCATCCAAAATTTCGATTATTTTCTTCTTCGTTCAAGGTACGATCCTCCAATATTTCATGGATGTCATGAATATCCGACGATATGACGTACAAATCAAACATGTTAATTATCATTTTTTTTTAATTGAAGCCGTGTTATATAAAATGTGTTGTATGAAAAATATGCTACAAGTTATACAACCGTGTTGTATAAAACCGTGATATACGAGGCCAAAGTGTTTTTACCAAGCGTCAGTTCAAGTTCATCTGTGCACTCGAGTGTGCACAGCACAGTTCTGAGGAAGTAGTGATTTTTTTTTATCACTCCTATGCAATTTTATTCAATACTTAAATAGATAATCGAGTGTTACTTAATACACTTATAATGTGTAATAAAATGCAATTTACCGTTAACTTATTAATGTAAATGGCTAAAAATGTAGGACTGAACTTGCGTAGATAATATATAAGTCAGAAATTGCAGATATATACTAATTTGGTCTGAAAATTTTGTTTTCTCTTGTATTAACAAGGGGCTCGCCGACCTTGGTAAAGTTCAACAAAGGTCTCGCACGAGCCCCCCCGAGACCCCTCCAGCCCACCACTGCTGAAGATGGTGATAGGCGAACTCGATTAGTTGGTAACAATGCATATGGGAATCTACAAAATTTAAACGATTTAATCTTATTGAGTGAGAAAGTATTGAATACTACCTAAGTACTATATTATATGATATGTAATTGTTTAAGATCAATTTTGCCGGTCGTGCACAAATAGGTTATTAAATATTATGTTTTATTATTCGCAGTAAATTAATAGCTCCCAATAAACAGCCGTAATTTTTATCTTTGCAATCAGAGAGGCCAGTAGCTTTAAATATGTATTTAATTTTGTCCAAAATTAATAAACAATAAGCTAAAATTTATATTAATTAATTAGATATTTACTAGCTGCTCGGTTTTTGATCGAATATAAAATATCATAAACGAACTGACAAAATTAATTAAATGCTCAATATGGATATCGATGGTTTGTGTAGATAACCCGATTTGATTCCATAAATATCATACGCGCCTAAGTCAGTCACACAACAAAATTTTGGATAACAAGCATTTTTAGTTTAGCACGTATAAAAAAGCTTTCTTGAGATAATAAACAAATGTTTAAATATAATTTTAAGTAACTACACTACACATTTTGGGTTTTATTTTCAATAGTTCCAAAATAAAACAGGTTTCTGATATGGATTTAAGCAGTTTTGATAGAATATATCTGGACTTTCTTTTGTTTTTTGTTCAATACTCTCCTTTGATCTTTGCTTCTTTTAAGATAAATGTGGTTTAAAAATCGTATTCTACCTTCCATTTTAAGATAAAAAAAATAACAATAATAGGACACCGTCATTCAAAGCACGCTTACAAACAAACAATTGCAGATGACCGGAAGATTGCTGCATTGTGCTAAGCTTAAACGGAATTAAGCAGGAATGATTTACATTATAAATTTTACTTTAGCACTTACAAAAAAATCTTCAATGTTGAACTAATAAGATGGACGACATTAGTTTGATTATTCTGAACTCAAATCATTATTCTTCTTACACAAAAATAATTGGCATCAAAATCTCAAAAAAAGTCTATAGTGGGCTTTAAGTGCATATGGTATTTATCGTCTCATGTATGTATAATACCGGTTTGGCGAAAAACCAGCAATTTATTTAATCGGCTAGTATGTTAAGACATATTTATATAACGGTCCATGTCTATTAAACTCTAATTTTATTTGATACTATGCCTTTCCACAAAGAATAATTAGCGGTTAAAACACATGAAGTGTTATGTCCTTTTTTATTCGATTTGCACATTTTCGATCACAAATAAGATACAATCCCCTTAGTGATGGATTCGATATCTTTTTACTGCTGTCAGATTATCACCAATTTTTAAAACACTTAACAACTTGGCAGCTTCTGCTATAGTAGATCATAAACTGCAATATGTCGATGTAAATACGATAAGCTTTGCTATTTATTGGTCTTATGATATAACTCGTCCTTGCATTTTATGCTTTCCTGTTTCTGAATGGACTTAAATATTATTAAATGGATACTGCTGCGTATTTATCAAACAATAAAATTTGTTACGATCTGCAAATTGGCATCGTAATTATTAATTGTAGAAACAAAAATGGATATATGCAAAAATTAATAATATATAACATCAATAATATTAAAAAAGCTTGCTTGGAGAGTATTTAATTATCCAATGTATTTTATTTATTTATCAACTGAAATAATTGTAGTGATGGAATGTCAATTTATTGCTGGTCAAATTCGGTCATGTCCAAACTAAAATTTTCTGAATATAGTCCTTTTTTAATTCCATTTTATTAGTATTTAAGTTGAACTTAAAAAATCAATTGTTCTTCAACATCACCTTTATCCACGTTACTTTGCAAAATAATTTGTTTTAAATCGGTTGATGTGAATTAAACAGGCCTGTGGAGTCGTGTAAAAAAGATGACTAGCTTTAAAATAAAAAAAAACGACTCCGAAGAAATTTTTCCATCACATCATCTTCAGTCAGACTATTGTGGTTTGAATATACATCATTGTTATTTTGTTAAATGTTTCGAGCCGCTCTTTTTTCACGACTCCTACTCCCACAGTCCTGGTATCTAATACGTTGATGAGAATTGAAAAGTATTTACAGCGTGATTTTTGTCAGGTTTATAAATACGAATGGAGAGTATCGTATATGGATTTAGTATGGTGTGCTTGAAATAAACCTGAACACGTCCTATCTTTTAGTAGTATTTAAATTAGTAGACTGTTCTGCACTTGTTATTATAACGAATTTGTAATATTACAGTATTTGTACAATCTATGTTATAGTTCTAAAATGTATCCTGATATTCCAGATTACTGATTATTTTTTCTGTCCTTATAATTCTCTTAAACTCTCCGAAGTATAACAATACAACCGTGACTCTAATCGTCTAATAAATACGACAAGAGTCGGTTCACGAGATTGTTTATTCCAGCGGCGAATATTTTTGCTAGTCAGGAATCGAACCTGGACCTTTGCTCACGTACAACACGACCGAGACCGGCTGAGATACGTCTCGAGTTACGCGGATCTGCAAAATAAATCGAAAGAAACTTCGATTTTCAACTATGTGTACAATTGTGAAGATGTATTATATTTGCTTACAATCAATTTATCTCTTGTATTCAAACGAATTTATTTAAACCACCGTTCATTCCACACCGATGTTCTTACTAATGTTGCAAATACCAAATAGCAGCGGCTACCAATCTTTCAGATATATCAGACATATCTTTCAATATGGTCATTGAAGTAACTTTTTTTTTCAAAACCGAATTTGTGTTTATTTACACTTGCTTGATTTGTGTGCTTTTCGGAAACAGAAATACGCAAAAAATGAAAAGAAACGTGTTACATAAAATGTATCATAATTTTCATTAAGAAATGTAGTATGTATTGTTTTTATTAAACATGAAACGTCATAGGACATTCTGTGTTATCGACTAGAGGATAAATCGAATTTTAATGAAAGATAAAGAAATACTAGATTTTATGATGTTCGCCAGTATTTGTAAATAAATCCTTCTTCTCACATCGTCCCTATAAAGCGAAAATTGGCTTTTTAACATTTTTTTCAAAAAATTCTTACCATTGCTAAGTGTTATTGTACAGGTTTTCTATTAGTGCGAAAAGTGACGAAGTGATATTATAATTATAAAAAAAGACAACTAAATATAGAATTTGTCATACTCTTGGTATATTCAGTCAGCAAGACACCTCATATAGATTGTCACAATTACGAAAATTTAAGATTTTAAATGACCTTTAAATGGGAAAATTCCATTAAATATATATATATATATACACTCCCAAGACATAGGACCTGAAATTAATATTAAATTAATAATTAAAATAAATCATAATAAAAACTGTCGTATTTGCAATAAAATCAAACTGATTATCTCAATTTAATAATCATTTAATATAATAATTTTTCAAAAAAAATCTATTCTTGTATTTCATACATAATAAATATCCCGTTAATGAGTCCAATATTGTGTGTATAATAATATTTTAGCAACGAATTGAACTAATAATCGGGTCGCTAATTTGCATAAGAATGTATGCTTTATTGAAATATTTGTTGTTAAACAAACACCGTTTATTCGCCCAAAATCATCGTGTTTACTTTTCAGTAGCGTAACTAATCTACTAACGATTTTAACAAATTAACATTACATAGTTATTCGCCATCGTATAAATTAGAAATTTAAACATTTTTTCGTTCCACATATAATCCCAAACGTTTATTTGTTAGTAAGTTTTACAAACTTCTTTATTATACGAATAACTATTTTTAATAATATTGACTATGTTAAAACGCTTAGAAAAAGCATATATCAAATTTATTTTTCACAATAAAAAATGATTTCACTTCACCCTTTTAAAATATTCACTTACTCCAATAAGCTGTTCCTCGCAAGACTGTTGCATTTTATTTTTAATTTAAATGTATGTATTCATTATTTAGTATACTTCACAATTTTTATTTTGAAGATGTTGATAAAAGAAACAGAAAACGAAATACATTTACTAGTGACACAATATTACACACAAGAAGGCAGTGCCTCCTGTGGTTATTTATCATTCAAACATACGTTTTATTAAAAAAATATAAATATATCCTTTACCGTCTCAGATATTTAAAATTATAAATTCTTGCGTGGGAAGTATCCTTAAACATTTATGGAAAATTATGGAAATAATATGCCGAATAATCTACTTACCGGATTTGGTGCTAGTGTTTATGTTTCGAGGCCAAGCCTCATATGTCGCATTTGGCAATGAAACATAACGAATATTCACAAGTAAATGTTCAATTTTTTTTTCTTTAAAAGTATAACAGTACAATGATCTCGTGGAGAAATTACAGAATTGATTTTAAATAATGTAACTTTTTTGAAATGCCGACATTCAATATGTTTGATGTTTGTAAATGCTTCCGTTTCGACAGATATTTATTTAATATTTGAGTCGATTCAGATCAAACGTGACCGTCTCCAAAGTGTGAAATTTTTGTATTAATTTATTAATTTTAAATTGATTAAATTAGTATAGTAAATATATTCGCTATAACATCGAACAAACGTATTTTCACTTTTGAGCCAAATTTACTCAAGTACTTACTAAATAAAACTATTTTGACAAATAAACACTACCTATTTAAATTAACTGTACGCCCAAAAACAGTTCATCCAATCAATATATGTATTACAATATAATACGATCAAAAATAGCAACGTATTTTTTTGTTCTTATTAAGTTTCTATGTATTGCTATGCTATTCAGCAGAACCATTTATTTAACTCGTATATAGTTAAGTATTATATATCGACTGTGGAAAGGAAAAAGGGCTTAACCCACACAGCAAATTTTACAGGAGGCACAAAAAATGTGTGTTGATGATTTTCGGCCATATGCAAATTACGAAGTATACACAACCTTGCATTGTAATAATTTCTTAATTTAAATACATTTAAATAATTTTTTACATTTCTTAATGTAAATTAATTATTTGTTATTAGTATTTAAATTGTACTATCTCTCTGTATTATAATTCAAATATATATGTAAACTTTTTTTTGAGAATAAATGGCGAAGCGCTTTTAAGCGCAAATCATCATTGTATGCATAAGCAAGGGAGCCGAAACTAAAAAAAAAAAAACCTTGATGTGCACGTAGACTTCTAAACTGTGTTTAATTGACATAAACTAATATTAATTGAAGACATTATCTAGGAAAAACCGTTTTTTCAGTCTTTTTTCATGGTTTTAATTTTTTACAAGGTAATCTTTTTCAAACTTAAAAGCTAAATTTAGATACTAATTCGGCATTTGCAGCTTACATCCTTTTGATAAAACGTGTATCAAGCTGGATACATTGTAATTATCGAAAATAAGCTGTTTTGAAAAAACTGTGGGTTACGTTATTTTTCCTATCCTCATTCGATATGCAATCGAACAGTGTATGTACTAGTAACTAACAGCACCAAAGTGTGAAATATTACGATCATATTTCAATAATATTAAGAAATAATTATTATCCAATTCTAAAAACAGTATTTCTTTCTTTCCCACAGTGATGTTATGATATACTGCTTGAAGATGATCGTTTCGTTCAGATTTACGACACACCAAAATGTACAAACCTCCGCTATTTTCTTGGCATAAAATTATAATAGGCGAAAGCTTTATCTGTAGGCCACGAAGTCCATTTCTTGGACACAGTACCTGTGCGTTAATATGGCTAAATCGACAATAAATGAACACCTGTAAAGTATCGGCTTTCCGCATTATTTCCCATCACGACTTTCCTCCGTTCTTCTTCGGAACATGACGAGCAGCCAGCTGGCTGGAACATCCGATTGGAATCGGCGTCGTGTTGGCAAGAAATGAAGGTAAAAATGTCTGTCACAAACAGTTCTCACAATCGTAAAAATCATCATAAACACTTAGAAATTTATTTATTTAGATAGTTAAACAATAAAGCACTCTTCAGGCGGGTTCACACGGAATTATTGTTTCAAGTGTAATCGGAATATTGTCTTTTTGTTTAATTGTATTATAGTCATAATACAACAATCAAAAATTTTCATTAAACAACGCTTTTCTACTCCTCGTCGTTTTGAGTGAGAACGGAGTTAAATATATGTACTCTTAACGATAATTGTATGCCGAGATTGCCGGGTGATATGGTGCAGCGGAAAGCGGTGTGGGTTTCCGTGCCAGGCCTCACGGGTTCTAGTCAGCGGTGGGCTGCCAATACGGTAACAAGCAATTCGTGATGTTCTGAAGAAGCTGTGAATTTTTTATCACTCATGCAATTATACGCAATAATTATTGAAGCTATCGAATGCTACTTTATTCACTTATGTTTTGTACGCAGTATATCGTATTTTATTCAATATCAACAGCTGAAAAATGAACGTCAGAAATCCCAAATGTACATTACAACTTTCTTAATTTAAATATATTTCATATTTATAGATTATATAACGCGAATGTCTGAGAATAACGATTATCTTAATTTAACAACGGGCTCGCCGGCCTGAGTAATATTTAACAAGGGGCTCGCTCGAGCACCTGCGAGCCCCCTCCAACCCACCCCTGGTTCTAGTCCTAGTACGAACAACACTTTTTCGATTTCTGTTCGAAGACATGGATGTTTGTGATCTCTAAAAGTTCCCTCCCACCATCTCTAGTCAGTTAGTAAAAACACAATATTCCTTTGTACTTCATTCCACTGTATTTAATATGTCAGGACCGGTTTCGCTCATTACGAGCATCGTCAACTGATTTTCATCGTCAGCATCGTCAGATTTTCATTTCAATGTTTTTATCAGGACTGTGGAGTCGGAGGCGGGAGTCGTAGAGTCAGGAGTCATCGAGTCGGAGTTTTGTCCGGAGTTAAGAGTCTGCGTCGGAAAAATCTTACAACGCAGACCCATTTAAAAAATATACATTTAATGATGTGTTGCCACTGCATGCTAAGTTGACTAAAGATGATCTGATGGATACATTTATACAAGTTAAAATTAAATGATTGAAAAAAACCTTTGGGGTCAGAGTCGTCTTTTGGTTTTTATAGCAGCAAAAGTACGACGCTCTGATCTTCATGCAGTGTTCATGGTCTATAAAGCGATCATTTGCGTGGAAAGGGTTAATTACGTCAATATTATTAGTTTAATGTATTACAATATTACACTAATACACTATACACTAAAGCTTCCCGGTATTGTTATCTCTGTAAAAATATCAGATTTTGAAATACCCTTGCTAAATGACCACCCGACAGTTAAACCAGTGCAGCTGTTTATATTAGACCTAAACAATGAGGGACTTAAACCGATACTACGCTATAACAATTATTATTGCAGCCAAATAAGGCTCTGCTTTAATGTTGTTATCAATGCACGTGCTGAAACCGGTCTCAAAGGACCTCCCACACTCTTAGTATAAGAAGTCACACGTGTGCAATGATATTGATAACATTACACTACTCCTACGCAATTTAAAACAAACGCATATCACATGAAAGTTCATTAACCTCTTTATTAGAAATCGCTAACCAATACCCAAAATATTCTCATTTAATCAGGGCTGTGGAGTCGGAGTCGGATTCGCAGAAGCGGAGTCGCGGTATTTTGGTCGGAATCGTGAAAAATGAGCGGCTCGATTTTTTTTCGAAAAATATATTTAATAATGTGTATTTAAACAACGCGGAGTAGATTAAACTCTTCCGCCACGGTGGATTCTCAGTATACGGATACACAGGATACTTAATATCACTTAAACTAAATGACTGAGCAAGTCACATTCTCTTTTTTCTTTCTATCTTTATCTTTTAAGCACAACAGTGCATGGTTAAAAGATAGGTCCCGTGCAGCTCTGTATCGGGCCAATAATATGAGGAATAAATTCTTTTCTTTTTCTTGATCGCATTGCGTTATGGAAGGTCGCTGTGAAAATACGGCTGCATACACATAACGGGTGGTGGTGGGATACTCAACAACCAACTTGTAAAATAGTCAAAAGTGTTAACATTTCATGCTTGGCTGACTAAAGATGATCTGATGGTATACATATATATAAGTTAAAATAAAATTATTGAAAAATTTCCTTGGAGTCGGAGTCGTTGATTATTTTAAATCTGGAGTCAGAGTCGTCAATTATTTTAAAGCTAGAGTCGGAGTCGGAGTCGTCTTTTTTTCAAGCGACTCCATAGCAGTTGTAATTGACACATGTTATAACTATAATCAGTGCTTTTTCCATATAAAGTGGTGGTGGAACGGCGTTCCGGAACTTTTTCATGGAATTTTTAATGTTTCAAATCAATATTCGATTTTTTTTTCTTTAACTCGTCGTAGCACTTTTGACACTTTTCAATCCTTTAAAATACGTTGATCGGTGGTCACTCAGAGGAAGACAAGGCTTCCCTGATGGATCTCACAGATTTGATCCCCAGTATGAACGGTATTTTCTTCAATCGATTTCTGTTCGAAGGCATATGTGTCTGTGATATCCAAAAAATATCCTCCCACCCTTCCAATCCTAATAAACGGAGCAAAGCGAGAGCGATTAATTGACCATTGGTTATGTCCTATCCCTCTCCTTCTATCCTTTTAGTCTTCGAAAAAGAGAGATTTTGAGCAACTAAGTAACAAAAAGTCCTCGTATATATATTTATTATAGTAAAAAAAGGAATTGAAGTAACAAAAGAAAAATATTTTTTAATAACAAATTTATTTAATGATACCGATTTGGGCTTAACGGAAAAACATTTAAAAAAAACTTTAATTGTAATATTTTTAACGCATTGTATTTAAAACTACTTATTTCATCTCTTTCTATTCGTACTCAGGGCGGTCAAATATTAACGTTCTGAAATTGTACTAAAAAAAATTATATCAATTCTGATGTTTGAAATCGGTTTAGCGTGTTGTAAAAACAGGTTTTAAAATTTCGATTTGAAAAACCGGGTTTGAAAACTGACAAGCCCTAATAGTACATACCCTATTAAATATTAAAATGATATTGACCGCTCGCATAATAGAATTCATTAGTATTTCATTTAAAAAAATAGTTTCATATGTATAAAGATCTTTTTAACAGATTTTGAAATAGCTCAGTTTGAATACTTTCAAGTTGGTACAACCGATTTGCTTACGTTTCTAACACGTGATTTTTTTACCTACGTCGCTCGATTTTCATGTTTTTTTTTTTGAACATTAAGCATTATGCCCACATCACACACCTAGTAATTTATAATCGTACGAAACCACAGTGGACATCAAATGAAGGCAGTAAATTAATGACGTCATCATTTCTACGTCTCGAAACAATTACGCAACATAACCTCAAATGGCAGCGCCATTTCAATAACGGTCCGCCATCTTACCGTGGTCCATGAATTTTTGATCCACACACATACCTGATTTGGATGACTTTATGGCTGTCAATGCAATACAATTTCACTTTCCGCGTAATTATCATTAAAAAATATCCATCAATAGAATTTCGATTATGACTTTGTTTTTATTGTAATATATTAAATTTCTTTTAGGATTTCCAGTAGTTAACTTGAGAAGTTGTACGTAGTAAGTCATTTATTAGGATAAAACAATAAAACAGTTAGCTTATTAATCAATCACTTAAAATGCCCGTTAATGATTAAGGCTTTTATATTTTTTTTAACACAGTATCCATCAGAAATAAAGTTTATATATATTTTTTGATATATCAACGCTCGCCATCCGGTGGCTCGCAATTTTATTGCGGTATGGTAGTTAGAACCAAGCTCCTATAAACTTACTTCAAACACGCAGAAACAAATATCACAATTATTGAAACGAAACTTTTATCATTATTGATTTAGATTTTTTAAATATTTTTTGTAGAAAAAAATCAAGGATACTGTGTAACAAGCTTATACAGTAAAATCCCCATTTACACTAAAGTCGGGACCGTGTAATTTGGAGTAGTGTACTTGAGGGAGTGAATCTCACAAATTGAGGAATTTTGTTTTTTTTTTCTGCGCAAATGCAAAACTAAGATTTCCCTCAGTTTTGCAACAAAAAAATATGGACGAAATATTTAGTTTCTAAGTGATAAAATGCGAAGCATTCAGCACACAGACAGTCGCCCAGCTATGCGTGTATAGCCTGGCACGTGTTGAATACACAGTCGCTAGCCAACATTTGACTGTATGCACCGCACAGACGGCCGTCTCGTAGCAACAACAATGGAATGCGACCGTTCAATTGGGGGATCTGCGGCGAATATTTCAAGCCACCTCGTAATTTGGAATAGTGTAGATGGGGTTCCACTGTAATATGTTATATATGTCACAGTTTTTTAGTGAATTGAATACTAAACACAACCTGAGACTCGTTTTGCCAGAGTATGACAATTAAAAAATGTAGATCATCCTTTTTTTGCTACATTCTACATTCAGTTATCATTTATCTCACAGTCGACCACAAGTTATACTAAAAACAAAAACAGCATTATCCAATTTCTCTTGCGGTCTGGGTCTTGGAATCAATGCTTGGATGCACCTGTAATAAGCTATAATGGCAGGTAGTGGGTTATGTCGTAAGTGAGAATAACGGTGAACGCTGGAGCAACCAGAAGTCGGTCGGAGCCTTACTGTGTGATAAATAATTGATCTGAATTCACGTCCAAACGCATGCAATCAATCAACTAACTGATACGTCATCTTTTTCATACGATGTAGATTTATTAACGGCTGTTAATGTAAGGAAAATACTAGCGGCACTCGGAGTTGCATAGATAACTGTCGTTTATCGGAGAACTGTTGTGATTTAACAAAAAAAAAATGTATCGGCGTGATAAAATTGTATGAGCTTCACCGCAAAATATTTTGTATGGTAAAAAAAAAGTAAAGTATTTAATTATATTTTTTTTTAATTAGTTGATGGCTATTTTTTTTTTAATCAAAAAAATATTTGACATTACAGCTTACGCCGATGCGTCAAATATTTTGAAGTTGAAAGATCATACGAGATATACTCGATGAGAATTTTTGAAAGTTACACGAGATTAACTCAAGGAGAATTGACTTCACAAACACCCATGTCTTAGATATCAAATTAAAATTGAAAAAAAAAATCTTACCGGGAATAATTAACATTCTTAATTAACATTGATCTTACCGGGAATCGAACCCGTCCCAGACCCACCTGATCGGTGGAGCAAGCTCTAACCAACTAGACCACAGCGGACGATTTTGGCGTATCCCTTCATCAGAACTACGCCAAAAATAACTATCAACTAAATTTGAATCAAATTATCACTTTTAAGGTGGAAATATACCGTGACACCCGACGCCACGTAAGCGTGTTGGATGAGATCATAGCACTGGCGTCGCGTCGCGTTGGATGTTGGCAGTGCGTTCCTGTTCCATACAATACAATTTCAAATATGCAGCTATGATCTCATCCAACACGCTTACGTGGCGTCGGGTTTCGGCAGTATGTTTCCACCTTTAGGGTGTTCACTGTCAATACTTGGTAGAAAGGCATTATATTAATAAAAACACAATATTCCTTTGTAATTTATTCCACTTTATTTAATAGGTCAGGACCGGTTTCGCTCATTGCGAGCATCAGTTACCATCAGAACCGGTCCTGACCTATTAAATAAAGTGGAATAAAGTACAATGAAATATTGTGTTTTTCGTTCAAATTATGTACATTCACACAAGTTTTGTCACTAACGACCCTGGTTTCGCATTTCGGCATCTTCAGGCTTCAAGTGCACGGATGAACTTGAACTGACGGATAATTTGAACGATTCAAAATTAATATTGAAATTCCACCAAGTTGCTTGGTGCAGTCGAAATCTTAAATTAAACTATAAACTAATTTTAAAAAATGTAAAACTAAATACTCTGCTATGTTTTTACTTAATTACAATGGAGTTCTACCAAGTAAATGCCAATTCAATCAATCAGAAAAATATGTTCATATTTACAGCTTGTCTTGCGATGTGCGAGCGTTAAAATTTAAAAATTTTGTCAATATATATCATAAATACGTACAAATACTAATAGACATTCCCACCATTTTTCATGATAAATACCTTTCAAATCCCGACAAAAACATTAAAAAAACAATGTTAAATTTTATTTTGCTTATATTTATTGCAAATTGCAAAAATAGGCATAATGTTATTATTAGTTTGCAACACAATACGACGGAAAAAATAAACTATTATCTCTTCAAATAATTAATTTAAACGTGAAACACATCTTGTCGCTTACTAATAACGCTGCAAGATGGATCTACGTGTGAAAATGATAGCCAATTTAATTGACGCTCACTAGTTTAGTGCGTAGATTGCTAATTTCGCCAGCGCACACAAACAATTGAGTGAGATGAAAATTACGTACAAAATGTATTTTTTTTCTATAGATATAGATATTTTATGAGGTTTAACCGAAAATCATTATTTTTTTAATGTAATTTGTCTTATAAAGATGTCGCAAAAAAAATTGAAAGTTATGTATTAGACCAGTGTTTCTCAACCTTTTTGGGAGCGTGGCCCCCTTTGAGTGTCTTTATTTTTCTGTGGCCCCCAAACCATTGTTTTGTCTTCGCATGAAAATTATAATTTCAAAAACCCACCTTTTTTATAGTTCTTCCAAGATTTCCGAATCTAAGAGTGCCAGTAATTTATTTTATTTACGGATTTACAAAAAATAGCTGCGCGACGTCCGCCATTATGCTCTTCCTTGTATCGTTTTCTCAATACCCGTGGCCCCCCTAAACTGTGCTGTGGCTCCCCAAAACAAAAATAAATCTCCGTGGCCCCCTTAGAACACGCTGTGGCCCCCTGGGGGACCACATGGCTCACCGCTGAGACACCCTGTATTAGACAATAAATTTTGAATACATTTTTGCGACGATCGATATATTTTTATTTTTCTACATACATCATATTTAATTTATTTTTTTGTGCTCCAATCTCAATTTGAAACATCAACCCCATAACATCTCGTGTCCTAACATCGCGTGTTCGCTTAATGTGCATAATTTTCTTATCTAATCAAACATCGACCTGTTGCGGCCAACTACCTTACGTTACTTTTTTATTGTGTTACTTCACAGGGCCGTACTGCATTGACATTGACAAGTCACTGTAATAGACGTAAGCTTTCTTACGCCTTAAAATTAATCTTCGAATACTCAATTTAAGAATCCTGTCACTATCTAAATACAATTCATGGGCGTCTGGCATGGAAAGGTATTTGAAGAACTTTCATCGATTTCACAATTGTAAACAATTCATCAAAAACATTTTAGACTTAAGTTTTATGCGTCAATAAATACATTCGCCATTGTTAAAATTACTTTTCTAAACATAAGTTCTCTCATAAGATACCTGGAATATACAATAGATGTGAGATAAATGGAAATTATTGTGAATTTAGAAACCCTCGTTATTATTTTGTAATTAAAATCAGTCAATTGTATATTTTCAATAAGTATTTTGAATATGAGGGTGTCAAAAGCAAAGACAACGATTTTGAGAAAAATAAGAAACTGAAAAAAAGCATTACTAATTAATTTAATTTATGTGTGATATATCCATTACAGTAGAATATTTTGATTCACAATAAATTCGTCAAATGTGTTGAGGAAACATTTTGTTGGTTATATTTTGTTTAACTCGATCGTAAGAAATCTTGGGCCTTTTGGCTACTCTGATGCGGCCTTTTGACTTATGCCATTTTTTTTAAAAATAAATCTGGATATTTTTTTAATAAATACACAATTTTATAATGCAAAATATTTGTCAAAAGGTTTGAACGTTTTCTTTACTGCGGCCTTATTTTGAATCAAATAAATGAATGTGGCCTTTTGAAATGAAAAGGTTCCCGACCTCTGGTTTAACTCAACCCAAATACGACGACACATTTTACGTTAAGATGTTTGTCAAAGAAGCATATAGTAATATAAAGTAAGTTATGTAACGATTTCAATAACTTAGTTATCTATCACTTTTTGAATGCACTCTGTCGCAATTGTCATAAAAATATGTCATATTAAAAAAATAAGCGCCTCTTGCACAGAATCCACATTCTTTATTATGGATCAATACCAGTTTTACTTATCGCGAGCACTTTCAACTGATCAGATGATAATGTTCGCGATGAACGAAACCTGCCTATAATAAATGATGTTTATTTTATAATATAAAATGATCACCGTTATATTTGAAGTAATTTAATAAGAAATATTTCAATGCGGATCTGTTTGTTACCTGGTCTTGCGAAAAGTGTGCCGAATACGTCATCACGGATTTTTCATACCAATAAACAATAACAACAAAAGCATTTTCTGACCTTTTTACGCCAATTTGTAAAGAAAATTTGTTGGGTAAAAACAGTTAACCCAAGCATTAAATACAGATGACCTTCTAAGATATTCTTTAACGTTTAACTGATTTATGATATGACAGGAAAGTTTGTTTTAAACGTTTATTTACCGAGTAACTGGATAACAAAAAATAATACATTATTTTGTATTATACTTGAATATCATAATAAATAAAACTAAACATTTATATGGTTCATGTAATTTTTCAATGTTACTTCTTGTCGTATTATTGTATTTTGAAACTAATACTAGCAAAAATACAAAATTATAGCAAATTTGAATCGTTCAAATTATGTACATTCACACAGATTTTCGTTTTACACACGTCTCACACACGGAATCCGTCTTCCGATTTAAAATGAAATATTAAACATGCCTGGGTCGCCACTTTTATACCCTATATAAATATATTCATAAAATCTTTTATTATAAAAAATTATAAAAAAAATTGAAATTTTCCGACATGTAAAAATCAAATGCATACTTATCAAATTAATCAGAATAAATAAACTTTACTAATTCGCCAAACGGAGCCTGCTTTTTAAGGAATATATGAGTCTTGAAGAGGTAAAGTGAACCAAATAGAAAAATAGTGAAATTTTTCATTTGACTTTTAAGTACAATTATGTTTTCAATTATTTTTTGTGCAAACCGTCTTTCTTGACGTTTGACAGTTTGCTGGGTTTGGGCAAAATTTAGACTCACCAATCAGACTCTTCCACACACACACCGATTCATCAGTCTGTAGAGATCATAATCATTGATGGAGTGACATATTCTATTTTATTTCTTAATATTGAATACGAAATACTTTATTTCATCACATTTTTGATTAATACATATCATTTTGTAATAACGATCGTAATATATTGTACAATTTCTAACACAGATGAAAAGAAACTGACATGACATGTTATTTAATCGACGTATTAAAAACGTTCCTGTGTAATTAATATGACCAAATACAGATTTGCCGCCAGTATGAAAGCAATTTCAATTGCAGCTTATTAAAAAAACCGGATTGGAATCTCATTTTACCTAACCGGCTCAATTATTCACATCTATCAAGAATGTTTGTAAATCCATCGTGTGCTCAATATATTTAATGACTCGTATAAACAAAGAGTCGAATCTTTGATCGAATCGAATCGTTGTAGGAAAGAATATAATATGAGTCATCACTAAAATTTTAATATAAATTAATAACACGTTTTTTGTTTATATAACGCTGTTTGTTAGGGATTGGCTCAATACCAGTCCTAGATCAAACTCATTCTGATGAAATGTTCAATCATGACTGTACGTTGTGAATATTATGTTTATCTTATAATATCATTCCGTTGAATATCAACCAATATCTGAATGAAGAGCATTCTACTGCCCATGGCTCTACCTCATCGTCCCATTTCGTCACAAATTCTTTGACCACCTATTGAGAAACACTAGCTGAAAACCCGTTGCCCTCAACGGGGGGGAGGGGGGTATTTTTGTTGCATTTTTAAATAGTCAGAAAATTTACTGACGTGAAAAATAAATTGCAAATCTATTTATTGAATAAGTCAGAAAATCTAAACGTAATTAATTCTCTGACTGGATTTTTTTAGGAATACACCCAATTCTCTAAAAGAACTAAAATACACCGGGATTGAAAAACAAAATATACAAAAAGCTATAATAATAAAATATATTCATAAAAACCATCCTTCTTGACGTCATCGAAAAGGCGAAATCGCGACCATACAAACAAACAAACGTACAAACATACGAATGAACCTTATCGACTATTAATATATAGATTTTTAAAACCTCCCTCTAAAAATAATCAAAGTTCATCTTAAATTTTCTTTACTGTACTTATGATTGTACTCACCACCACTTGTTACGGTTTCATACTATTCTTACAGGGCTACAACAACGCTATTCGTGATTCAATTTTTGCCGGGAATGTCCGAGGAAAAATTCTTCGGACTTGGTCGCATGCACTACAGTGCGCATAACGTTATGTTAATTAATATAAAAAAAGAGTTTAGATAAGAGCTTTAATTTATTCAGATCCATTCGCTCTCCACAGAACGCCGTGAACACTTTGAATGTCTTGTAATTTGTCATAGATCCAACCAACGGAGGGACCCGACATATCCGATTAAAAGTCGTATCGTCTCGAGCAATTAAATGATTTACATACATTAAAAATATTATTTTAATTATCGAAGCGATCATCAAATACATAATTCATGGAAAAATTCATTTACTAAGCGTCAGTTCAAGTTCATCCGTGCACTTGAACGCCTAAAGATGCCGAAAGGCGAAACCCGGGTCGTTAGTGACAAAATCTGTGGGAGTGTACATAATTTGAACGATTCAAATTTAATGTAACAATCAGTTAGAAACAATATTATAATAGTCAGACTCATCGAATACGTAAGTTACCTACATCAGCCCTAGACAAACTTCTTAGATAAAGGGTCACATAAAATCAAAATGAATGGCATGCAGCAAATATAATAATATTTTTAAAATATTAATTCTCTAATTACCAACAGTTCAATGATACGTCTGAGTCACACGCGGTCCGCAGGTCGCACTTTGCGAAGACCTGGTTTTCGTAGATTTAAAGACAACTTAAATGTTTAAAACTTACAGAAGTATATTTTGCTTATGAACAAAATCATTATGGTAAGAGTCAGGGCATAGACAAACTGTTCCGGTATTTACCCGACCGAAATGTAAATTAGGGTGCGACACATTTGCCTACGTTTCTCCATAAATTATGATTATTTAATGCTGTTTATTTTTGCTTTTAATTAAACCTGGACTTCTTGTTTACGCGCGCACTTTACGTCATGCCAGTGACTCTCAATCTTTACACTCGACGGCCTTGAATAGAATAATATTTTGAACACCACTGAAGCATTACGACCTTAGCCCAAAAGCATCCGTGCGTTTTCCGACAGAAATTTTCTATCATAACATTTTCTGTTGCCTGATATTCAGGTTCATTGATTTTTCCTATTTGTGGTAATAGTGACTACTGCACTTTCTGTATTCTAAATCAGATCGTTTGTTTTATCAAGGTTTATTTCAACATTTAGCAAAAATTGTGACTTCCCTGCAATACGTATTTAATGCCGTTAAATGTATTAATTTTGACTGCGATAAAGTGAGAAATTTTAGCGAGATTTTTTTTTAATTAATGATCTCGAAATGCACTTCCAGTTCTAAATGACAAGACAAAACAATAATCAGCCATTCCTGAGTCATGTTAGTTGAATTTATACTTCAATCTAACGAATACCCAAATACTTTTTTTTAATCCATGATCGTTCCCAATGTAAAGCGTATGCGTATGTCCTCAACAGGAGTTTTTCTACGTGAACTGTTTTTTAGTCAGTCGCTCAACCTTATTTTTCTAAAAAAAAAAATAGTAATGATAGGGCCAATACTCTCTTGACAAGAGGTTAGCTGCGCTGAAATTTCAAAGGCTCCGCGGGCCAATCAAGTATTAATTGAATAGTTGTATTGGAGCGCGCACCAACCCGGAATGAGTGTGCGGGGGCTTTCAAACTGCTGCGCGGCCGCACACGCGCGCAGCTTAGAGAGAACGTTGGATAAGGCAGAACATATCTAGTGGTTGGTTAATCACTATCGTTACATCCCGTGATTTTAGGAATAGATTGCTGAGGGGGGGGGGTTATTTTTAGACATCAAAAACATCCATGCCTTCGAACAGAAATCTATTTAAAAAATCCTGTTCATACTAAGATTGGAACCCATAAGCTCCTGCATGGAAGCCAATGACGTTGACCACTGTACCATATACCTGGTTATTCAGTATGAAATAGTCGCTCTTGTACAGTACAGTACTTGTAGTACAGTGGAACCCCCAATTACACTACCCCTTATTACGCACTGGCTTGAAATATTCGCCGCAAATCCCCCAATTTCACGGTTGCATTCCAGTCGCAGCTGGGCGTCTATCTGTGTGCGGGATATTTACTCCTACAAAAACTAAATATTTCGTCCATATTTTTTTTTTAAACTAAGGGAAATCTTAGTTTTGCGTTTTCCGCGGAAAAAAACCAAATCCCTAATTTTGTATGAGATTCACACCCCCAATTACACTACCCCCAATTACACGGTCCCGACTATAGCGTAAATGGGGGTTTTACTGTACCTTCATCTTTTAAACACAGAAGGTATTCTTTTATTTTAGTGTATTAATTATATTGTTTAACAAGTACTTTATATTGTTATAATTATTTGAGTTATATAAAACGAATTACATCAAAATGTCCAAAAATAGTTAAAATAATATAACGAAACAGTTTTTCTTCTTTATTTGTATTAGTTCTTTGTCAAGCAAGATATCTGTCTCGGTTTAAATATTTCGTTCCACTCTTCTTTATCGAATCGTCAAATCATATCTTCTAACTTCACTTCCCGGACTATTATTTATTTATTGCGCGAGTTTGCTTGAACTTCGTATGCTTAGCAAACTTGCTTTCGCCGAGTCAAAGCGCTGCATTATAAAACAATTTAAGATGCAGAGTATGACAGTTTAAAATTTAGTATTATGGTTTCCTCCATTGTATCAGGCGAGCATGAGAATAAAGGGGCATTATTGTTTTGTAAGCGGCTGAATTTAAGTATTAAGTAGTCGGCACAGGGAAAGCTTTGCCTGCGTAATAGGTAATGGTTATATAGAATTATCGGTAGGTTTCCGACCTTATATGCTCATGTCCTGTTACTCGGAGATAATTCTCACAGAGCCGGGTCGTGGTCACAGAAACGCCGCATTCTCGGCTATTCAACGACTTTCGATTGGGTATTATTGAACCGCAGACCCGCTCCAAGGTTGAATAATGCCCCTACGATAATAATTCAACTGTCAAACTCAATATAGGGGTTCACCGGCGAATTACTGCTAACTGTTATTTAGTGTTCGAGGGAGTTTGATAATTTCTAGAAACGTACGTTCAACAATTGTACGCCATTTATACCTAGATGATTTCATTTTTGTATAGTTAAGATAAATTAGACATAAGTTGGCAATGTTATTTGACGTGATATATCCATGTACTGAAAAGCACTTAAATTTAGCAATTAGTTAAGTCTATTGATGTTCATATTTACATTTCAACCATATTCCACGCCGACTTGGTAGCTACGAAGGCAAACTACTTACTATTCAGTAAATTTGTGGCGGCATACGGAGAAAGAGTAGATTTACATGTATCTCCGAACATTTTTACAGTGCAATTTTTCACACACTAAAGTGCAAGCCGCCACGCAATGTCAACTGTTCCCGAGACAATCTTGGCACAAAACTAAACAACGCATAACATTTGTTACGCCATGGGAAACGTCTGATGGACAGAGATGTATTGCCGTGGCAAATGGTGGAAGGAGTTGCATAGTCAACCATATTGTAGTATTGTTCCGAAAATACATTATCAAATCTTTAATTATCAATTTAGTGTAAGGTATACATTTCTTTTTTTTATTTTTTTTATTTAAAAAAAAAATTGACATTACAGCTTACGCCAATTCGTCAAATATTTTTAAAGTTGAAAGATCATACGAGATATACTCGATGAGAATTTTTGAAAGTCACATGAGATTAACCCAAGGAGAATTGACTTCACAAACACCCATGTCTTAGATCTCAAATTAAAATTGAAAAAAATCCAATTTTGACATTGACCTTACCGGGAATCGAACCCGGACCCACCTGATCGGAAGAGCAAGCTCTTACCAACTAGACCAAAGCGGGCGACAATTCATTTTAGTAGAGACAAGAAACCAATTCGTAGTAGTTTTAATCATTATTCTTAGCAAAACTAGCATGGGTCAGTAGCTTGCCTTCTTCGGGGTATCCTGGTCCTCCGTCGACTCACGTCAATCCCGGACACCGATGATGCATCAAACAAATCCAGTATTTCATCACCCAGCCGCAGTTTCAAATGTTCAGTTCTTCTTTGCCACTTTGGTCTTTCAACCTTTATAGGTTCTTCAATGCGCTAAAAACCAGTAATTAACTGGTTTTTTGAGCAGTCAATCTTTAAATTGTAACTTAGGTTGCATGTCTTCAACGTGAAGTGAATTGATTTTTTTTTTATTATTTAATTTGAAACATTGTTGCTTTTGTAAATAATGACTTAGTTGAAGAATGTTTCTTCAATACTGCAATAGTCAATCATTCGCATCAATTGTGATCATTGATGTACGAATATATTCATATAAACCTAAGATTTATCATTGAGCCAGGTATGATGACAGAACTTTTGCTAATGGCGGAGCGACCAACTGAAGGAAATTTTTAGAAAGTGGCCAGTATCCGCCATAAAGTTCACGTAAGATACATGTGACATAGAGCCACCGTATGTATACTTGTAAAATACTTGCGAATAGCAAAATCGATCATAATATTTGTAGATATTAAATTGTGGAAGTAGTACAAAAAACTTATTTTTTGTAAGTAGAAGAATCATTTTTTTTAATGCCCGGTTTTCGGACACTTCATTAATACGCTATAAAATTCCAAAATAAATTAAGTGCAATCTCTCGTCTTTTGATTGATTTAAATTTTAAATGCACTGATTTTAGACGGACCTGTGAGTGCAGGTCCTTTGGATTGACATGGAGTTGCCATTATAATTTTATTTGATGCAATTATATCGCAGAAGTGGAGACGTGTCCCTTGAAGTGTCATCACCGTGGGATGCATGACCCTTCAAAGGTCATCCATCGCAAAAGCATGACTGTGCTTACAACTTATGAATGTGTCGCGAACCTTTTATAAAAATGTAAATATTTACTTGTGTTGAAAACGCCTCTTTTTTAAAGTTTGCTCACATATAAGACAAAAATATTAAGAGTTATTTCAGCTAAACTAGGGTTGGGAACCTTTTCTTCTCTAAGCCGCATTCATTTTTATGATTTGACATAAGGCCGCAGTAAACATTGACTGTACACACAGTTTTTAAATAGCACGGTCCACTAAAAATACCTGATAATATTTGTACACGAATTATTTGCTCTAACACGTTTTCCATAAAATAAAAATACAGCTGATAACAGATTTCTTAATAACGTGAAATTCAACTACAGAAGCCACTAATAACAAAAAAAAGGTTTTATTAGATCCTTACGCTTTAGAACCTAGACGTGTCAAGAGATTTCTGGCGATGAAAGTGATTTATGTCCAGACCCTCATAAAAGTCCTTGTATATAATCAAGTAGCAATATATAGTATATATTTTTTTTTGTAATTTAACGAGTCTTCATTATTCAATTTTTTAAAAGATTTTATATCCCCTTATATTGTTCTTTTGTTAAAGAAAGTGTTTTTTTTTTAAATGTAGAATCATAAAAACATAATGTGATGCCTGAAACATAGTTTCATAAATCTTGAGAAAATAAATATTTTTACATAATTCGACTTTGGTTTATCATACAGGTTCTATCAAAAGCATGTAAGCTAAAAATGATAAATTAGTTTATAAATTTAACTTTTAGTCTTGACAAAAAAGCCTGTAAAAATTGTAACCATGAAAAAGAACTTTAAAAAGGTCTTTCTTCAACAATGTATAAAATTTAAATTAGTTTAAGTCAATTCAGCACTATTTTATAAGTTTCCGGGCACTTATAGATATATATATTTCATAATTTCTATATTATATATATATATATATATATATATATATATATATATATTCATAAAAGCTGCAATTGGAGAGAATCCATAAGAAATTTCTAAGACATAATTATTTGAAAAAATTTAAATTCTTCCCCTTTGATAATTCCTTAAAGGAATACTACCCCACCAAATTTCTTTTAGGAATGTTATCATTTCACTCTCTTGAAGCTCGAAGACAGTTTTCAAGTTTAAAGCATTTTTCTCTTTTCCTTCGGGGCCGAATTAATAATCCTGAAATTCTCATGACTATTAATTTACATGCTTCCAATTTATTCTTACGTGGGCGAAACTATGAGAAAAAACTTAAACCTCGCTTAGGAGGTATGAGTCACCAGTTCCAAGGGCCGTTCGATTGATCAGCTCATTGCCTAGAGTACTGGACATTTTTAGTGACAGTATTTGTAAACTGTTTGTTAAATTTTACTATTTTATTTTATATTTTGTCTCATTATATTTGTCAAGTACATGGCGAATTGGCGTCAGCTGTTATGTCATCTACCATAATTTTAATTTTTAACAATAAATAAATAATTTGTCTTTGGCGAAAATCATCAAAAAACGTTTTTTGTGACTCCTGTAAAATTTGTTATGCGTGGTTACGTCCTTTTTCCTTTCCACGGTTATTATATAATGATTCATGGTATCACTATTGGGATACAGAAAATATTTTAAAAAATGGCACGAAAACCTTAAGACGCTTACCACTGAACCTTAACAGACAAGACACTCTTCTAAGCAATGATATAAGTACAATATACGGTCCTGAGCGTGGGATTTCGCGCGCTCTTAAAAAAACACTATTGCTTTTTTTGGCTCTACACAATTTGCCATTATTCCACCTGGCATTGTTTGTTGTCAGGAATGTTTGTATACACCTACCTGTTATTTAACTCTAAGCCAATATTGGCATATTAATTTTACGTCAATAATAATCCCATATGAATTATTGATGGGTTGGTGGAGGTTTAGTTAGGTTATTAAGTTTTATATTGATTATTCAAATCCACATAAAGAACATGCTTAAAGGAATAGATTATTTTTCAACATGTTAACCACCAATAATTATAGTATGTACGTGTTAAGATGTATTTTACTGGTAGATAAATGACATAAATAACCAACAATTTCTGACAATAATCGAGCACTTTTGTTTTTTGTATTAACATAATCATCATTCGTAAGCGGTTTTTCTTTATAGGGAAACCTTTTCATGACGAAATCTGCTAAAACACGCAGCTGAAATGACATGAGCTGAAAACCAGACCGTATGGAGAGTATTAGCTAACCACTAACCCTGTCTTAGTCCTTATCTTATCATGCTGATATAAAAAGCGGACTTGGTTACAAAAAATAGATCTATTTAAATAACTGTTCATTAATATGAGAAAAATAACATTCATAGACGATATATTTTTTATCCATGTCTGCTCCCAATGAGGAGCACATGGCCTCCTAATAAAAGTATCTAACCAAATGTTTTTCTACGAGAATTATTTGTTAGTCAGTCGCTCAACATCTCTTTTTCGAAGACTGTAGGGATAGAAAGGATAGGGCAGGACAGGACTAGTGATTGGCTAATGACTCTCGCTACACTGCATTATTTTAGGATTGATTGATGAGGTCTGGCATGGAAACCAGCTAAGTTAACCACTTTTCCATGGAACATTATATATGCGTCAACTATATTTAAGTAAGTATGCCCAATTTGATTTTGAATCAAATATGCTTATCTGCATTAAATAAATGTTGCCAAACTAAATTTACCAATAGTAAATAAACTTATTCTGTCAACAAAACGATAAATGTATGTCAACAATAATTATTTCACAACGGCAACACCTTTTAGGCGAAGGTTAAAGAAAATGTGTTCTTAATTCAAAAACAGTCGTTTGTTTGCCAACAAAATAATGATTTTTCTAATCGAGTCGAGCCTAACTTGCCAGTATAAATTATTGTGTAGTAGGTTAGTGTAAAACTGTGATTTAACTACGTTTACCGTTCCATACCAACGACTGTTACGCGAGTTCGTGTCAAAAATAAACTCCAGCACGTTTCTTGCTATAAGTAGTTAATAAGTTATTCCATAGTCGTGATATAATTTCACAGAGTTCGAATGGTGAACGAAAAAAACGTAACAAAATCTTTTACTTGTCATTTGAAAATGGAAAAAAAAGAGTCATTTGAAATGTTCTATTTGAAAATAGAACATTTCAAAATTATCGAGAAATCTCATAAACAAATATTTCGAACATTATGGAAACCATCGGACTCGTTATAATCAAAACAAACATATTCAACCAAATTAATAGCTAGATTTTAATATTACACACTGTATCTTCACGTATATTTTGCAATAATGATAAATTTATGTCAAACTAATTTTAATGCAGAAGCAGTCTGAGATATCAACGCACCAGTCTCACAAGCAGTTCAATTCCGCGTGTATTTACTTATTTTTGACAGTATGAAATACTCTATGCACGCGAAAATAGCGCCGAAGGATTTACAGATTTGGCTGATTCTAGTATCGCAATATACGTTCGCCCACTCGAATATCAGCAAACCCTCCAAATATTCAAAATATTATATAAAGATCCGACAGCCCGCATCTTGGCGATCTCCGTTTTTTGTTCATATAAAACTCATATTGGGCGCACGCACGTCAGTGCTCTCGTGTATTTTATACGTAACATAACATGCTTAAATTTCTCACCACTTGGGTGTCAGAGAGTTTGAAATGTATACCGAAATAAAATTAGGCATTTGCGCACGACGTTATGATTTAAATGTGATTGTGTATTTGACGTTGAATGTCTGTAGATAGATGCAGATAATCTTACACCAAATTTAGCCACAGTGGGCGCTGTCGATCATGTTTCTCGAAAGATTTATTCGGTGGTTCTCATTGCGTTTACGATTACGAATATTAAATGGGATCAAAATAAATGGTCAGAGTTTAAATCAATTTTTGGTCAGAATAAAAATATTATACGGTCAGATTTTATAACCATTTTGGTTAGGTTAGGTTTTTTTTTAATTTAATTTAAATTATGACTATTTTACATAAATTCTGACCAATGTAATATAATTTCAGACCAATGTGATAAAAACTATTACCGAAACTGTATTAAAATTCAGACCAATTAAATACTAGCCATATAAAATAAATAATATAAAAATACTTTCTGTATCAAAACACAAATCCTGGTCAAAAGAACATATCTCACACTTAATAACATACGGGTTCATCTAGATCTGGCTGTTAAGAGATTTCACAGAATAATATAAAATAAAATAACTTAGATTATTCCACATTATTCAGACAACTACTTTTGCAAATGTTTGCTTAAGTACGAATAATTTTAATTTTACTATTCTGATATATTATAATAAAAATCAAATAAAAATGGAGGCAAGGAGGGGATGGTAGAAAAACAAGCAAACGATAATAGTAATGTAAATAACATTTACATTAAGAAATGATTAACTAATGAGTTGCATCAATTAGAATGGGTTAAACCGTTAGAAAATATATTTAACAGTGGCGAACCACCTGTTTTATTCAAGGTATTATTAATTATAATAATAAAATTATGTATTAGCAAATTTTGCGGAAGCAATATGATTTAAAACATACGAACGTATCTGCAATAGATTATCGCAGTTATAAGATATCACAGTTTTACTAAAATGTACATCTTTGGTTGAAAATAAAGTAAAAATGTAAAAAAAACTTTATAAAAATCCTGGTCTTCAAATATGTATATTTCAGAAAATCTGTGATATCTTAATACTTTCGATGGATTCGGCGTTAACTTTCTGGAAGTTCATTTTAATATAAAATAAAATAACTTTCCACGTATTATTCCACGTATTGTGCTACAAACTGTGACATGTGTTTCGCCTATTTCAGAGGCATCCTCAGACAACTACTTTCGCAAATGCTTGCGAAAATGCTTGACTATTCTGATATATTATAATAAAAATCAAAAATAATCCATCGAAAGAATTATGTTTTTTTCGTCACAGCGCTGCTTGCCCTTAAATTAAATTGTCACTTACTGCGTGTACACTGACTGTGTTGCAAGACTTGCCATTTATTCAATCCTTTAATAATCTGAGTCCAAATTGACTGACAGTGAGTGCAGTCTTCTGATAATATTCAATTTACTAACAAAATACGCTTACAAATGTGTAAGACGTTATTTGTATCAATTTTTAAAACAAGTAATAACTATTCCCTCCATTTCATCATGATAATACTTTATTTTATAGAATTCACAAGATTTCGTAAATATCAACCATAAAAATGTTAAAATTCCTGTTATACGTATTATGTAAGAAGTTCTCCTTTTATTGTCTGCGCTGAAATGAGCGTTCTTGCATAAATCATCCCCGCTTTTTTATAGTCGAAGGAAATGTTCGGTACATCCGTAGATCCACCCTATTTCCTGAGATTTTGAAGACACTAAGTGGAAAATTACACTGCTCGCAGAAGGCGTATGATCTGAGTAAAATATACATATAAAGTCTGCCGTAGCAAAGGCCTAAAGGGCCCAACAATGAGCATCGTTTGTAAATATTATGTTATTATACTGCTTGCGTAGATGATGACTTTCCCTTGCAAATTTCCTCATTTTGACAATGCTTATTAATAATAAACTTTCTCATTTCAAAGACTTTAAATTCGTTTTCAGCGTTATTTTTAATAAAGGTAGTTTGTTCGTCGTCGGCATACAAAACTTCAGCATTGTCTTGGAGAGCAATTTTGTAAGTAAATTGTATCTGTCGTAAAAACATAAGCATGGAATAACTTTATATTGTTTTGAATAAAAGTAGCAGAGTAACTTTTCTTCGGATGAGAAATGTTCACTATCCACTATTCAATTTTAATTACATATTACATTTATTGTTAGCTACTAACTGTATATATCCATATCGTATCACAAAAGCTCAACCCGTAATCCTATCAAAAATGGCGGTCCTTATGTTGAATATTAATTAAATATTGCTTAGTCAATTTCCACTGTTATATAATATAACTTTATGAATACGTAATACTTGACAAATAAATAGTTTTTTTTTAAGATTTCGACTGAAGATGCTTGGTAGAATTTCAAATTTTAATAATTTTTCCAAAGAAAATATCTATGAGTTAAAGCACAGATGTAATACGTTCAATTACTAGCTTTAACAAACGCCAATTGGATTGTTTTATGCAACAAGGTACCAATCCACAAAATCCTACATCTGAGAAAAAAGCCGTCAAGTTGTATATGTTTGTAAAAAATGTTGTATTAATAAACATATATTTTGGAATTTCAAAAATATTGAAAGTTTTTTTATATTGACTAATTACCTTTTGCTTTATCTGAAAATTATTGCATTTTTTAGCAAAAAATGTTGATTACAAAATTTAAATTAAAAAAAAAATCGGTAAGTATTGGTTGGTTCTTACAACGATATATGAAAATAAAGTTTGTTTTCATATCAAATTGACCCTTATGGGATCTGTATTATATCACTAAGTCATATTTAACATTTCGAGGGTTGGTTTCTTGTTGCATAAAATCGTCCACCCTAAACTCTGCACTTGAATATTTCATTTTGAAATAATAAGTCTTAAATTTTTAAATCAAAATAACTCCCTGACGATATACTATGAGCATAAAATATAATCTATACATATATTGATCAAAAAATCACATAACAAATCTGTACTTTAAATTTAAAACCGTAGATATTTTAAACTTAGATTTACCTTACAATAATATTTTACATTACGTGTGCATGTTCCGTACTTAATTACTATTTAGTTTTGTGTCTACCTTATTAAACTTCCGACATTGTAATGGCTTCCAGATTATCGAAGCCATATGCATCATACTTTTTTTGTATCTAGCGTTTATATTCCCTCGTAAACTTCATTGAAGTAATACTAATATGCAGGTAGTAATTGTTTTCACTTTTAGGATGTTCACTGTCAATACTAATAAAAAAAATACTCATTTGTACTAATTTCACTTTTATTTAACACCTCCATATGGGCCCATGATGCAATCGTAAATAGTTGAGTCATTAAATCATTCAATATTTCTCTTAATATTGTCAATAAGTATTTATCATTTTAGGTATTCTAGCATATATACATTTTTAACATTATTTTTTAGCTGCTAACAGTTAAACTGAGATGCCATCATGGCATAGAACGTGATTTTTTAGGATGGCATGTTACGCGTTAATAAGATCAGAACTAATTTTGCTCATGCAAACCACTATCAACTGATAAGAGAATACAGTGTTATAATAGGGTGTAACAAACAATCGGTATTTATTGAAAGGAATTTACAAATAAAGGTACAAAATATGAATAAGTGATATTAATTAATTAACTTGACTAAAATTAAAATGTTAATCACATCCAAAACATAATTACAAAATTCATTAAAGAATTATTAATTTTAAGTGGATTTACTAACTGAAGTTTTACTAACAGTAAATTCAAACGTAATTATAATCTCTGAAATTTTTATAAGCTAATTTATAATGCTGCATAGCAAATTTATACTTCCGGGTAATGTAGTGAAGTAGTAGACTTTTTCAAAACCAACAACCATGAGGATCTTATTAAATAAAAGTGGAATTAGTAAATATATTGTCTTTGTTCGTACTTGCTAGATTTATGTTCTTCGTGGTTAAAAATACAGTTTTATTTATCGCTTAAAAATTAAAAGTATAGTACATGACATTACAGTTGACGCTAAATCGCCATGCACTTGACAAATATAATGAGAAAAAATAATATAAAAGCACTACATAATACATCAAAATCAACAAACAAAATCATGAAATTAAAAAGTAAAACTTAACAAACAGTTCATAAATACTGACACTAAAATGTCCACTTCTCTAAGTAATGAATTGATTAGTCGAACAGCCCTTGGAGCTGGGGACTCATACTTCATACGCGAGGAACAAGTTTTTGGTCATAGTTTCGCCCACGTCAGAATAAATTGGGAGCATGTAAGTTAATAGTCATGAGAATTTCAGAATTATTAAACTTGAAAACGATCTTCGAGCACCAAGAGAGTGAATAGATAATATTCCTAAAAGAAATTTGGTGGCTAGTATTCCTTTCAAGAATACTAGCATTGTTTTCGCATTGTATGCTAAGAATTAAATTAAAACAATTAATTAAATAGTGGATATTGTGAAGTATTAAAGATTTCTAAAAATATTATACAGCTTCATTAAGTGGACCTAAATCTGCTAATCTTACGTCACCTGATCAATATTTATCTGTTTTGTTTGTCATTCAGTTGCCGCCTATAAAAAAGAATTTTCTCACACCGTCAAAAATGCCTCAGTTCGATATTATCTTGGCATGTTCAACAATGTATTTTTCTATCAGCATTCTCATACTAATGAAACTTAACATGGCCGATATCTTACATAATTCAAGTAACATACCTTCCAGTAGTATTCGCGTAGTATTGGGAACCTCCCAGTCAATCAACTTGTTTTGTATCGCCGTGGAGGGGCGAGAGGTGATATTCGAAATAATTACAGCGCGATTAATGTGAGCTGAACTATTGAACCTTTAATTATTTTCGTTGATTTATATTTCGGAAATTTTCCTGTTATATGGACACATCAAATATTATTTTTAAAAAAAACTAACCTAGGAGGCCGGAAATTTAAATTGAGTCGAAAACTGACTCAATTACGTTGTTAGGTTAGGTTAAGTTGTTATATTTTTTTAAAAATATTATTTAAATGATGTCCGTCCATTTACTTGGAATAATCGCATATTTTTTATCGTTCTTAGAAAAACTAGTCATGTAAATAAATATAATAATATTATTTGTAATACATATAAATTAGAATGTTAACAAGATATAGCTGATTAAAAGTAGATTTAAACAAAGTTCTGATGAAAAAATACGCCGAAATAACTATCATCTATATCAGGGTTTCCCAAAATGCTTTTTCGCGGAACACTGCTGTTCCACAACATCTGAATAGGTGTTCCGCGAACAGCCGAAAACTATCGATTATGATTCATTGGCTTGGAATCCATTTTCGGTGACAGCAAAACTTGCATGATTAATTAGGCGCAAGTGATTATGAATATCTGACTGATTTTATCAGTGATTCTGATATGAATGTCATTAAATTCATTCATGGCGAGTTTGTCAGAATAATCCCCCAATGTGTCAAAACAAGTTATTATTGTTTTACTTCCGTTTTATACAACCTATTTATGTGAAGCAGGATTTCTTTTTTATGCTGCAAGGAAGTCAAAGTGCAGGAATAGATTCGACGCCACACCATTAAAAAATAAGTGTTTAATTAATATGTTTTGTATTTATACTATTATGAATTACCCGATCTAAAACATATGCCAAGTGTTCCGTTAAGATTTCCGGATTTGCAAAGTGCTCCAATGCAGTATAAGTTTGGGAAACCCTGATTTATTTAAAAAATAGTATTTGCAGAACTAAATACTTTGTCGCCTGCTGTAGCCCAGTTTGTTAGAGCTTGCTCTACCGATCACACAGATCTGGGTTCGATTCCCGGCCAGATCACAGTGAATTTGAGAATTATTCAATTCAAATTTGTGATCGAAGACTGGGTGCTTGTGATGTCAATTCACATAATTTCCTCTCCTCCCATCCTTCTGATCCTTTAATAACTGGGTGTAGTAATAGCGATTAGCCAACCAGTTCTAGAACCTATCCTTCTGTCCCCATTACTCATTTTGAAAAAAGTGAGGTTGAACGACTGAGTAACAAACAGTTCTTGTAGAAAAACTTCTGTTGAGATACCTCCATTAGGAGGCCATATTCTCCACATTGGGAGCGTACATGGATTAAAAAAAATACTTCACAAGTTCTCCCAAGTAAATGCCAATTCAATTTATACCGATATTAAATGTACATCAACCTGGTAACGTCTCACTATAAAGGTTGTGAGTCCGTTTACAGTTACTTAATCATGGCGCGCCACATTACAGAAAGGCATTATGCTTATTCCGTCATACGAATGTTACCGGACCGGTATGAGGCTCACTGCGTGGACATTACCGATCCCCCTAGCGCTGAAATGTTTACTATCACTGACCTATATCATTTTCAGCGTGCCGTAATCCGATACTTTATATACCGGAACCAAATTATTCACCATTTATTAATTATGACCGTTCAAATCAAGATTCAATAATTATTTTATTTTACAAAAGGTTCTCGATATCGGTTAGGGTAATTAGTAACAAATAAATTTATACGAATCCGATTAAAACGGGGACCAAAATTATTTTGTACATAGGGAGAATTGTGTGAGCGTAGTTAATAATATTGTATATGGGGATTCAGTAAATGTATGATGACTGGGCTATTGCGCAGTCTTTTATTATTTTTACGGATACTAGAATACAAAGTTAGGTCCTATGTGATTAATTTGAATTAACCAATAGTTAACTACTTCAAAAATGCAATAGTCATTATCAATAAGAATATTAGGCGGTTGATTTGGATTGAGATTTACTAGTTTATACTTAGTATTACATTCAGTTGCAGGGCTTAGAGTCGGAGTCGTAAAAACCAGCGCTGTGGCGTCGAGTAAAAAAATATGACTCCGGCATTGAATAAAAAACCAGAGCTTCGAACCAGAACTGAAACGAAAACCAAAAAGCGTTAAAACCGTTATTTTTGCCGAAACGAAAACCGGAAACAAACCGAAAAAGAATATCGGTTTTTTTCGGTTCAGTGAGTATTTTGGTATTTTGGGCAAATCGGTAAATTCCTGGATTTTTGGATCCGAAAGTCTCGGAAGTGCTAAAAAAACGAGCTGCTCTGGTATTTTGGGCAAATCAGTAAATTTCTGGGTTTTTGGATTCGAGCTGAAGAGAAAACCGTTATTTTTGCCGGAACCGAACCGATATATATTTTTTTACTTGAACCGGAACGAAAAAAATAACGTTTCGAAGCCCTGTAAAAAACCGACTCCGTCTACGAATTACTAAAATATCTTTACACCATTATCACTGTAGTTACTAAAACAAATTCTAGCGGGTTTCACCAAACAATATGATGAATAGATTAATAATTTTTCAATATCTTTTAATAACTCTTCTTCGGATTATCCGACTCCGACTCCACCTCCGGAAAAACATACGACTCCCGATTACGACTCCACAGCCCTCGTAAAAACACGGGCGACTCCGACTCACTTTTAATAATTTTAAAAAATACAAAAAGTTACGCACTTTATTAGAGATTAAAAAATACGCAACTTATTAAACATTCTTTTTTTCAATTGGTAAATTTCAGAGTCGGAATAACGATTTTTTCACGACTTCACAGCCTTAGTTAAATTTTGTCAATGCGACATATTTTTTTGAATAATTTACCATAAACTCAAAGAAAATTTTAGCAAAGTCACTCGAAATCAACTCTAATTAAATTGTTCTTTTATCTCTGAATATCACGGAAAAGTCTTCTAATTAAAACAAAGAACATTCTTTTGTTTTACCTCAGCGCATCTTTTTTGAATTGTAAAGCGTAATTGTCTAAATTCACACATTAATTAGGTACATTTAATTAATGAAAATTTTCAGCGATACAATATTATACTTCCTGCCTTGGAAACACTCAATAGCTTGATGGTGAGTTTTGAACTGACAGACCTCACGAAAGACTGCATCTCGAATTGTTCAAACAATCCTAAGCTTAGAGCCACCGAAAAGAAGAAGAATATGTTCATTGAGTTTTCAATTTGTTTATTTATAAAATTTTGTTCTAGCATATATGTACTTTCATTTATATATGTTATTTGCAATGTTTTCAGCTCCCTTTTTACTCTATAGTTCCATGAATATAACATATTCTAATAAACTAACGTATATATTATATATCAATTATAATTTCTTATTTTCATTTTCAAAAAATAACTGCTTCCATTGATGAACTATGTTAGTACAAAAGCTTTTTCTACTTTTTAAAACTGTTTGTTCTCAGTCGCTCGATCTCTCTTTTTCGAAGAGAGTAATACGGTTAGAAGGATCGGGAAAACAAGACTAGTGATTAACTAATCGCTATTGCTACGCCTTTTAAGCGATCAAAAACATCCATGTCTTCGAACAGTAATCAATAAATCAATTTAAAAAAATGCTGACAGAATTTAAATCAATTTTTGGTCAGAATAAAAATATATACGGTGAGAATAAAAATATTATACGGTCAGAATATGTTATAACCATTCTGGTGAGGTTAGGTTAAGTTTTTTTTTTTTTTAATTTCATTTAAATTATGACTATTTACACTGACCAATATATTATGACCATTTAATATAAATTCTGACCAATGTAATATAAATTCTAAATGGAAAAATACGAGCCTTAAAATAACTTAGCACTGCCAAGCCGATATATAAGTATAAAAATAAAATAGTTGCTTTATTAATCATAATAATTATTGCAAATCACTAAAACAAAACTGCCCGAGATCGAAGTGAAATATTTCAAAAAAATTGGCGCAATCGGCATTGGCAGCCGGTTGACCTCGTCACCCCCATTTTCCAAAACTTGCCAATAAAAATTATTTATTATTTTATTGCCTTTCGCCGGACTTAATAAATTTTAGTACCACTACGTGTTGCGCAACTCAACACAGAATCAATCGTGTAGTGCAACTTCGGTATACTACCGTGTGACTTTCACAAGACAAAAGAACTTACCTACGCAACGGCCACATAATTAATTGCGTCAAACTATCTCGCTCTATGACCCGAAAATACCGCGACAAAAACACCTTCTAATAGATGGCGAGGAAGCTATACATTAAATTGAATGGTCTACACACCAATCTTATATAGAAATTTATTAGCGTCACAATAAGAGGCGTAGCAAAGGCCTGAATTTCTAACTGTAAATTATAATATATCTTTGTTTGAATTTCGAAACATGATATGGATACTTTGAATTTGGAAGATCATTTTACTCGGAATGTCAGAACAATAAAGTTCGGGTATGCGGTCCGAAATTTAACGTCGTTGTCTTTTTTTTTATTAAATTTTTGGAGCTTTAAGTACAAGGGTGCGTTAACCTCAAAGTTCTTCGAGTCTCCTTCTCCCCTTGCCATTGTTGCTGACGGTAGGGCGTGATCGCTACAGAGATGAGAAATCCGGGGGCTATTTGCAAATCAAATTCTATATGCTTCCCCTCATACTATATTATACCATTCATGTACACACAAATGCCCATACATACATATACACAAACAGTACATAAGGAAGTCAAACAATGAGAGTCATTTTCGTGATGCTAACTAAGTTCGTTGGTCATCGAGCAAAACTGCTCTCGGCCTTAAACGATTCTCAGGCATTGTCTCGTCATAGTTGTGGAGATTAGAAATCGTTAGGTTATAAAGTTTTCTTACCTCGCTGTGAAACTTTTGAGATATTTCACGAACGAACTCGCGGATGGTAGGTATTTTCAAGTCTCTGGACGGTGCTCACGGACTCGATTCCCAGTACGGACATTTTTTTTTTATTGATATTTCAATAGATTTCTGATCGAAGGTATGGATGTCTGTGTCGTCTAAAATTCCTTCGTTTTCGTCCGATCATAAAAAACAAAGCGTAGCGAGAGCGATTAGCTTACCACTAGTCCTATTCTAACCGTTTTTTTTTTGAAAAGTAGAGTTTGAGCAACTGAGATAAGATAAGCTACATTAGAAGTTCATTTGCTTCACATTTAGAGAGCTCATGGTATAAAAAAACATTGTTTAATTAAACTTGAAAAATGTTTTGTTGTAAAGGAAGTAAACTTAAACAGTCTTCGAAATTTCTTATTTAAAATATTATTCATTACCGTAAGGGCGTAAGTTATTTGTTTTAACTAAAATGATAATTTAGTCGATTATTCCAAATACAGTAACAAATGAACAAAAACTTAAAACAATTATTTCAGTATTCTCATACTGTATTTGTCATGCCGCCTGTGTGGTCGAGTGGTCAACGTTGTTGGCTACCACTACGGAGGTCACGGGTTCGAATCCCAGTACGGGCAGTTTTATAAATTGATTTTTCAATCGATTTATTAATTCCTGTTCAAAGGCATAAATGTATGTGATGTCTTGAATTCCCTCTTCCCACCCGTCCTATACTATGAACGGGGCGTATCGAGAGCGATTAGCTAACCACCAGTCCTGTCCTAGCACTTTCCTTTTATTCCTAATCTCTTTGGAAAAAGAGAGGTTGAGCAACTGAGTAACATGCAGTTCTCGTAGAAACACTTCTGTAGAGATAAACTCCATTAGGAGTCCATATGCTTCACATTGGGAGCGGACATGGTAAAAAAAAACTTAAACAATTTTCTTTTAATAATTTTAAATAACCATGTTTTTTTTCTTTTTTGCAGGTAAGTTGCAGAGCTCTAAATCATCAATCTATTGACCTCCGATCAAATCAAAGTAAAGGGATCTACTAGTGTGAACCATGGGTCAAGTAAAAATTCATATAGTATGCTTACAATTTCATAATTAGAATGCTCTTACGACCAAATTAGGATTTTGTTTTTATTTATTCGTTCTGATTCGTACTTTTATTTTAATTTTGTCGTATTTTTGGTGTCATATTACTGATAACTCTGGTGTTGTTTGGATTGAGGGCCATCTTGAAGAGGAATTTAAGACCACTTACAATTTACTTTACTGTATAGAGTAAAGCTATGATTTAAAAAATATGAAGGACTTGATAAAGTAAAAACTGCGTTTCATCGTAGAAAAAAAAATCCGTGTCGACAGCGACATCTATTAATGAAAAAAGATAGTTTTCTACCTTTAATTGACCAAACACTCTAAACCAGTGAATTCCAACCTTTATGTTACTGCGCCTCCCTTTGAAGAAAACATTATCTTCGCGCCTCCCAGGTTGGAAATCGCTTCTCTAAACTGATCTAAATGGTTTTGTTAATTATTCGACTATGTAATCGTTTTAATTTGAATAAATTGGTTCATCTCAAACACAAACTGTGTTTTTTTTAAACTACAAAAGAAATAAATTCATTCTAATATCTAATTTATTTTGAAACTTTTCTATAATATGTCGTACAATAATTTTACTTTCATTCTTTTATGTAATTGAATCTTTAATATGAAGATGAATTAAGCCATTGAGAAGTGATGTGACCCATGTTGTAAAATGGTAAAACTTTTCTATTAGACTAAGTACAATCACGTCTTTATTTGGTGTTTTGGTGGATTACATATTTTTTAGGGAGATGCCACTATTGTTTATTATAGTGTGCATTTACTGAACTCACTTATCTTACGTTATTTAAAGACATTTAGTGTATTGTAACTATTTTCTTTCTCTAAAATATCACTTAGCTCATTTCACCTCTCAGGGCCTCGTTATCAATCATCACATTTTCATTAATAAATCAATTTATTTACTTCATTAAGCGTTATTGTTAAATAACATTTTAAATAAATATGCTTTTATAATTTAAGATTTCGACTAAAGGTGCTTGGTGGAATTTCAATATCAAATTTGAAACGTTCAAATTATGTACATTCTCACAGATTTTGTCACTAACGACCCGGGTTTTGCCTTTCGGCATCTTCAGGCGTTCAAGTGCACGGATGAACTTGAACTGACTTTTTTTACATATCAGCTTAATAAAGAGCTAGAGAACACAATTGTTATTTCACACCTAATATTTTGGCTATATTTTGGTAACGTAGTAATTTGGTTTATTGTAAATCGCTTCTAGGTTATTGTTTATAATAAAGTTTCGTTTAAGGATTATTGTAACGGTGCCGCAAAGCCAAAATACTTAAATATTCCGACAATCCTTTTATAACGCAAAACATTCCAATATGTACGGTAGAAAAATAGATTTCTACCATGAAATTAGAAATCAATTAATAATTTGGATTATTTTATTTTTATATCCAAGACGGCTCTGACGTTGTTAGGTCATTTTCCAGTGCAGTTTGCCGCCCGTTATGTCACGAGTACCAGCAAGAGGTTGATTGTTGAGAAGTGGGTAAAAGTTGCTCTTGCAATAAGAATCTCTGCACGCGTTCAAGAATGTCCACAGTGCAACATTGCACTAAGGCTGATACAAACCATGTCACATCGTCCACAGAAATTTTTGAAACAATATAATTGATTTTTGACAAATATACATACATAGATTCATGTTTTTCTTAAACGGAAAGGCAATGAATGCTTTGTGCTTGATATTGTCTTTATAACATGATGCCAAACGCTGCTCTTAGCAATAAGCATCGGTAAAATCGGTCATAGAAAACCACTTCTACAACACAACAATACTTCTAATATAAGACTTAATAAAGTGTTAAATCGCTGCCCATCATTCCTATCTATGTTGCGAGGTTTCCTGTGAAACACTATATTAATTGTATGTGTAAATATCTTTATTACCTTGAAGAAATTACTACATAAAATACCATTAGTCAAGATTCCTTTGTACAAATAATCGAATAATTCCACTTAAGTCACGAAATGTGACACTTGCCTCGAATCTTTAACGCATCAGCAGACAGAACATCGCAAAGTTTACAAATAATAAAAGATTTTTAGTATTTTTTCCACACATCAGGACCGGTTTCGCCCTTCGCGAGTATTATCAACTGATAAGAAAAATAAATTAAAAAGTGCTATTTATACAAGTTAAATTGAAATAAAAAGGTGTAGATAAAAATAAGAATAAAAATAAAAAGAAACCGGTCCTGATCAAATAAATTTTAAGTGGAAGAAGTACTAAAAATCTTTTATTATTTTTATTATAATTCCATTCCACCAAGTATTGACAGTGAACACCTTAAAAGTGGTTTACAAATAAACTAAAAATTGATTCAAATGGTTCAGTTAAAAATTACAACATATAAGTGGCGAGTTTATTTTTTTCTACTGGACGCAGGGAAGGGGTTAAGATAAAAACATTGATAATACTAATTACAAATTGGTTTTTTACATCAGTTGTGGTATTTAGATACTTATTTAATTTTCAGTTTAATAAAAAAAGGTATCAAATTTCATTTTATATAAAACGAAATTCCACAAAGTTACCGCTGAATGAATGAATAGTAATTGATTTGTCATTTAAATTAATAAATTTAATATTCTACGATAGAATATTAAATTTACTTTTGCTAAACAAGGAAAGATGTACTGTGCCCTCGTTTTAAAATAATATAATGTAAGTAATAGTATGTATTTTAAAATTTGATGTTGAAATATTGACGTTTTAATATTGCAAAACAATGTTCCATTATCACTTTTTAAGTGGCCTTACATTGACAAACTTTGAACAGCATTGGACTGATTGTGTAGAAAACATGTAGCGATAGCATAGTTTTGTTTTATTTTTTGTAATAACGAAATACTTTGGCTTTTTTGATTAACTATCCTCTATTCATCATTATCCTAAGTGAACAAGCTTATGTATTTATAGTCTAACTACCATGCTTTCAATCATTATTTTCTAATACGCCCTACATATTAGCTAACATTATTCTCTCCATTTCTCGTACTACTTACGTAACCCAACTCTCCCAGCCTCTTCTCTGGCTGCACAGCATATTTCTCCTACGTTTACCATAATTTAAATTATTTAGTAATAAAATAAGTTTTCACACAATATAAAATTACAGAAAACTTGTGAAAATAGATGGAAAAAAAACGAAATAATCACTACCAACAATCCGATGTTACTTAATAAAACTATTGTGAGGGTAAAAATTTTATTTTTGAGTCACACTACTTTTCTAATGTAATTTAGTGTCTTTTATGTTTTCGGTTCCGTGCCGCAGCAGTTAACGTCGTTGACTTCTGTGACGGGATCTCACGGGTTCAAATCCCAGTACGAATATTTTTTTTAAATTGATTTATAGATTTTCTCTTGGAAGGCATGGGTGTTTGTGATGATTAAAAAAACCCTTTCAACGATTCCGATTCTAAAATAACAGGGAGTAGGGAGAACGATTAACTAATCGTTTCATTAATGTGTCATATTCAGTTTAGAACGGGGAATAACGACCTCATATTTGTATATATTACAGTCGTGCCCGAACACGTGGTCGTCGTTTTCTCTAATAAAGATGTTTTCTTTAATAAGGATGTAAATACGACCCATTGTACTTGGTGCATCTGACTGATATACGGTGATGAATTGTCGAAAGCATAATAACAAGAAATATGCTATTCATGTTCTCAATCGGACTCATTGGATCTTTACGGTAAATCCGCTATTTCTAGAAAGATCGCGATTTTTTTTAAAATTTCATTATGAGTTACTCTCCAACTAGGGATTGCAATACCGGACTTAATACCGGTATATTTTTTTTTTCAATAATGCGAAGAAATATAAATCTGGATCTGAATACCGGGTGAATAAATCAAAATCGGTATTTCGATATTTCATATAAAATACTGTCATAAAAAAATATACATCATTAACGGGTGATTTTCATATACAATTTATTGTTTCTTTAAATAATAATACATCATAAAAAAACATTTCATCAATTCTAGAACATTTCATTAGTAATATGTACAACCAATGTTCTCTCTAAGCTGGAAGAACGCGCCATCGCGCAGCAGTTTACGACGCCCCGGCGCACTCATTTGGGTTTGCTCGCACTCTAATACAGTGGAAACCCCAATTACACTACCCCGAATTACGCGCTGGCTTTAAATATTTGCCGCAAATCCCCCAATTGCACGGTCGCATTCCATTGTCGTCAATACGAAACGGTCGTCTGTGCCGCGCATGCTGTCAAATGTTGGCTAGCGTCTGTGTATTCAACACGTGCCAGGCTATACACGCATAGCTGGGCGTCTGTCTGTGTGCGGGATATTTACTACTACAAAAACTACATATTTCGTCCATATTTTATTTTTTTGCAAAACGAAGGGAAATCTTAGTTTTGCATTTTCCGCGAGAAAAAACCAAATCCCTAATTTTTTATGAGATTCACATTGAGTTATTCCAATATTTATTTTTTCAATAAGCTTTTGGAAGAAGAATATTTCAATGCATTGCGAATAATTTTATAAAAATCTGTGAAGATTTATAACAAATATTCAAAATTCGGTTTTATTTCATTTTCAATACTAAAATACCAATAATTTTGTGCATTTGCAAAAACCAGTATTTCGGTGTTGATAAAACACCACGAATACCGGGATCCCGGTTTCGGTTATACCTACCGGTATTGTGATTACTATATCCCTCTGACTGTGGTAGTATCTATCTATTTTAATATAAATAAAATAGCAGTACAACGTTTCTATTCAGTTCAACAGGTAAAGCAAAAAGATTTCTCCTTTTTTAATTTCTTACAAAATATATACATACATATAGTTTTCAATTTCTTTTATATGGTACCCTGCATCAGACTTAACCATTAAGGGGTAAATATATTGTTATCCTTCACTTCACTGCGATAAGGAAGGCTATAAGGAACTGGTCTAAAATTAACTTACACTTAACCCCCAGAGACGAGAGCTTTTTCTCGATATTTTTTTCTTTTAAGCCATATTGAAGTCATGGATATCTTTTATTCTTAACAAAATAAAAAAAAAAAAAAAACGCCAAGTCGTTGTATAGAAACCCCGTATGACTATATGGTCTTGCTCATTATTTTATTACCGTGTAATATTGTGTACGGACAGTGTGACCGTATGGGCATGCAAACATTCGGGGTTGAAATATAGCTAAACGTGAAATTTTAAAAAGTATTTGCAATTTGACGTCTTTAGATCAACATAATTTCAATACAAATATATTAGCAAAAAACTGTAAATAATTTGATGTTTTTATAAAAAAATAACTAACAGTTTCAAAAAGTTCATTAAAAAAAAACGGAAATTCAAAAAATCGCATGTGCTTTTGGTGGCCGTTTCTGTCCCCGCGGCTGATGACTTACTAAAGTCTGTACCCTTCTTAACCAAATATGAGTGAAAGCAGCGATATTCAGGTAGAAAAAGGATAAATAGTGGGATCAATAGACAACGGTGTTTACTGTGACCATATGGTCACGCTTGTCCTTGGAGGGTTTATCATATTTTTATGCGAGGGATATACGTTTTATGAAAAATAGCCGTGTAAAAAGCGTTTATAGAAGATGAAGTGAATATAGATTAATTATACCTAGATAGTTTCCATAAATGTTACCGTCCAAAAGGAAAATTTGGTGTACTCTATATAACATGGTTACACTTGAAGTATCGATCACAATATTGGCTTTTCCTATTATAACATTTAAACCAAATGAAAATATTTAACCGAATTCGTATTCTACTCAGCAAGATCTGTGTAGCTAACGCATTTGGGTAAATTAACGACTTACCGTTGCCTTCTTTTCATTTGGGTTGAAAGAATTTCTGCATCGCTTCCGCGAATACATATATCAAAATTCAAAATGAGTGACATACGCAATTAATAAGTTTTAACTTTTGGGCACGAAAAGATCGTCCAACACAAGCAAAAAAGGTTGCATAGTAGTTACCATTCGCCATTCGTAATCATCGCTAGAGGAGCTAAAATATCAATTATTGGTATGTATTTTGCAGTGGCGGTTCGTGACCTAAAATCTTGGATGGGCTAAAGAAAAGTTTAGAATTGTATACTATCTACGAAATTGTGCATGTTTCCACTTCACCTTATTCATTATGTTCATGTTTGGTACTCATTATTATATTTAAATGGAAGACCATATGCATGGAGGTATTGCACTCAAAACGTTCATTTTATTTTAGTGACAGTTATCCCCGAAATGCCTATATGCACTTGTTAGAAGTCATGCATGTCTCGCTATACGTTAGTACCAAAATTAATAAAATAACAAAAACACGCTTTTCAGCAAGCAAAACAATAAAATAAATATATTTATAATTTTGTATGATATTCGAAATTTTCCATTTAATTGTAGTCCAAACAAATATGTCACGTAATATTCGGGCTTGTACGATAAGTGACAATGCTTTAAAAAGAAAATTGTAGAACTTACGTAAGAAATAAAATACGTTTCATCGTTTTTTTTATATACTACGTTTTGCGTCTGTGTTTGCCGCATACTTCGCACATGCCATGAGCCGGCTCTGGTTACAGTAATATTTATACAAACAGATGATTCTTTTACAAAAACTTTATTTGTTAATACCTTTCAATACCAATTGTTTATTACACCTTATTAATTTCATTTTGATTTGTAACTAATTTTAATTTAATGGTTTTCCACCTAGTATTGAAAGGGAACACCCTAAAAGTGATAAATTCATTATTTCCACACACTTTACTGCATACAAAAGAGATGTTTTCCTCCTTTTAGCTAGTAGCAGTTTATCTACTACTTACCTACTAATTCTTCAATATTACATTACGAAGATCATAAAAAGCTAATTACGGATGACCTTGTTTAAACTCAAAATTATTTATAAAATAAACGATAAAACATAACTAATACCGACGTAAAGAACCACATAATAGTTATAATAAGAATATTAACAGTAGTAGCAAACGTTTTCTAAATAATGCACAAAAAAATCTTAAGATTGTTCATTCATATTTTGTGAATTTGATAGTAAAAATACGTTATCGTAATCGTTTAAAATAATTTATATCTAAACATGTTTATCAGACCAAATATTAGTTATGAAATTCAGATTGTCTTGGTTTTTTTTTAAATATTATGCCCGCTTCTATTGTGTCGGATATGAACTCTTAATCGAGAATTAAAGCAGATGATGTTTATAAAAATAGCCTGATAGTCAAATATTCCAACGTCTCCAAAAAAAAGATTAAATTGCGTAAATTTTTGTGAATCTCTAATACTCGACACTTTGAGAATGTGGGATATGATTCTAGACTCTAAAACATACAATAGCCGATAACGTTCAAAGCTCAAGCAAATGATTTTAGGATCTAATAATTTAATTTTATATTTTAGTAATTTTAGTACCGTTTTTTTCCGTATACGTATAATATATTATATTTTCTTTAATCTGTTTAATTTGTTATAAAAGTCATGTCTGCATTTTCGTTTTGTTTTCTGACCGTTTAATTTTGATGATCTACAAATTGTTCCTATAATCGAAATTGCTCCATTACTTCGAAAAGGTTAAACACCACTGGAATTGTTTATTACATAGTTATATGTTGTAAACTACATGGCGCTTCAATCAATGACAAAACTCCACTCATAGTTCATATATAAAAGGTGAAAGGCCAAAGCAGTTGGTTAATCGAAGAGTCCATTAACCATAAAACTATATCGCCCATCAAATTCTTCTGATGACGAAGAAAGCAACGTCGTAAAACTTATCTCTAGAATTGATCATTAGTAAAGTAAGTTTAGACCAGATGGCATTCGCAATGCTTGGACTTGTAAAATCTCATTAAAATATACAGTTTTCTCGATGGCTTAAATAATCAATTAAATAACTGACGTATTTCGTTCTCATATCAGTAAATGTATTTTAATTATCTAACCTTTTTCTTGACTTTTAAATTCGAACTCAAAATCAAATATTCTTAACCTCACTTTTGTACATTTTGCTGGAGGTTCAATACTTTTTTTCTCATATCCGCTCGCAATGTGGAGTAAAGGTACTCCTAATCAGGGTTGGATTAGAGAGGGCTTGGAAGGGCTCACGCAAGCCCCTTATTAAATTTCACGAAGGCAGGCGATCCCCTTGTTAATCTAAGAGAAAACAATATTCTCAGATCAAATTAGTATATATCTGCAATTTCTGACTTTTATATTATCTACGACAGCTTACACAGAAGTACTGTTTCAGCCATTTACGTTGATAAGTTTACGGTAAATTGCATATTGTTACATATTATAAGTGTATTAAGTTACTATTGTTTTTTTTAGTATTGCATATAATTGCATAGGAGTGATAAAAAACATTACTCCTTTTCCAGAACACCGATAATTGCTTTCAGATTAAGCGAGCCCCTTGTTAGCGTATTGGCAGCCCACCACTGCTCCTAATGTAGTGTTTCTACGAGAACTGCTTTGTTGTTGCTCAACCTCTCTTCATTTCCAAAGAGAGTAGGATATGACTAGAACGGAACTTGTGGTTAGCTTATCGCTCTCGCTACGCCCCGCTTTTAGGATGGTTGAGAGGGGGTAATTCAAGGCATCGCATACACCTATGCCTTCAAACATAAATTTATAAAACTTTCCGTATAGGGATTCGAACCCGTGATTTCCGTAACCGAAGCCAACAACGTTGAGCACTCGACCACGCAGGCTGGGTAATATTATACTTTTTTTACTTATAATAATTGATTGACAGTTTTTTTTTATTTTTAATACGTAATATTATATTTGTATTCAGCTATTTTGTAAAATTACCAAAATTGAGACATTAAATATAACAAATACTGGTACATGATGACATCCTAAGTAATATTCTGAATTTGGCATTTTTGAGTTATTCATATAGTCGAATTCGTAATTGTTTACTCTATTTTATAAAATATACTCTCATCTTGAATAAAAAAAAAGTGAGAGAGAGCACTCATTCATTTGATCACATTAAAAAAAATGTGAAACTGTTAGTTAACATATGGTTTCCCATTAAAACAAAGCAATTAATGTGTGCATCCGAACTTTTTAATTTGCAATTTTTTTAAAATTTCTAATGCCTCTCTTGCAAAATGAAAAATTCTGACTATAAATGTCAAAAATTCATTAAATTTGAACACATCATAATAGATAATATATATGTAGATACATTCCTTCAGTTTTTTTTATTCGTAATATTTACATCAACAATTTTTCGCAAAATTTCATAATGAAGTTTCTCGAGTAAGGGGAATCAGAAAACATGTCTACATGGCTTAGTCATATATTTTATAGCGTACAAATGTATATATATATATATATATTTCTTTCTGTAGTCATTAATTGTTTTAAATTATGTAAGTTACTCATTTTTCTGTGCAAGTATAACAGCATTGTCTTGTTAGCATATCGCAACATCTTCGCCTCTTTCCTGATATTACGACATCGAAGAAATTCGATTGTTTTTGTGTTCGCTTGTTTCTTCCGTCCCAGGTGTACTCAGGTGTTAAATGTCGGTCATTTGAGGAATGACAAGATAATAATGGCACCCGACAAAAAACACTTACCGCTCTGTCACGTCAAATTATAACAGATTAGGTCCATACCTAAGAATGATTTGCCTGTCTTTCAGTAGTAACTAATGCTACAATAAATCGATGTTTCAATCTAGTTACTTGCCATATTAACAACTCTCCTCGTGTGTTTTACTAAACGGCAAACTTTTGAAGAGATTCGTTTATTTACCATATGTACGAATACAAAATCTCTTCCTCTTCAGTCATATTCATGGTGCCTCCAAGAATCTCTGTCATCAATCGATTCCTTTGGTCTTATCAACATCACATAGCGCTGTCGAATTTATCGTTAAGTCTCCACTTTAGCTTAATTATTATTTGATGAGTTTTGAATTGGTGTCACTTTTTCATATACATACTGTACTTTTATTTGTGAATTTCATTTAAAACCAATTGTTCCACTTGTATAAATTCAGCTTATAATGCTAGTTAGTCATGAACAAAAGCAATCCTTATCATATTAAATAAAAGTGGTTTGAGTACAAGTAAGTTTTTTTATATAAGTTCTTTAAACAGCTTCCCGTACGGTTGGAAAAAAAGACTTTTTCAGGCTTGCCATGTACGAAAAAAATAATCCCATTTTTGTATCCATGTCCGCTTCCAATGTAGAGCATATGGCCTCCTAAAGGAGGTATCTCAACAAAAGTTTTTTTTTCTACGAGAACTATTTGAAATTTTGGAAGCGGGGAAAAACAGGAAACTACCATTAAGCCTATTCACTTTTTTAATGTAACATTTTATAACTTTGTCAAAACTTTCCCAATTTTTTTTATTATGTTTGTAATTACTTTCAGTCACCACTCTAAATTTATTAATCTTGGGTGACTTTTTAATTATATGTTAGATGTGTTACACATTTTAATTTTGTGTTATTTTAGAATCACTTATAATGCAATTGGTAATTTCTTTTCAATGCCAATTATTGTTTACAACTTATCATTTTTGTATAAATAGCATTGCTAAATTATATTTCTTATCAGTTGACAATGCTCGCAATGAGCGAAACCGGTTCTGACATATTAAATAAAGTGGAATGAAGTACAAAGGAATATTGTGTTTTTATTAACAAAGACTTATCTTGGAAAATCGTATGTATGTAAAGGAAAGAATGGCCAAAGAATACGAAGCCAAAGCATTGGCTACTGTTCACGATTTAGATATCCGCTTCGATGTATCACCAAACAAGTTTTCGATGGTTCATCGTTCTATTTCCCAACATGATTAATGTATGACACACAACGATCATCTAACGAAGCATATTAAAATGAATATGTTATTTTATTGGGCAATCGATACATTTTGTAATACACTTCCTGTCAGTTAGTATACTGGCATTTTTGGACTCAAATGGGCAAATAAAATTACGAAATCAAAATAGTTTTAAGAAAATATTTCACGCGAAACTTGCCTGCGATATTTTTTTAAGTATTTGCATTCAGTTCTGTTTTAACAATTGAATAAACTGGGCAGTGAATATGTCCGTCTGTAAAATATGGGGAATATGATAAAATTAAAATTGATATTGTTTTGTGTCTGTGGTAGAGTGCTTAACGTCGTTGGGTTCGGTTATCCTGCTCACGTGTACATATCCTAGTACGGTAAGTGTCAGATTCAGTCGATTGACGATTTTCCGTTTAAAAGCCGTAATGATGAGCAATTGAGTAACCAGCATTTCTCGTAGAAAAAACTTCTGTTTAGATACCCGGGTCGTTAGTGACAAAATCTGTGTGAATGTACATAATTTGAACGATTCAAATTTAGATACATTTCATTTGAAATGACATGGTTGAAAAACATATATTCCACTGATTGTTCTACGAATGTCTATTCGCTATTTACTTCAGAATAACTCTATCGTAAAATTGTGATTTATCACATAAATATTAAATTTAAATCGTTCAAATTATGTACATTCACACAAGTGTTGTCACTAACGACCCGGCTTTCGCCTTGAACTGACAGTTCAAGTGCACGGATGAACTTGAATTGTCAGTTCAAATTCCATCGAGCACCTTTCAGTCGAAATCTTAAATTATGTCACATAAATATTGTTTCTAATTCTTAACCCATAAATGATAAATTTAGATGTTTCGATCATATAGCCGAGTGACCACGGGTCAATTTCCTGAATGAAAAATTGATACTTGTATTAATTTAATTTGTCTTCAAGGATGTGGATGTCTGTAATTTGTATGCTTTTCTACGTATTTCCATCGTTCATGAGATGGCTGAGAGACTTAACAGTTTTCACTTGTCGGTTTATGTATAAGTCTTTATATATATACTCCAAATTAGGAAAAAACTGGATATTTTTTACCGTATCATACGGAAGATAATATCTCCTCAATAATACAGTTTAGGTACTACATTCATATGTGATTAGCAACAGTTAATATAATTGGAACTAGGAGTGTCTCGGTAGATTTATTGCTAAGTATACTAGTAAAATATCTAAAAATATTACCATTTATTAAGAAGGTTTTTAATTTTCTACGCCTACCCAAAGTTTAACAAGAAAATTGACCTTGTTACAAATTAAATTGCATATCGATCCCAATAATATAATAGCACCACTTCGATTTCCTATACTCAAAAGCCTTCAATGACTTCTCCTTTATTTAACAGTCCTTGCCATTTTAATAAAACTTACATACTTTTCAATATAATAATTAATTACACACATTAGCTAAGTCTGCGGTGGCATTGAGCCTCCGAGCGAGATCGTATCTCGAATCTCGCGACTCGAGAATGCTGAGATTATTGCGACCATCTTAAAACGGTATCTCCGTTCGTGCGTCGTACGGCGAACGTTTGTTTGCTTTCGATGATTGGACCAGGTTCGAGGCGACTTGTTCCGTTTTCGCTTATCTCACAAGTCACTAGTAACCAGCTGTACGCGGTGATCACAAACACGAATACGTATTCAAATTACCTACGCATTTACCAACGATACACCAGAGGGCGACGATGTTTTTACATTAAAAATGGGAACGAAATAAATGGTCAGAGCTTAAATAAATTTTTGGTCAGAATTCAAATAAACTTTTGGTCTGAATAAAATTCAATTTTTAGTCAGAATATAAATACTAACGGTTAGAATAAAAATATTATACGGTCAGATTTTTATAACCATTTTGGTTAGAAGTTTTTTTCATTTAATTTCATTTAAATTATTACTTTATATAAATTCTGACCAATAATTCTCTATTCTGACCTATACATTATGATCATTTAATATAAATTCTGACCAATGTATTCAAAATTATGACCGGTTAAATACGAGCCATTAAAAAATATAATTTTACTCCTTTCGTCATTTTAAATTTTAAATTTTAACTTAAATTTTAACAATTTTTATGAGACAAATTTAACGAAAAATATCGACGTTAGAAAGGAAAAAGGACGTAACCCACAAATAACAAATTTTATAGGAGACACAAAAAAAATGTTTTTGTGTGATTTTTGACTAACGGTAAATTATGAAATAATCAAAACCCTGAAGTGACGAATAAATTGCTTTAAAAAAATCTTTTTTTCCCGATCTCCATTTTTACGAGCCTTTCTTTTTTAAAACTTTAAACCTAAATTTAGATACTAATTCGGCATTTGCAGCTTACATCCTTTTGGTACAGCGTGTATCAAGTTGTATACATTGTGATTTTGGATAAAAAGCTATTTTGAAAAACTGTGGGTCACGTCCTTTTTCCTTCCCACAGTCGGTATACAGATGACAATCGGAGTATTCAAAGCAATTAAAAATGCCAAAATAAACCGTCTTCCATTTTCCATGTCAAAACTCATCTAGGCGTATTTTTTGATAGATTTATGAAGTCGGGCATTTACGCTTAATTTTTAAATGAGTTTATACTGTTTTTGACAACCTAATTAAGGATTTGTATAAACATGTTAATAGGCATATTTAAACGGGATATATTCGTACAGTAGCAAGAACAGATAAACCTCGACTTTAATTTTGTAATTTATAAATTAAATTTGAATATTTTTTTAGTTGATTAATAAAAGTTGCGATAGTCTGATGATACTTCTCAAAGAGGCGAAACACGTGTCACAATTTGAGCACAAAAAAGTGAAATAACAATGTTACAGCCGAATCAAAGACAGCGGCAAGAACATGTTAAATTAAAAGTAGAACATGTATTTTTAAAGAAATTTACTGACATAAAAATAAATATTACAATAAGCTGTTTAGCGATGACCTAATATTTCAATTTATAAAAGATTTAAACCATCTCAGTATAATACAATTTCGGAATGACATCTTCGTATTAACATAGATATCGCCTAAACGCAAAACCCGTTTTATTCGTTAACTCTTTCGGTTCTTTATGAAGCATCTTTCAATTCATTGTATTCGATGATATGTATTCAAAAGATATAAATATGTACATCAAAGTATTACGTTGCAAAAGTGTTATGTCTTAACAAAGTAAGCTACTATTTCGGCACACGTCATCGCGATCAAAATGTCTATTGATTACTTTTATTGTCAATGATACTAAAATATGTTCTTTTCTTTTCATTGCCTTAAAATAATTTTCAAATCAACCTTGCCAGGTGTTCGTTTTGTGTCACCGTGTATATCCCTGTTATGTCAGAGGAAACGAACCTCGGCATGATTGGAATGCGAGTGAGTTAAAACTTAAACCTGCCAGTTTAGCCCGGAGCTATTTCGCTCACCTTCGTCATAAAGTTGACCCGATCTACGTACTCGTATTGTAAACCCGCCGTTGCGGCAACGCGTTTGCATCGATCGATTTTATCATTATTCATTTCAACTATCGCGTGTTAAGTTTTAAAATATATTCAAAAAAGCGCTTGTTTTCAATAAAAACATATTTAACACAAAATAACACTCTGCACACTACAGTGCATGCAACCAAATTTTGAGGAATTTCACCTTAAGATACCCTTGGCCAAAAATTCAATACGAATCACGTTGTTACGCTGCGGAATACACTTTTTGATAAAAATGATAAGCCATAGTGGTTGGTGGTCGGTAAAACGCTGAGTAGCCTAGAGAAATTTATATGTTAAATCATCGAACAGCACTTCAAAGACCGCGATACACAGTGCCAAAGTGACACGACATAATTTAAGTCATGATCGCGCTCGCTGTTCGTCTTCATATTATGACAAATATCCAACTGAAGTATCTTGAATGCAGCATCATTAGATTACAGATAAATTGAATGCAGTATTCTGGCATGAAAAGGTTTCCCTTCCATGATTTATTCAAACCATGTGACGTGCTAACAAAAATACTTATATAAATCGCTACAGACTGTCTTAGTCAGTTGTCTTATTTCAAGTTATATGTGTATGCAGTGTTGGCGTTAAGCATAGGCGCAGCAAATTAAAAAAAAATACGAAAGGCAGCCGTCGGAGTGAATACAAATATTGCAAAAAAAAATACGATCTTACCGTGGACGAATGAAAATCTGGGGTAAACCTCTGGGAGTGTAGAATAAAGTATTGTCAATCAAAAAAAATGTATATATCTGATTTACAAGAATTTATAGCAATAAATATCCTGAATGACCTTCAAATAAACATGCAATAGTTCACGTCGTGTTAACTTGTAACCACAAGTGAACGATTTGGACAAAATGTCGAGTTAAGTAACTGAATACCAAAAGGGAAATGTCACCATTCATCAATTTCATGCTCGGGCATGAAGGCTGGCCGCTGCATACGTTGAGACAATAAATCTTACTTCTACGATAGACTGTTACGTGTTTGCGAGTCGTCCGTAAATTCCAGAATGTGTCGTCACAGAATTTTGTCAGAGAACTAACAGCCAAAACATGCCCACACTTTTATAACTGTTTTCGTTGCATAACTAATGCCATTTACTCGTAATCCAGTCATGTACATACATTCTCAAGTTCACATCTGTAGGGCTATTCTTAAATTAATTATGACTCGGGTCTCTAATACTCAATATGATTTTTGTATTTGTGTTATATGGTTGGTATTACTTAAATGTAATTATTGCGGCTATGTTCATTGTTGTTACATTCGATCTGTCATACGCCGACTATTAAAAGTATGTTTTATTCTTTCAAGTTTTTTTGTCTGATAAATCATCTCCACTCGCTAAACGTATACGAATATTTGTAATGAGACATTATATGCTTTACAACATGCTACTTGACAAGATTGCGTTTATTTTGACACTTGTTTTTAAATTAACTTCCTCCCAAAGCACTCTTTTGTTTTGTATCTAACAATAGTGAACATAGCCGCAAGATATAAATTTAAGATATACCAAATGTTATAACCAAATACAAACATCATTTTTTGTATAAGAGATCTGCCTTAATTAGTGTCTAGATACTAATCAATTTGAGAATGGCCTCCCGCTGATTATAAATACATAATAAAAAAAATACAATGTGAATATCTATACATTTCTTCTATCCGCATTTAAAAAAAATCGACAACTCATCCCAATTTTTCAAAATTATTACCAGGTAGTCAGTGTCAAATGGTAAGCATTCGCTCAATACGCTTGATGCGATAGATGCGCATACGGGGAGATGGTGTGTGTGTGTAATAAAAATTCTCAACACTTACGCTAATTCTCTCTCTCTCTGTGCATACACTGACTGATACAGTGTGTGTGATGTGAATGATGTGATACAGATAGATAGATAGATAAATCAATTAAAATTAAAGTTAACATATATTTATTTGCTAGATTTTAGAATTTATAACGTTCATTATATCTTTGGAATGTTGAAATTGGTACAGTTATCCTCGCGAAATACGAAAAATATGTGTGTTCTTTAATCATTGAAAAAAGAACGTACTAAAAATAAATGAATCTGCTGAACTATAGAATATTACGTGATCGAACAATAGACTTTTGAAAGCTCACTTTATTTTGGGTTCAAGCTATACTGTTAACCTCTTAACCCGTAACATGCCATCCTTAAAAATCACGTTCCCTGCCATGATGGCATCTCAGTTTCACTGTTTATTGACAGTATTTAAACCTAAGTTAGAAGCTAAAAAATAATTTAAAAAATGTATATATGCTAAAATACCTAAAATGATAAATACTTATTGACAATATTAAGAGAAATATTGAACGATTTAATGGCTCAACTATTCGATTTTTACGATTCCATCATGAGCATGAAGGTGTTAATGATAAAAACATTATTCAGATTGTTATTTAAACATCAGATTTCCGCTACAAATTTCACATCCTTTACATTTACTGCAGATAACATCATAAGAGGCCTTCTTAAGATGCTCTATCTGCTTTGGAAGATCTGGCGTAATAATCTTGATAATTATACATTTCTATTAAATAAACTTAATAAACGAATCAATTAAAACAAGGTTTTATTCTCGTGATGTTATTAACAACATATTTCTGATGTACTCTTTGCACATCGGTCGCTGCTCTGGAGGTTTACGAAATTAAAAAAAAGGATTTCTTTCCTGCTTACTTATTATTAGCTCATTAAAAAATAACTAGCTGTAAGCCCGTTGACCTCAACGGAGAGATTTTTGTTGCATTTTTAAGTAGTCAGAAAAGTTACTGGCGTGAAAAATAAATTACTAACCTATTTATTGAATAATCCAGAAATTCTGATAGTAAAAGAAATATCTCGGGGCGTATATCGACAGCCCTGCCCTGCAGTATTTAAATTGTAAATTATTTATTTTTGGAATAATGTTCTAGTTTGCTAACAACTATTTTTCGTAATAGCAGAAATTTTGTAAATTATTTAATTTTTGGAATAATGTTTATGTTTGCTAACAACCATTTTTCTTAGAAGCAGAAATTTCGTTAATTATTTTATTTTTGGTATAATTTTTAAGTTTGCTAACAATTATTTTTCATAGTAGCAAAAATAGTCCTTGTAAATTACTTAATTTTTGGAATAATGTTTAAGTTTGCTAACAATTATTTTTTCTATTAGCAGAAATAGACCTCGTAAATTATTTAATTTTTGGAATAATGTTTAAATTTGCTAACAACCATTTTTCATAGTAGCAAAAATAGTCCTTGTAAATTACTTAATTTTTGGAATAATGTTTAAGTTTGCTAACAATTATTTTTCCTATTAGCAGAAATAGACCTCGTAAATTATTTATTTTTGGAATAATGTTCTAGTTTGCTAACAACTATTTTTCGTAATAGCAGAAATTTTGTAAATTATTTAATTTTTGGAATAATGTTTATGTTTGCTAACAACCATTTTTCTTAGAAGCAGAAATTTCGTTAATTATTTTATTTTTGGTATAATTTTTAAGTTTGCTAACAATTATTTTTCATAGTAGCAAAAATAGTCCTTGTAAATTACTTAATTTTTGGAATAATGTTTAAGTTTGCTAACAATTATTTTTCCTATTAGCAGAAATAGACCTCGTAAATTATTTAATTTTTGGAATAATGTTTAAATTTGCTAACAACCATTTTTCATAGTAGCAAAAATAGTCCTTGTAAATTACTTAATTTTTGGAATAATGTTTAAGTTTGCTAACAATTATTTTTCCTATTAGCAGAAATAGACCTCGTAAATTATTTAATATTTGGAATAATGTTTAAGTTTGCTAACAACCATTTTTCTTAGAAGCAGAAATTTCGTTAGTTATTTTGTTTTTGGTATAATTTTTAAGTTTGCTAACAATTATTTTTCATAGTAGCAAAAATAGTCCTTGTAAATTACTTAATTTTTGGAATAATGTTTAAGTTTGCTAACAATTATTTTTTCTATTAGCAGAAATAGACCTCGTAAATTATTTAATTTTTGGAATAATGTTTAAATTTGCTAACAACCATTTTTCATAGTAGCAAAAATAGTCCTTGTAAATTACTTAATTTTTGGAATAATGTTTAAGTTTGCTAACAATTATTTTTCCTATTAGCAGAAATAGACCTCGTAAATTATTTAATATTTGGAATAATGTTTAAGTTTGCTAACAACCATTTTTCTTAGAAGCAGAAATTTCGTTAGTTATTTTGTTTTTGGTATAATTTTTAAGTTTGCTAACAATTATTTTTCATAGTAGCAAAAATAGTCCTTGTAAATTACTTAATTTTTGGAATAATGTTTAAGTTTGCTAACAATTATTTTTCCTATTAGCAGAAATAGACCTCGTAAATTATTTAATTTTTGGAATAATGTTTAAGTTTGCTAACAACCATTTTTCTTAGAAGCAGAAATTTCGTTAATTATTTTATTTTTGGTATAATTTTTAAGTTTGCTAACAATTATTTTTCATAGTAGCAAAAATAGTCCTTGTAAATTACTTAATTTTTGGAATAATGTTTAAGTTTGCTAACAATTATTTTTCCTATTAGCAGAAATAGACCTCGTAAATTATTTAATTTTTGGAATAATGTTTAAGTTTGCTAACAACCATTTTTCTTAGAAGCAGAAATTTCGTTAATTATTTTGTTTTTGGTATAATTTTTAAGTTTGCTAACAATTATTTTTCATAGTAGCAAAAATAGTCCTTGTAAATTACTTAATTTTTGGAATAATGTTTAAGTTTGCTAACAATTATTTTTCCTATTAGCAGAAATAGACCTCGTAAATTATTTAATTTTTGGAATAATGTTTAAGTTTGCTAACAACCATTTTTCATAGTAGCAAAAATAGTCCTTGTAAATTACTTAATTTTTGGAATAATGTTTAAGTTTGCTAACAATTATTTTTCCTATTAGCAGAAATAGACCTCGTAAATTATTTAATTTTTGGAATAATGTTTAAGTTTGCTAACAACCATTTTTCTTAGAAGCAGAAATTTCGTTAATTATTTTGTTTTTGGTATAATTTTTAAGTTTGCTAACAATTATTTTTCATAGTAGCAAAAATAGTCCTTGTAAATTATTTAATTTTTGGAATAATGTTTATGTTTGCTAACAACCATTTTTCTTAGAAGCAGAAATTTCGTTAATTATTTTATTTTTGGTATAATTTTTAAGTTTGCTAACAATTATTTTTCATAGTAGCAAAAATAGTCCTTGTAAATTACTTAATTTTTGGAATAATGTTTAAGTTTGCTAACAATTATTTTTCTATTAGCAGAAATAGACCTCGTAAATTATTTAATTTTTGGAATAATGTTTAAGTTTGCTAACAACCATTTTTCATAGTAGCAAAAATAGTCCTTGTAAATTACTTAATTTTTGGAATAATGTTTAAGTTTGCTAACAATTATTTTTCCTATTAGCAGAAATAGACCTCGTAAATTATTTAATATTTGGAATAATGTTTAAGTTTGCTAACAACCATTTTTCTTAGAAGCAGAAATTTCGTTAATTATTTTGTTTTTGGTATAATTTTTAAGTTTGCTAACAATTATTTTTCATAGTAGCAAAAATAGTCCTTGTAAATTACTTAATTTTTGGAATAATGTTTAAGTTTGCTAACAATTATTTTTCCTATTAGCAGAAATAGACCTCGTAAATTATTTAATTTTTGGAATAATGTTTAAGTTTGCTAACAACCATTTTTCTTAGAAGCAGAAATTTCGTTAATTATTTTATTTTTGGTATAATTTTTAAGTTTGCTAACAATTATTTTTCATAGTAGCAAAAATAGTCCTTGTAAATTACTTAATTTTTGGAATAATGTTTAAGTTTGCTAACAATTATTTTTCCTATTAGCAGAAATAGACCTCGTAAATTATTTAATTTTTGGAATAATGTTTAAGTTTGCTAACAACCATTTTTCTTAGAAGCAGAAATAGACCTCGTAAATTATTTAATTTTTGGAATAATGTTTAAGTTTGCTAACAACCATTTTTCATAGTAGCAAAAATAGTCCTTGTTAATTACTTAATTTTTGGAATAATGTTTAAGTTTGCTAACAATTATTTTTCGTATTAGCAGAAATAGACCTCGTAAATTATTGAATTTTTGGAATAATGTTTAAGTTTGCTAACAACCATTTTTCATAGTAGCAAAAATAGTCCTTGTAAATTACTTAATTTTTGGAATAATGTTTAAGTTTGCTAACAATTATTTTTCCTATTAGCAGAAATAGACCTCGTAAATTATTTAATTTTTGGAATAATGTTTAAGTTTGCTAACAACCATTTTTCATAGTAGCAAAAATAGTCCTTGTAAATTACTTAATTTTTGGAATAATGTTTAAGTTTGCTAACAATTATTTTTCCTATTAGCAGAAATAGACCTCGTAAATTATTGAATTTTTGGAATAATGTTTAAGTTTGCTAACAACCATTTTTCATAGTAGCAAAAATAGTCCTTGTAAATTACTTAATTTTTGGAATAATGTTTAAGTTTGCTAACAACTATTTTTCGTATTAGCAGAAATAGACCTCGTAAATTATTTAATATTTGGAATAATGTTTAAGCTTGCTAACAACCATTTTTCGTATATATATAAATAAATAGTTAATTAAATTATTATATATTAAATTATTATATATAATTGAGCAGCCTTATATAGCCTCTCAAAACGCTGCAGAACGGTCAAATTCGTTTAGTGCAAGATTTCACCCACAGATGTCATTATTAGTTAACTAAAACTTTAAATAGAGTTTTTTTTTCGTAACCATCAACTGGACTGGTGGAGCAGTGTGTTGGGTGTCCGAACGTCGCGCATGAAAATTGGGGCATGGTATCGAATCCCACAGCTTGAGAGAATATTTTTTGAAAATTAATTGTTTTTACACATAATAAAATAAAAATGTCATGATTTCAAAAATTCACTCATGACGTCAGAGAAAAATGAAGAAATGAATTAATGACGACAGCGGTGCAGGATGGGGGGGAGGGGGACCGTCTTTCTTGACGTCATCGAAAAGGTGAAATCGCGACCATATACAAACGAAAAAAGTATGTATTTGGTATGAATAAAAAAATGGCGACAGCGGGGCTGGGGCGGAGGAGGGGGAGGGAAAATCGCGGACAATCATTCAGACGGACGGACATTATCGAGTATTAATATATAGATAAATACATATCGTTACCTTTCTGGCAGATGTTGGTTATTAATAAAACTTTCAAAAATGATTTAATTATATTATACAAAGAGATTCTTTCATTTTGAATTCTTTATCTGGAATATCGAAGTTGGTAAGATTATACCATTTGCCAAAAAATATAAAATATTGATTTTATAGGCAATTATTATTAAGCAATTTTTTATTTTTTTATTTTTTTATGTCAGATCCGCAATAATGTACCCATATTTGGATATTGGATGGATGATTGAGACTTAAACCGAAAAGCTGAAATTTTCATTTGCTGTTTACTCAGTACTATCAATCTGTTACCTAGCAACTTCTGTCATAGCATTATACAACATCAGTAATAGGGATTCCAACTCGGATATCCGGATATCCGATATCCGGATATATCCAGCCCTTTTTAACTATTCGATATCCGGATATTTGGGGAAATATCCGGATACTATTCGTTATAATTTTTAATGAAATATTTTACAAAATCGGCAAAAGATGATATGAATACTGGGGAATTTACTACATGGGAGAAACCATTACCTAAGAGTAGTGTTTTTTTTACCTTCCCCAAACTCGGGTATTATGAATAAATATCTCATCTTGTTATCTTACCACTTAAAAGTTCGACGAATCGGCTCGGACTTGAGGCAAAAAAAAAACCTTTAATGCCGAAATTTCATTCATTGAAGAAATGCCGTTGCAGTTATCTAATGCAGCTGCAAATTTTCAATATTTTAATATGATGGAATAGTATTGAAATGTGTATTGTCTCTGTCTAAGGCATTTCAAAAGTGGGAAATGATTTAGTGAGGATAATAATAAAGAACTTAGCAATAATAATGCAACGTTATTAACGGCCGAGGGAGTTTATAAATTTGTATTCAATAAGTTGGAAAAATTTAGAAGTTCATTAAGTGAAGAATTTTTACATGCGATTAAAAAGAGAATGAACGAACGCCGACATAAAAATATAATAACACTCGTGATATATCTACAAAGTGAAAATGTTCCCAGTTCTAATGAACATTTTCGATACTCAAATAAATATGAGACCATTTCTTTAACACAAAGTACTATTAAGAGAATTCACCCAAATGTGTTGTCTAGTAATGATGAAATCTCTTAGGACTCTGATGTAGAAATAACACCTCTCTCTTTTTCGACTTCCTAATTGCAACATGAAATGCTTAATTCTATTTTATCTCTCGTGGAAACTGACGACAATACAAATGACAATACAAATAATCTGAAAAAAGATTTTAAATACTTGGATCAATTTAAAAAAAAGGACGGAAAAGTTGGACGTGTTGCTCACAACACTTCTAACAATAAAACCAACACCAACTGCAACGGAACGAGTATTTTCAACAGCAGGACAAGTTAAAACTAAATTAAGATCAAATTTAAAAAAAATGATACATATTAAATGCTCTCTTATTTTTAAAATATAAAGTGTTAAAATCTGAATAAATGACTTATATTACAAATGAACTCGTTTTTAATGTATTATTTTAGTACATAAATTTATATATGTAGTAATATTTTGTTATTTTCATAGTTACTGAAACTATCCGGATATCCGGATATATCCGGATAGTTTCAGTTTTACTATTCGATATCCGGATAGTTGAAAATGACGAATAGTTGGAATCCCTAATCAGTTATTTGAGATGTCGGTTTTTACTACACGATGTTTTGCTCGACAAAATATGATAGATATTTGAAATCATTCGAAATAGCTAAAAGAAAATTAAATAATCACCTCAAATCGACAAAAAAAATTCAAAATCATTTAAATCCAACATTCATTTCCTACATATAATTGGTAAAACAATATAACCTAGCCAGAGACTGGACATTTCTCGTTGCTTTTTTTTATAAAAGTCGATATTATTACTTCCACTAAGCAATTAATTGATAAATACTTATCTTTTGATTTTGTAACATTTCTAATATAATGCCTTTCCACCAAGTATTGACAGTGAACACCCTAAAAGTGATTTCTAGAATACATCAAGATAACTGAACTTTCCTCCTATTTATATGTTAAATTTTTTACAACATTCAAAAAATATATATTTTCCATTCTATCGATTTACTTATATACACCTTTTTGTAATACTAAATTTTGTAACCTCTTTTTTTTTTTTTTAAATCCATGTCCGCTTCCAATGCGTAGCATATGGCCTCCTAATGGTCAAATCATTACGCTGATAATTTAAAAGCCACATTTAAATGATGTATAATTAAATGCTAAGTATTTTGCACAGAACATGTAATTCTTATCATTATTCAAGCAAGTTTTCTTTCTCACCAATTTCATAAACAAAAAACCTTAAAAGGCATTGATCGATGTGTTCTCTATGGCAATCTAGCATTTTTTTATGAAGGTAACCTACCAATATGTATCTTAGATTATAGTCGATAATCATAATTAGGTTTATTTCATAAACAATATTTCATATAAATCAATTGGTTTACTAAATGGCAAATCCATTATGACCCGGATGCTGTTAATGGTAAGCATGTGTTCATATTATTAAGAAAAAACATGTATGTTATTAGTTTAAATTAAATTTAAATAATGCATTCAAGAGCAGTTATATGAAATTTAAAGTTTGTGACCATGGAACAATTTCAATACAGTATTGTTATCACAGCATAACGTCAAATCGACTATGTTGTTTTGGAGCTGGAAGCAATCCTAAAATTTCAAATAAACCAAACAAACGTTTTATCCGGCGATATTCCCTTTACTGTAAAACTCCCATCACATTCCTAATACTGAGCCCATTAAAATTCGCGCCGTCGTAAAAAGAAGCCAACCGGTCCATCGATTGAATAACATAACGGGTAATTAATTAAATTGTAATGTATACACTATTGCTCATTCATTTCGGACGAAGCGCCCGGAGTTTCTAAAGAGTTCTCGTTAACAGCTTTTTTGGATCATTTGATTCACATGTAATTAGGTGCTGGCGACTTGCTGGCTAAAGATACAGCTAGCTTCACAGGAAATAGGAAATGAATGAATCTTCTCTCGTTTTTTAAATCACATAATGATAGTAACAATCGTGTAATTATGTATATTACCAAGTCAAAGATAAATCCAACTCATTAAATGTGTTTTAAGTAACCAATAATTTTCTAGGGCAGCGTTTGCCAACCGCCGGCCCACGAACGGTTGCCACACGTTAATGTTTATATATGTACCAAACATTTGAGGAAAGTCCTTTGTTAAAAATTTTGATTTTTTTCATTGGTCAAATATAAATTTAATATTTATTATTCATTTGACTACGTGCGGTTCCTATGATTTTGAGCGAATTATAATATTTTATTGTGTGGCACGACAAAACTTCCGAAGGGTTATTTTGAAACCATTTAAAAATCAATCAAATATATTTTCAAAAAATAAAAAACTCATTTATCCTAATTCTTCCTTTTTAGATTTTTTTAATAGAACAAAATATTTGGCACTACAGCTTATACCAATGCGCCAAATATTTTTAAGCTGAAAGGTCATACGATAAAAACTCGATGAGAATTTTAGTAATGTAAGTCACTCGAGATAAACTCAAGGTAAATTGACATCACAAACACCCATGTCTCAGGTCTCAAATTTAAATTTGCCATTGATTGACCTTACTGGTAATCGAACCCAGACCCACTTGGTCGGTAGAGCAAGCTCTAACCAACTAGACCACAGCGGGCGACAACTTTTATTCAATAAGATTATGGCCGCTTTCGTTTATGATGAGGATTATCAACTGAGAACTTACAGCGTTATTTATGTAAAACAAAATTAATTTAAAGGTATAAAATAAACGACATAATAAAGAATATCTATAGTAAATGTAACCTAAATATCAACTTACTTAACCCGTAACATGCCATCCTAAAAAATCACGTTCCCTGCCATGATGGCATCTCAGTTGAACTGTTTATTGACAGTATTTAAACCTAAGTTAGCAGCTAAAAAATAATGTTAAAAATGTATATATGCTAGAATACCTAAAATGATAAATACTTGACAATATTTAGAGAAATATTGAATTACTTAATGGCTCAACTGTTTACGATTACATCATGGGCATGGAGGTGTTAAAAAACACATGTACTAAAACTTCTTCCACATTTTTTTTATAAATCAGGACATGATAAAAAAATAAATAAAAGTCAGTTCAAGTTCATCCGTGCGCTTGAACGCCTGAAGATTCCGAAAGGCGAAACCCGGGTCGTTAGTGACAAAATCTGTGGGAGTGTACATAATTTGAATGATTCAAATTTAAATAAAAGTATTTAAAAAAATTGGTACAAGAATTTACATCATCAAACAAATTTCAAAAAAATGAAATTAAATTGAATTTGAATCGTTCAAATTATGTACATTCTCACAGATTTTGTCACTAACGAAATGAAATTGTCTGAAACTCTTACAAATAATAACTAATGGTATGCAATATGGAAAAAAAACGTACACGAAATGGTAATTATAATTGTTTTTGTTTTTAACAAGTCCATTAGTATATGCGAAATAAGTTTATTGGTCTTTTGCTCCAATGTCGTTACTATCATACAATAACTGGCTGGTGATCCCTGTTGTATCATGTATGTCACCGTTTTTGTACGAATCATAAATCCTCTATCAAACTGAAGGGTCACGATGAAGTCTGCCCTTGTGATGCGTAAAATTTATCATAATGACATCTCCCGTTAGACACAGATAATTCCACTTCATAACCATCTATGATATCTCTTCTTCGCTATATAAATTACTCGCTTTTCTTCAAATTTTTTTTAATAAAGCATATCGAGATTCCACTATCTAGATATAACTAATCGACACGGAAATGCTTTTTTTGTGAGACTCAACGCAACAATTTATACCTGTCTCATTTTTTGTTCAGTATTTTCATAGTTAATATAGAGTAATTTAAAAACAGACAGAACGTTAAAAAATTCTAATGTCTCTATGATAGTGTTTCGTATTATATATCGACTGAAGAAAGGAAAACGGACGTAACCCACAGTTTTTTCAAAACAGTTTTATTTCGATAATCACAATGTATACACAACTTGATACACGTTCTGTCCAAAGGATAAAAGCTGAAAATGCCAAACAAGTATCTAAATTTAGCTTTTTAGTTTTAAAAATGATGGGCTTGTGAAAATTGAAACCAAGAAAAAAGACTGAAAAAAAGGTTTTTTCTAGACAATTTTTTAAATTAATATTAGAGTATGTCAATTAAACACCAGTTTAGAAGTATCCGTGCACTTCAAGGTTGTATTTATTTCATAAGTTGCATATGGCCGAAAATCATAAAAACACGTTTTTTGTGCCTCCTGTAAATTTTTCTATGTGTTGGTTACGTCCTTTTTCCTTTCCACAGTCGATATATGCCTTGTATTCAAGCACATTTGTGTTGTTTTGTAACAAACCGTTATTGTTAAAAGTGCATAGATATATAATATGTGCATTGCATTTAATAAAAAAACTTCTAATCGTAAAACGATCACTACTTACACGAAGTTTTATTTCATAGTCTACAGCAGTGTTTTCCAAACTTTCAACATCTGTATTCCCTTTCTATAATTTTCGTAACACCGAGTACAACTCATCAAAAAAATAGCCATCTACATACTTCAAATAACAATCAAAATATAAATATATTTTCCTTTTTATTAGATGAACAAAGTCATCACTGTGGTCTAGTTGGTTAGAGTTTGCTCTACCGACCAGGTGGATCTGGGCTCGATTCCCGGTAAGATCAATGTCAAATTAAGATTTTTCAATTTAAATTTGAGACCTAAGACGTGGGTGTTGGTGATGTCAATTAACCTCGAGTTAATCTCGAGTGACTTACACTAAATTCTCAATGCGTTTTTCTCGTATCTTTCAACTTTAAAATATTCTGCGCATCGGCATTAGCTGTAATATGAAATTCATTTATAATAAAATAAACATAAAAGGTATAATATAAATAAGATTCGTTATAATCTATGAGAAGGATGAAATTGTATATGTTGAGACGATAGTGGGTGAAAAATCATCATAATTTGGTTCTCTGGTTGTTTATTTTAATCTGAGATACGTTTCCACATCCGAAAACTTGTCTCTTTTGATACTTAATGTCTACAACACGTTGAAAAAGCAACATCACATAGATATGAAGTCAAAATGTATGTCAGGACTTTCTCTGTTAAAAACTGTATACACATGCTGCATTGACAACCAGAATGACGTTACGGTACACTCCTGATAATTATTTTTCAAGAAATCAGTCTGAAGTTAATTTCAACAATTCCTCTTCTTCCGCATGCGATAAACCTTCTGGCATTCATCTAAAACAAGATAGCTGCTTGGTGCAACAGGCGCAGCCAAAACCCGGCTCAGTAGGACAGGACTAGAGGTTAGCTAATCTCTCTCGCTTTAGTGCCGTTTTAATACCGGATAGGCAGAAGGGAGTTTTAGACATCGAAAGTTACCAAACAGAAATCCGTAAATCGATTAAAAAAATCAATCTTATTCGTATTTTATGCGTTGCCACACCGCTCATCCGATTGCAATAAAACTTTGACAAACTTTTTGCTTTCACTTGCGCGAAGCTTATAGGCGTATTAAAATTAACTTACAGTAGGTCTTATATATATAAAAATCAATCTTTGTATGTCTGCCATACCGTTCATGCAACTTGCGCGAGGATTATAGGCGTAGTACAATCAAATTACAGTACCATAGACAATCGGCAGCAAACGTCAAACGGACAGAAAAAGAAAACATGCACTTCAATAAACACAATTAAAACACAAACATGTTCTTTCTTTGAGTGGCATTGCAACGCTTGTCGGGAACTGGCTAGTCATATATAAAACTCTCTGTGATGGTATTCGAACCCGTGAATACCGTATTCAAACCCATCGACGTTGATCACGGATCTGACAGTCATAATATTACACGACCCTATAACTTCTGCGCCACTTTTAGATTAACTCAACCGCGAAATGATTAAACGCGTGTTGTCAATTATAACTGGCATGCGCTTAATGCTAGTGCCTGTCCAGCGGGTTATAATTAATTAGCGGACTCAGGTGGGCGGGGGTGAAATCCGGTGAAGCATACCGCGTGCAGTTTGTGAAGTGGTTCACCGTTCCCCGTGCACTTTACGAAAGTGCTTACCAATGCATTTTAATTCATTATTACATACTAACCCATTGAGGTCAGTTGTCGGTTTTCCCACAGCCTGATCGCTGGCTAATTGTTCATATGATTACTAATCACGTTACATTTTTTTTTATTAATATTCTACTTTGTTTGAACGATATTCTTTAATTAACTATTACGAAGTTTTCGAAGACATTATTGGTAATTAGCGCGAACGTAATCGTACATAAAAAAAAGTTGCGAAAGGTAAATAGAAATCAGCCACATTTTACCGAATTTGTTATAGATCTTTTTTTTAAACGATTTTTTTTTATATTGCAAAATCGTTTACATTTTCAATATAGCGGGCAATATTTTAGTGACCTTTAACCCTCCAGAGACGAGAGCTTTTTTTCGATAAAAAAATATTTTTTTAAACCATAGTCACGGATAACTTTTATTCTTTTAACAAAATTAAAAAAAAAAAAAACGCAAAGTCGTTGTATAGAAACCTCGCATGACTATATGGTCATGCTCGTCCTTTTATTACCGTGTAATATTGTGTACGGACAGTAGTAAGGACAAAAGTGACCGTATGAGCACGCAAACATTCGGAGTTGAAATATAGATAATGTGAAATTTTAAAAAATGTTTACAATTTGACTTCTTTAGATCAACATAATGTCAATACAAATATATGAGCAAAATAACTGTAAATAATTTGATATTTTGATAAAAAAAAAATAACTAACGGTTTCTAAAAGTCCATTTAAAAAATCACATGTGCTTTTGGTGGCCGTTTCTGTCCCCGCGGCTGATGACTAACTGAAGTCTGTACCCTTCTTAACCAAATATGAGTGAAAGGAACGATATTCAGCTAGAAAAGGGATGAATAGTGGGATCAATAGACAACGGTGTTTACTGTGACCATATGGTCACGCTCGTCCTTGGAGGGTTAAATATTATAGTAGGGTCCGTGGCGCAGTGTGTTGATTGATGCCCAAAAAATTAACTATTATTCATTTTTAATGAAAATATCTTCCTGTGCGTCCTATAACGCAATCTCCAAAAAAATCTTAAACTGACACTGCTAAAGTAATTCTTATTTTTTTTTTTTTGGCGTGGGAAATCCCGTTTTGTAACTTAACAGGGAAATGTGTCAAACTTTAATTTTGACTTTTTCATTGTAAATCTACGACATTAAGCCCTGTTTTTTGAGCAAACGGATTAGACTTGTTTAGAAAATCTAACTTTTTTTCATTATAATGTAAGTAATGTACCTTAAATAATTCAATTCTTCAGACAAATCCCATTGTTTTCACGACTTGCAAGAAAATAATGTTTTCCGAGAATCACCATTCTGAAAGAAAGAAAAGTTAAAAAAAGAATCGTAAACTGTTTAAAAGACAATTTCGTATTCAAGGACTCAGGAGTCTTTTTTATTATTGAGATTTATTCAGAAAACTTTGTTGAACTTTTTAACTTCAAAATTGTGTTCAGGATTACTTTATAACTTGAATTTTTTTTTATGTCCCTGTTAATCTGTTTCATGGTTGAATTGAGCTTGTCAAATATATGTATGCAAATTAATTTGGATTTTTTTTCTTTACAGGTAAGTTTTCGTCTCTTCTTAAAAACGCAGTGGTTCGCAACTAGTTATGCTTTCGTAAGAATATTTTTATTATAAACAGTTAATATTTTCAGCAAATTGTTTTTTTTTTTTTTTGCCGAATATCAGCTTGCAGAAGACACGCTTCTCATTTAATTTACTGTCGTGCTACTCAATAAAAAAAACAATGTATTTATAGGACTTAAATTTTAATTTTAACCTGCTGTTTGTATTTAAAAACTATTTTTACAAGTATTCAGTATTCGTCTAGTTTTTGCTGACATTATTTGAAAAATATTATATTTATCAAAATCTGACATTTAAGATATCTCAAGATATTTTCGACAACAAATTTACATACATTCCAAAAGAACATTGATATACAAAAATAGAAAGAAAAACGTTACGTTACATTTTGTTATACATATGTTTATCCTTGCCAAATAAATCGAAAATAAATAAAATGAAAAATGTACCTCACACAAATCGTCAACGAGGAAACATCTTCAACTCGGATTTGTTACTGCCATAATAACTAATACGAAACCTACATATATAATAAAAAAAAATCGCTTTGTAGCAGTGGTGTGCACCTTTTTTAAGTCAAATGCTACTCTCCCTATGTTAAATTTGTGTCACTCGAACGAAAAGTCGATTATCCAAAAAATCTTACTTATTTGCTCGCCATTTGGTACATACATATAAACAAGTTCAACAGTACATAATAGTAAAATTAAATCACAACACGTTATATAATATAATAAAAAATATATACACTCAATCCAAATAATACAAATGTTTATTTACAGTTACATAGGTTAGGTCGTTAGGATGTGGATGAGCTGTCGCAGCGAGCCCTAAGGTCAGACTAAATTTAGAGCAACTTGTTTCATAACAATGACAATGTAAAAAGTCTATACATATGGACTTTGGAAAGGAAAAATGACGTAACCCACACTTTTTTAAAACAGCTTTATTTCGATAATCACAATTTATACAACTTGATAAACGTTTTATCAAAAGGATGTCAACTTAAAATGACGAATAAGTATCTTAATTTAACTTTTAAGTTTGAAAATGATGCTAACTTTTAGAAGTCATTTATATTTATTAAAATAAAACGCAAAAGGTTTGTACTTACTCTACGTTTTTTTTATATTGTGATTAGAACATATTGGCTAGAGTAACATGGCTAGGGTATCCAATGCCGTCCAATTCTGTGATCCCAAAATCCTGGGATTTATCGCAATCCCGGAATTTCGGGACTGAGAAAATGAAACACGAAGGAGCATAATGGCGAACGTCGCGCTGTTATTTTTTTATAAATCCGTAAATTCCTGGCATCTTAGATTCGAAAATTCTTGAAAAAACTAAAAAAACTTCTGCGCCGGTAATTTGAGCCAAACTGTAAATTCTTTCGATACCAATCCTGAAATTGCGGGATTGAGAAAATGAAACACGGAAGAGCATAATGGCCTCCGTCGCGCTGGTAATTTTAGGAAATCCGCAAATTTCTGGGTTTCTAAAATTGACATGAAATTGTTTGAAAAATCATGATTTCAAAATCGCCGACCAAAAATCAATCCCGAATCCTAATTTATACACGATTTTATTACGAATGTTCAATCTCGAGATCTTGGGCTCACAAAAATGTTCCGGGATTGGATACCTTAGTCGTGGCCCTACTAGAAAATTGTCTTTTACTTTCAAAAACTTAACCAGTTAAAAACAAGCGAACTCGGATGTCCAAGACATTTAAAAAATCAAATACTTGGTATTCTAATAGAATATAAACAATATTTTTATGAATATGTGTTGTACCATCTATACTGAGTCAATATAGATTTTTAAAATATCGAATTCGAGTGTATATTAGGCAAAAATATTTTTCTCAAAAACACACAGTATCTCTGGGATATCTTAATGATTTATTTGCGTGGTATTCAAGCGGTTAATATTATATTATTATTTTTAATACACGTGTCCGGCTTCCGCACCATATGCGCGTTATATTAAATTTACATTTTTGTAGTTATATATTTGTGTTTAAACAGCAGTTTACTGTTCATTCGTTTACATAATCATAATTCATAATAATTGTCTCCCAGTGCGAAGTTTCACAATATCGCCCGCAGCCACGCCACGGTTGCAATACCGACTCGAGTTATGCCATCACTGCGATACCATACGATGTTATGATGTATGATTTTGTCCAAGTCTTGTCCGATTGGACATTTATGGCACAGACTTATCATACTATGTATCCTTCCCTTTATGGCCGTATTTTGTAACGCCGTGTTTTATCTTTCAAATTATTATTTGCAGACGGTTCGCGGCACACTATTCGGATGTTTCGTGGAACTTGGTCCTATGGATATTAAAATGCATTCACAGTTAATAGTAACTGTTACATATTGGTTGAGCTTGTCATTTATATTAAAAAGGATAGAACGTAAAATTTAGGCTATTATTTACAAACACGGCTCATTCCAAAACAGTTGAAAATTAATCATTTTTAAAAACAATGTACATTTTTAAAGTACATATTGTTAGCTTTACATTACTTTGGAATGATATTTTGGGTGTTATCAAGCCATGTTTGAAACTGATTTCTAAAAATACTTTCAGAATGTAATTTTATCTACTAAATTCCATTCATGGTTCATGTTTCAACACTTTTGGAATGAGCCGAGTTTTCAAATAATAGCCTCGATTTTAAATTTAATCGAAAAACATTTTTTCATCGGTTCAACATACTGTTGTATGTATATGAAAGTTACACCTTATTTCAAATACTTTATTAATTAATTCTGTTTATTGTTTTAGAAGAAGCGAAAAAATTATTAGAAAAACTACTTAACCGTAAATTAAGGTGTACAAATTTACTATCGTCATGGAAAAGCTTTTATCGATGCCTTAAAAAGAATAAAATGGCATTTTAATACATCTTAACGAGCCAGTTATTTGATTTTGTTAATTATCAAAAATAGGCCTTGAAGCTGTCGGCTACGACTAACTTCCCCTCTTTAATGATATAGTTGATGGGGCGTGTCCAATCGTGCTTATGTCGATTTCTCACACTTACCATACATTTAGATGCAACTGAGCTACAGTATATCGACACTTAACAGGCAAAATTTGTTAAGTAACAATTTGATAGTTTTGTAGTATACATAAAAAAAAATATCAACTTTTAACATAAAGTCTCTATTCTCGACATTTTATTTTACATGGATAATTTTTATATCAAAATATAGAATGATTTGTGCTTGACTGACACTGATAACGTGACAGTTTTATGGACAGAAATAATTGCCTGCCTATAAATATGCATTCTCGGATCAGTGATTGAGCAATCAACTCTGTTGGTTTCGATTGTTGAAATCACGTGTTCGACTACCGGTACGTACGATTTATGAATTTCGCTTCGAATGCATGGATGTCTATAATGTTAAAAATTCCTTCTAACTCATGCGATCCTCAAAACGAGGCACAGCGAGCGTAATTCGCTAACCACTCGTCCTGCGTATTACAATAGAGTTCTGCCAAGTAAATATCAATTAAATCAATATAATAAATGTTTTTACTGAGTTATTCTAGACATATTGGTATCCAAGGAACTCATTGTGCATATTAGTTTTTGTCAATTTTGTTACTTCACATTTTCTGCCAGTACAGTACAGTGACACTAGTAAAATTATGGACGGTCCGAATCCTTGCGTGTATCGCTACATAATTTTCTCGCGGTTCTTTTATTTCACAGATTAGTCTGACCGATATCGTTAGGAAATTTATTTTACTACTTAGATGACGTTTCCGCAATTCATTATGTCAACGAATGATATTTTTTATTGGCCAAATAATACAAATACCTTATTAGCAAACATATACTTAAATGTGAGTAAGGCGAATACCAGAAAAATATCACACGATATAAGCTGGACCATAATAGTATAACAGATTTGCGATTAACTCTTCTGGTATGACTAGACATTGCAGCTTCGGATTCTTGTTTCGGGATTTTATAATTTTATTCCGAGATTGTAACATACGTCAACGGTTGACAACTTATGCGTAATTGTTTTGAACGTCATGTCATCATGTAAAGATGCACTGTAACCCACTACTCTACGGAGCCATAGGCCTTAGCCCCGAAATCACAATATTCATACATTTTACCACATTCAAACGAAACTTTAAACGGCACTGTCGTATTTCATATTAAATATTTCTTTGCATTAATGACTGATTCATTCCAAACTTTTAATGCAAAAGCATTCGGATACACTGTCACGTAGAAATGAAAGCACCCGTTTTACATTAATTTCAACTTCGCTATATACTCGGCAATGATGGCCAAGACGTCGACCATCCGTAGTCCTTTGCGTGATGCTTTAAAACAATAATTGAGTGACTCTTTCACTATCAATCCGTTTTGTATCCCTTTCATGAAAATTATTTTAGGCTATAAATTATTACTCTTCTATACTTTCGATCACCGATGGGCTGCCAATATTTTAACAAGGGGCTCGGTAAATCTTGTGGAACATATGGCTTCCTAATGAAGGTATCTCAACAAAAGTTTTTTTTTTCTACAAGAACTGTTTGTTACTTCTTACAACTGTTCGCTCAACCTCTCTTTTCCAAAGAGAGTAGTAGGAATAGAATGATAAGGCTAAGACAGGAATAGTACCATAATGACTCGAACCCATAATGTCCGGCACAGAAGACCACAACGCTGAATGAAAAAATGAAGAGGCTAGTCTTGTTTCATAATAAAATTTAACCATCTACAGAAATTGCAGTTAGGTGCTGATTTGATCTAAGACGAATGATTTTCTTATCTTAACAAGGGGCTCGCCGGCCGCGCTGAAATTTAACAAAGGGCTCGCGCGAGCCCCCCGAGCCCCCTCCAGCTCACACCTGCTTTCGATGGATTCGGCAGTAACTTTGTGAAAGTTACTTTGAAGTTGATGTTTGGAAGTTGTATTACTCTTCTCTTGATCACTTAGCACATAATGTGCTAGTAGACCGCTACCACACGTTTCAGTAGTAGGTCGCCCGCAGTGGTATATGGTTTGGCCGATCATGAATACAGGTACAATGCCGGATTTCGGCAGCGCGCCAAATTGACAAAAATATTAAATCTCTTCCTAGATTTTGACGCCTTCGTTTAGAAACACTAATATACCAAGTCCTGAAAAATAAAAGTAAGAAGCTGCGCTCCGACTTGCCAACTGGTTCTAACATAATCCTTCTTTCTTTACCATCTCAAAGAGAAAGGTCGATCGATTTTAAACACTGTACATTATATTCATTACTCCTGCAACAACATAATATTTGGGGCATGTGTATATTACACGTGATTTGGGAGTGAAAATTATGAAAAATAACACTTGAGGAATTCTTGGAGGAGCTATCCTAGCTTTTATTATTATTGCTCCATCACGATATTAATTATCCACAAGATCTTCACCTTCTCTGTAGATCCATTATCGCAGTAGCGTGCATTTTGTAAATCAGAAATATATTATGCATTTCACCCATTATCTGTCAAATTTTATGAATTAGTATATCAATTAAAACTGCAGTTGCTGATTCATCGGCAACTCGATTTAACTCCTTGCCATTTGTATAAGTCAATACGGGTTTTAAATAATCGGTAATAGTAATGTAGACTTCAGTTAGTCATCAGCCGCGGGGACAGAAACGGCCACCAAAAGTATATGCGATTTTTTGAATTTCCGTTTTTTTAATGGACTTTTTGAAACTGTTAGTTATTTTTTTATCAAAACATCAAATTATTTACCGTTCTTTTGATAATATATTTGTATTGAAAATATGTTGATCTAAAGTGGTCAAATTGTAAATATTTTAAAAAATTTCACGTTTGGCTATATTTCAACCCCGAATGTTTGCGTGCCCATATGGTCAACTTTGTCCTTACTACTGTCCGTACACAATATTACACGGTAATAAAAGGATGAGCATGACCATATAGTCATGTGGGGTTTCTATACAACGACTTAGCGTTTTTTTTTTTTTTTTAATTGTTAGGAATAAAAGTTATCCGTGACTTCAATATGGTTTAAAAAAAATATTTTTTTTCGAAAAAAGCTCTCGTCTCTGTAGGCTTATTCGTTCCAGAATCTTACTCGTCATGTGAAACACTCGTTAAGCAAAACAATTTTTCCCATATAAAACAATGTAAAAAAAAATAATGCGTTATGCCAGAAAAAAAATCATTTTTTATATTTTTAACGTGTATTAAAGAATAATTACATACTTATAAATTGTTAAGGAGCGTAACAACCTGGAATGCGAAAAACAATGCAACTCCATAAACTTTTCGGTGGTCAGCTCTTGACTGTACTCTTTCACAAGCTCATCAATATCGTTGTTATCCACCTCCAGTATCATGGTACAAAGATACAATTTCGTTGACTTTAGACTCCACAGGTACTGTTTCAAACCCTTCAAAATCACATTCGACAACGCTCCTTGGCAAAGCTTCTTCCAAGCTGAAGTGAGGGTTCTCTTAGTAACCCCTTCCCTCGCCTTGTCAATCATCTTGAGGCAAGCAACGATGTGAAAGTGATCTTTCCAAAACTCTGCGTCGTTCGTTATGCGAATTACTCGTTATAAGAGGTGCTCGTTATGAGAGGTTCCACTGTACATATTTATTATTATTCAATGTAATCGTGCCTTTTTTACGGCTCTGCGAGCTTGTTATTAGTATTATTAAATTGTAGCTTTATCCTCTCGGTGTACAATTTTAGTACGTCGCTCTGCATTTTTAGTCTTGCTGACTCCTCGTATTAAATTGCCTAAGATTATCATGGTACTAACATGGCAGCATAATAAAAACAATGGAGCTATTAATGGGACTATCTAGTGAAGTGTAATAGGTACTTCTTTAATTGAGTGCGATCGACCAACGATTATTATTAAATGGAAAACTCTTCACAATATGTACGGGACGTACAATACTTCCAGCGTATGAAGCTCTTACACATGGCAGTAAGTCGTTTCTATTTAATAATGTCGAATTTGACGAGAAAAGGGGACAAACAAATAATTAAATACTATTGTGGAAATAATTTAAGATTTCGACTGAAGGTGCTTGTTGAAATTTCAATATTAAATTTGAATCGTTCAAAATATGTACATTCTCACAAGTTCATCCGTGCACTTGAACGCCTGAAGATGCCGAAAGGCGAAACCCGGGTCGATAGTGGAAAAAATCTGTGAGAATGTACATAGTATTGTAAAAATGTTTAAAAATTCAAAAGCAAATAAATTTATTATACAGTAAAACCACCATTTACACTAAAGTCGGGACCGTGTAATTGGGGTAGTGAATCTCATACAAAATTAGGGATTTGGTTTTGCGGCGAATATTTCAAGCCAACGCGTAATTCGGGGTAGTGTAATTGGGGGTTCATCATTATTTAAGATATTTTTTTATATTTTTATTAATAACTAAGATAGTTATTCATTACACCTTATTTCTAAATTACGAAATCTGAAATCGATTCAAGTATTTATTTACACTAAAGGTTTTGTTTCAACTGGTTGGGTTCTTAAAAAAATTGTAGAATTCTCATCTTTTTTTTTAAATCCATATACACTGCCAATGTGAAGCATAAAGCTTTCTAATTGAGCTTTATCAACAGAAGCTTTTCTACGACAACTGCTTTTTACTCAGTTACTGGGACTTGAACCGGTAAGATGCGTCACAGACGATAATCTAATATAAATAATAGATTAATCGCAAAAGATTTTTTGATGTTAATATGACTTGTCTACTAGGGCAAAAATCGGTTTTTCAACTCGTAACCGGTTGTGCCCAATTTTTCATAAACGAGTATTTAAATAAAAGGACATAAAATTTGGATTTTATTTGTTGGCTTAATTAAAGACGAAATGCCCCACATACCCAGCGAAAGGGTTGTTTCGATATCAGGAAATTTTGTTACCGTGGACGCTTTGTGTTTTTTTAAATCATATTTTCTGAAGAGTAACACCAAATAATTTCTTGCTGTGTATTATTATGTATAAAAATAAACAACATAAAAAAATTGAACTTTTTCTCGCTATTTTAACTGAATTATCCATCTTTTGTAAAACTTCGAAAACAGGTTTTTTCAAAAGTCGGTTTTTGTATAAGCTCTAGTGCCTACTGCATTATATGTCTGCCAAGAAAGCCGTATCTAAAATATAAAATGAATCCATTACCATTCAATAATAAAGTATAAAAGTGAGACGTGATCATTTATGGGCAGGCGCCATGAGGTAATTGTGTGTTGATGATTTTATACATAATAATCACAGAATACGGAAACAGGCTATTATCTACGATCTTTTATCAGTGGATTTTATAATTTTAAGATTGATATTCGTGTCAATTATACAGTGAGGGTATTTAAGCAAAGGGTGTTAAAAATCAGTTAAAAAATAAAACTTCAGAATATTCAGTAAGCACATGGGAGGCCCCAGGCGCGATAAAATTTGGAGGCCCTGTTTTTCGGATAACATAAAAACTCCATGTAAAATAATAAAAATATATTATAATATAAACAAAAAGGTCCCCATGGCGCGCTTTATTCATTTATAGGGTAACCCGCCACCGAAAATATTATAATAATAAATGCTTATTAGGTAGAATTTACGTGGAAATGATAAATACTGTTTAAATCGTTCGTAAGACAAATAAAAAATTATCAAAATTTAAAAACGCTTTCTAGACATACAGGGAACGTGACCAAGCGCCTTTTTTCCAGATTCGTAAGACATCAAATAATAATTAAACCATTTCCGTAAAAACAAAAAAGTCACTTTCTCTTGTATGACGACGAAATACCTAATTTATAAAATTGATTACCCAGATAATTAATTTAATATAATGAGTGGTATACTGGTTAAATTGACCAAGCCTACAAATAGTTTTGCTATCAACATTTGCTTAGTCAATTACATGTAAATATTATAACAAAACTTAACCAATTATTAAAATCTAATATTAAATTTATGTTTGTTTAAAAATATGAGTTTTTCTTTGTCAGGATCCTTTACATGGCAAACCAACAAATTAATGACGCCAATTGGATGCAGAATTAGGTTTACTGGATTTTTTCGAAAAACCGGTATTCAGGCTTATTTTCAAGGCGGTTATAATCAATGTGTCCAGTTTACTCTAATTTTAATATTACAATTAGTATCTATCATAAGGAGATATTCAAAATTTGAATCGTGAAATCGTAGTTAGCTTAATTCTGCATGCAGCTGATGAATTGTTTTCAAGTGTAGCATTATTTGATTTGTGTGTAAAATATTCTATTTATTATGTGGTATCATATAAATAAAAATGCGTTTTAGTAGATATTGAGAAATACACGAAAGACATTTGATTTTTCAAAATCGGAGTCGAACATTCGTAAATGCCGCAATCGGGTTTTTTTTTTACTTTACAGCCCAGTTTACAACCATAAAAGTGACGAACAAAAATAAATATAAAAATACCCATTTTATCAGCAATTTCTATGCATATCATTGGATCCGAGTTTTAATATCTATTAAATTCCGCTAATTGAACAACAACAAGAAAAACAGTAAAAATTATGACGCAGAAATCGTTAATTCGTTCCACCGTGCGTACAATAAGTAAGTATCCAAAGTTCTCCGCGAATAATAATTTTATAATTACAAGTCCGCAGTCCGAGTACGTGCTATTTATTTTACCTTTACAGTTATCAGTTCATAATGAAAACGTGCCGTCATTATTACGACGTATTTGTAGTTAACCTGTACTTCGGTCCGAAATACAGACTCCGTTTATTTCATTTAACTGTACTACACGGCTATACACATAATGAGGTACATCACTCTGGTTTTATCTCCGTAAGAATCGTGATGCCACATCGTGCTTATGCAATATTCAGTGAAACACCTAAACGGTTGATTGATGAATCATTCTAAATTTCATTGTAACGAGTACACAAGTAACGACGCTTTCAAAATAACTAGCTGTTTTTTTTTTTGTGTCGAAAATTTTGAGGCATTCAAAATTCCACTACAATTTTCGACCAGTTAATTTCAGTGACAGTGAGTCGGTCCTATGAGGCAGTGGTTAGCGTTGTTGGCTTAAGTGCTGGATGCCACCGGTTCGAGTTCCAGTACGAACAGCATTTTTTAGATAAATTACTCGGATTTCTGTAATCATGGGTGTTTGTGATGTCTAAAAACTCCCTCCCACACTTCCGATCTTTCAATAACTGAGCGTTGCGAGAGCGATTAGTTAACCACAAGTCCTTTCCTAACCTTATTCTTCTATTCCTACTTCTCTTTTTGGAAAACAGGGTTTGAGCAACTTGGTTCTCGTGGAAAAACTTCTGTTGAGATACCTCCTTTAGGAGGTCATATACTCCACATTGGGAACGAACACGGATAAAAAAATACAAACGCGTTTTATTCGTTGTCATTTTGACTAGACAATTAATCCTCTGACGATTCGCTAGAATTAGCGCGCACACGCATACACGGCGCGAGCTAATTAACGCTAAAAAATACTCACGGATTTTTTTGTTTGGGAACGCTGGAAATATGGACCACGTTACATTTTGACTTTAAATATTCGAGACCGCAAACGTAGAAAATATTATATTCATTTTTAATACTAGGTGATACAATACAGTGGCATCCCTATTGGCTGACTGGTTCTACACCTTGGAAAAATAAACAATTCACCTCCGCGATTCATAAAAATAATAATCAGTAACATTCTCAAGAATGGTAAAATTCTCATTTTTTCTGTTTTTCTTCTTTTGTATGAATAGTTATGTATCAATATATCAGTTGAAAATGCCCGTGATGAGAGGAACCGGTCCTGATCCTAATAAACAATTGTAATATACATAAGTACAAAAGAGACATCGTCCGCCATCATACGCCATCCTAGGCAAATTGTGTTGTCTACACCAGTGCCTCCCAACCTTTTTCATGCCACGGACCCCTAAATCTGAAAACAATAATCTGCGGACCCCCGAATTTTTTTTATTTCACAAATAATGTTGAAAGAATGAAATTTTCGCGAAAAACCCTCGGACCCCCAAGCTGGAAAGCACTGGTCTACACGATGGCCAACCGTGAAAAAGGACACAATACTGTAAAAGTAGTAGTAGAAAATACACTACTGTCATTGGAAACGGGAAATATGAAAACCATTTTTGACGAACGAGTATTTCCATTCCATTTTGCCGTGCAATATTAAAGTACTTAATTACCCATCAGTTTGTATTATTTCAGTTTAATTACCATGCGTGTTAGGGATAAATAAATTATTTCCCAATATTATTTACCACATAACACGCGATCTGTTTTTTGTTTTGTTTTGTTTTGACTTTGCTTAGATAAACTGTTCTAGTAATTACACTTCATCTATTTTCATCTTTGAGTGAAATAGATTTTTCAGATGGTATGTTGTGAAACAGAGAAAGGAAATAACGGCCAACACGTAAACATAATGTTCCTATGGTATCTGACGGCTTAAATTATTACAGTCAATCCTGTTTTTATACGGTTTTTTTATGCGATTTTGAAGTTATGCGGATTTTTAGAAATGCATTTTTTTTAAATGTACAATGTTAAATATTACATCGAGAGCATGTATCGTTGTATTATGGATAGAATAGAGAATGAATCATAAACACAACTGACACAACTGTTTGGACCAGAAAACGAAGACGAGGTCTCCAACTTTTCAGTAAATTAGAAGATCATTTCATTCTAAATGATTCAAATTCTGAACGCAGATTCAAGTTTCAACGATATCTTTTTAAAAAATATCTATGGGTATAACAAACTGCATTTGCGATTAAGAGTATATTTTAACTCGTTGTTTCAAAGTTATGCGGATTTAAAAATTTATGTAACTTATCCCCACTTTTTGTAAGGAAGGTATGTCTTTTTTTGTGCTATTTTTTTATGTAATATTTCGCGGAACGCATCTACCGCATAAAAACAGGATTGACTGTATTTTCCAATTATTAAAAGTTTTGTCTTGCAAGTAATACACAAATTCTTGTCTTATAATCAGAGGAATCTTACCAAAAGAGTAATAAGTAGTCTGAATTCGAGATGTATTTCTTAATAAATTGCCGGTCCTATTACCGATTGGTCAACGAACGCTATTGGATATTCTTTCAATTGGGCGCGTAGTCTTTGAACCCTACGTACAGAAAAAATCATGTATTGATTGATATATGGATCTGTGTTCAAGTATTCCGTCTAATCGATACACCAGTCCAGCACATGAACAAGTCAAAATAAGTTGTATTGTGATATTCACGTTTTATGAGCGTATGATATGTAGTGATAAGTTCGAAATCCATAAAGAAACTTCTGCTATATCTTGGCTACAATATCGAATAAGAGTTGTTGATTTATGGAAAAATGTTTATTTGGCAGTGATGTAAATATCCCAAAAAGTCGTTTTTTTTTACTTGGCACTCGCTGTTGATTAAGGTTCACTTCTCTCCTACACATGGAAATCATCCAGTAATAGATAATACGTGTTATATTGAAGTTCAGCTGTTCGCAGAATACAGTAATCTCATTTCTTGTGTACTTGTGGAGTGTTACATACATCGTGATGATTTTCAATTCAGGAGCTTAGTTTGATGACCTTCGTATTCGTGTTTCACTTACTTTTGATAATCAGAATCGTATAATAACCAGTGACCATGGTGGGAATATCTTTTGGAGTAACGGACTGACCTCTATGTAGTCATTCTTTATATGCCTAATAGTTTTTCTTTGTACTTGGTCACTTGCGCTTTGTTGGTATAATGAAAAAGTGCCAGATACTATATAACTATAGTAACCCTAATTCATTTCGTGAGAGCAAAAAAAAACCTATTATCGAAGGCTGTCAAAAACGCTCACCGTTTTTAATTTAATGTCACTGTTGTGTTCGTTTAAAAAAGACTCTTGATTTAAAACACGAATCTGACTTTAAATCCGGTTTTTTTTATAAATAATGAAAAATACTTTTTCCTCCCTTGAAATGGTTTTCAATTTTTTCAAACATTTTTCTCTTCCAGTTCATACAGTCAATTACTTATACTATAAATATTATTTATTTTAATACTATTGTTTTTATTGTTTCTGGGTCTATAATATTATGTTATGCTTAATTAAACAAAAGCATGCATTGACCTTTTGACTAGGGCTTCCAATTAACCGGACATTTAAGCTAACCGGTTTTCGTTTTTTTTCAAATAAATGAACCGGGTTACTGATTTAAACCGGATTTATTTTCAAAAAACCAATTTTAGTACCCAATAACCAATGTTTCAAAAAAAAGTATTTTGATTACTTAAAAACAGTTCATTAGTGCATACAATTAGAAAGTAGATAAAATATCGCTGTTTTCGTTCGGATGGTTCACTTGTTTTATTATCATATTATGAGAATCCTTTCGTATTGCAAATATTTGTTTGAAAGCAGTATGCAGTATGCAATGTCCATGATTTCGACTACATACTTGGTATTATTAAATATACAATACTTAATTATATTATACTCTACATATGAATAGTTTAATAAAATCTTGTGGTGCTCGAACCAGAAAAAGATTTTTTAAATAACCCGGTTAACCGTCCAAAATAAACCGAATTTCGGTTTTTTTTAAAACACCCGAAAAACCGGTTAACCTGTTTGGAAGCCCTACTTTTGACTCTAGCGGTTTGTACACACAAAAAAATAAAAACGGATTCATCAACATGTTGTCGGTATTGTCACCTTGGAATCTTTCTAATTCTTAAAACTATTTTTTTCACAAAATTACTTGCTTTTATTTCTGGGGAAATCCTATGAAATAACTCTGATTGATAGTTTATCTCTTCGACATTCCATTTGATATTCGTAATAGTTCTCGGAAAATCGTTCGGTTTCATCTACTATTTTTTTTATCATTAGTAAGAAATTGACAGCTCATTGATTGGACTGCTTTGGAAAACACTCTTTTTCCTCAATGAGCAGTTGATTCTATAATATAATAATTTGTTTAATTCAAACTGCCAAGCAATTAGTATAAAATCCTAAAACTCTTTATTTGAATCTATGAAATTTAAAAAATATATTTATTTTTCTCATTACAGCTAATCCCAGTGCGACATTTTTTTTAAATCAGATTATCATACGAGTTAAACTCGATGATTTTTTTTTATAGATCACTCAAGATCAACTCTCAAGAAAAGAGAAATCGTATACAGCCATTTTCAGCAGTGGACACCAAATGCCTGCATACACACATTATATTATTACATATTTACCTAACCTAACCTAACCTAACCTCCCATACAACGACGTAGCCACTTCACAGCAGTCTTGCAATGCATTTGGATCCAGTGAAAAGGGGGGGAGGGGCAAATTTCTACTTACTCAATATAACAAATTGTGTGGAAGAGCCTTGCGTGACGTTTGCATTAGGGTCCCAAATTTCTAGCTGCGCCACTGCTTTTATATAATACACCCATACATATACAACATACACACGCGCATAAATATATAAATAAGCAAACTGAAGAGATTCATTTTCGTTATGCTAAAGGTCATACTTATAAGTTCTATTATTTTTTAGAAAGAAAATCAAATCTATGAATGGTCGTCGAACAGAACTGTTTTCGAGCTAAAATAATTCTTAGGCTTTGTCTCGTCAGAATTATGGTGTTAAGAGATCGTTGGGTAATAATGTTTGCCTACCTCGCTGTGAAACTTTTGAGAAGTTTAACGAACGACGGGGAGTTAAATATACATATGTCGCAGTGATTTCTTTTGTGCAATCTGGAGTCTTATTATGCTTAAATTTTTGAAATTTGGAGAAACATACGTGTATCGTGGTTGGTCGAGTAATTGCTGTACTATTTTTTTTACCATGTCCGTTCCCAATGTGGAGCATATGGACTCCTAATAGAGTTTATCTCAACAGGAGTGTTTCTACGAGAACTGTTTGTTACTCAGTTGCTCAACCTCTCTTTTTCCAAAGAGAGTAGGAATAGAAGGATAGGTCTAGGGCAGGACTAGTCGTTAGCTAATCGCTCTTTATACGCCCCGTTTATAGGATAGGATGGGTGGTAGGGAGGAATTCAAGACATCACATACATCCGTGCCTTCGAACAGAAATTCATAAATTGATTGAAAAATCAATTTATAAAACTATCCGTACTGGGATTCGAACCCGTGACCTCCGTAACCGAAGCCAACAATGTTGACCACTCGACCACACAGGCGACGGCTGTATAGAGCTTCTCAAAGTAAGTTTACTTCTCGCATTAAGTATACAACTGGGTTACGTACCTTATTGAAAAGGCCCTCATTTGAATGTCGTAAATTTGGCTTAAAACCAGGTATTTTTAACGAATGCATACCTCTGAAATGTATATTATGATAATGAATATATTCTTGATTACGTCAATAGATATATAGGAAATGAGATTAGCGCACTACCAAATAAACATTACATCATAAAAGAGCATAGTATATTCGTTTATTGATATAATTCTTATATCTGATTGTTTATTCTGTAGTATAATATTAATGAGCAATTCTACTGTAATATAAATGATCTAATTGGTTGACCAATAAACGTTCAAATATATGGCAGGTGTGCCAATAAAACAAAAACGCTTCGATTCGAAGGTCCTGCTCCCGGAGCTTTTAAATAATCCAAGCTGTCAGCAATTTGCGTCCATTAGTGACATTTAAATGAAATTGCTCGCGCGAATCTACAATAAAATATTTTGACAGGCTCCTAATCTGAATGAAGTCGTTTTTTATTCGTGCAGACGGCGTGCGAATTGGATTATTATTAAATCAACGTCTTCCGCGGATAAAATCCTTCGTATTGAATTCAGAAAATACAATTAATACGTCATAACATTTCAGAACATTATTACTTGAAATGGTGTTCTTTTTTTAAAATTATATTTAGAATCTAAACCGTCAGACGTTTTCCCGCATTTTTGTGTTGACATTTCTGCTTATATGACTTTCTTGCGTAACTATCGTAATATGACTATTATAAAACAATCAATAAAAGGTCACCTACAGTAGCGGCGGGTCAATGTGGCATTGGATCAATGCACCCCTTGTATATGCAGGGGCGGTTATATTTCACGAAATAATATTCAAACATAACATTTTTACCATTCACTCATTTTAAATAATTTAAAACATTTTATTTTATTTTATAAATCCAAGTCCACATTGACCGGCTGCCACTGGTCACCCATATATTATTGTAAATATGGAAAGCTTTAATCTATAGCGGGGGTGGGGAACCGTTTCATTTCAAAATGACACATTTTTTATTTGATTCAACATAAGGCCGCAATAATGAAACCGTTGACACCGCCCCCCCCTTTTTTTTTCAACTGTCGAACATATAATGTGTTGATTACGCTCTTTTTCCAAACGCTTGCGTATAATTTTTTGATCAAAATGAATATTTTGATCAAGTCAAAAGGCCGCATCAGAGTAGCCAAGAGGCCGCAGGTTCCCCTCCACTGATCTAAAAGTTCCCAACAGGTGGATAATTCCCCACTGTTATTATTTATTATTATCAGAGTGATGTGTAATATGTACTTATTTATTGATAAAATTGTTGACCTCAAGTTTTTGTTGTTGACGGGGATTAGGATTAATTAAAGACGATTAACAAGATTAATTATAGAATTAGATTTTTTTTAAATTTAACATCATAAAAAATTATTGCCGGCCTTGTGATTCATTATCGATTAACAATATCAGGCTAATCATCTCACTCAATAGAGATAAAATAATGTGTGCTTAGATAATTATATAATAGATACATTATTATGATATTATCGCGGTTAGAAAATCCTTTTAAAAAAAATGGTTTTCTAAAACAATAAGTGACCTTTTTATCAAACACCCAATCATTAGCAAAATGTTCGATATGTTTTAATCCGACATATTGACAAAAAACCACATTAATCCAACTCATGAATTTATTCCAATTAAATAATATTGTTTAACAATATTTTTGAAATCCTAACCCACTCGACATAATGAATTATAATATCTTGATGTATATAAATATATCGACTGTGGAAAGGAAAAGGACGTAACCCACAGCTTTTTTTCGATAATCAAAAGGATGTAAGCGACAAATGCCGAATTAGTATCTAAATTTAGATATTAAGTTTGAAAAAGATGGCCTTGTAAAAATTTAAAACCAAGAAAAAAACTATAAAAAAGGTTTTTCCTATATAATTTCTTTAATTAATATTAAATTATGTCAATTAAACACCAGTTTAGAAGTCTCTGTGCACTTCAAGGTTGTGTTTATTTCATAATTTGCATATGACCCAAAATCATCAAAACACGTTGTTCGTGCCTCCTGTAAAATTTGCTATGTGTGGGTTACGTCCTTTTTCCTTTCCACAGTCGATATCTAATATATGAGGAGATTTGTATCAATGCTCATAGTATTATTTTTGAGACAAGTATGCCAAAATATTCTAAACACATCACTAAATATTGTATAAAGAAATTGCAGAGTATGAAAATAAACTTTAAACACTGTTTAAATCACTGCCAAAAATTACTACCGGTGTCTATGCTCACAATTTTCAATGAATAATATGATGTGGTTAGAAATAACCAATCGGCGATCAGTATTGCCACGGTGTAATAGAATATTTTGCCTCTTACACTTTTCACTTTTTTTTAATCCATGTCCATTCCCAATGTGGAGTATATAGCCTCGTAATGTAGGTATCTGAATAGAAGTTTTTCTAAAATAACTGTTTGTTACTCAGTCGCTCAACCTCTCTTTTTCATAGAGAGTGATAGGGGTAGCAGGATAAGGCTAGGACTAGGACAGGTAAACTAATCGCTCTCGCTACGCCCAGTTACTAAACGATCGGAAAGGGTGGGAGGAAATTTTTAAACATCACAAACACCCGATAAATCGATCGAAATGCTGTTCGTACTGGTACTCAAACCCGATAACACATTAACATAAAAAAAAAATCTCTAATTCATATAGATTACGTAATAACAATCAAATTTAGCGATCCAGTTTTATTTTTGCACTGTGTACTACGCGTCAGTTCAAGTACATTCGTGCACTTGACTGAAGATGCCGAAAGGCGAATCCCGGGTTGTTAGCGACAAAATTCAAGGAAAAGTACAAAATTCAAATTTGATATTGAAATTCTATCGATCACCTTCAGTCGAAATTTTAGATTATTAGTAAAAACACAATATTCCTTAGCACTTCATTCCACTTTATTTAATATGTCAGGACCGGTTTCGCTCATTACGAGCATCGTCAACTGAAGGTCACCATCACCACCGTCACCATCACCAACTGAAGGTCGAACATCGTCAGTTGAGGATGCTCGTAATGAGCGAAACCGGTCCTGACATATTAAATAAAGTGGAATGAAGTACAAAGGAATATTGTGTTTTTACTAATATAATGCCTTTCCACCAAGTGTATTGACAGTGAACACCCTAAAAGTGATTCTAGATTATATTAGTCTTTCAGAATAATCAATATAAAGGGAGATATAATGAACACTGACAACATAATTACCTTAACTCCAAACTCCCCTATTGAAACTAATTTTGTTGTTTCGTCAGTAAAAAAACAACAGTCATCGTTACTTAATTTTTCTCTTAAAACATAAGGGTGGGTACAATAAATTACTGTTTATCTTTCAAATAAATCTAAATTAAAGCGCTCACACGCGAAATATGTTGAAAATAAAACAATCATAATTCATCACAGTAATTTCAATTGTTATATCATCTATCAAATTGCTAATTAAATTAATTTAGTTTTTTTAGTGCAATCTTCAACTTACTCTTAACTCAGAGCAGTGCTTCCCAAATTGAGATCCGCAGGTTTTCAGCGAGACTCCGTGAAAGTTTGCTTCATACAGATTTAATGAAAAAAGTATTTTAGATTTTTGGAAAAGGCGACAGCAATAATATCCGTCTGTAACAAAAAAAAAATCAGTTATCTTTACTCCTCTTGTGATTACATATCTGTGTGAAACAGAATTTTCATCACTACTTTTTGCCCTTGGAAGATTTCTTGCGAGTAAGCATTTCTGACAATGAAAAAGATTCTGATTTACTATCTAAAAACACGAAACCGCATCCATCTCATTAAATTCTTTCGTCAGTTTCATATTGTGCTGTTTTTTTTCGTACACATTACATTATTTTTTTTTCTCCATTTTCGCTTTTATTGTTAACTAGCCGGTTCCCGGCAAGCCTTGCAATGCCACTCAAAGAATGAAAGTGTTTGTGTTTTAATTATGTTTGTTTTCTTTTTTTTGTCTGTTTGAAGTTTGACGTTTGCTGCCGATTGTATATGGTATGACACACGTGCCACCTACTGTAGGTGAATTGTACTATAACCTCCGCGCAAATGCAATCATACGTTGTCAAAATGAACTGTATGTCAGACATACAAACATTGTTTTTTTTTATATATATATATAAGACCTACTGTAAATTAATTTTACTATAACCTTCCCGGAAGTGCAAGCAAAATGTTTGTCAAAGTTTTATTGCAATCGGATGAGCGGTGAAGCAACGCATAAAATACGAAGAAACAAACATTCATTTTTATATATTAGATGATTTGAAATTGCAATTTCAATGACAATGTATAATCGTCGGTCTAAGCTGAGAGCGTCCTCGCTCGTCCACGGAATACCTTGTATTCATATCGCTAAGCTTCACTATTTTCCAGCATTACTATAGTAACTTCTATTAGTTTATTTAAAAATCAGAACAGCGGCGCATTAACCCGTGATCTTTGTCCCCGGATGTCAAAAGTAGTTTAATAAAAAGCGTAATTTCAATTAGGGCCCACATGATGTGCGAGTTTCCGCTCTGCGCCACCAATTGACTGCCGGCTTAATCATTACTTCCACTCTGTCGGCGTGGGTGCATCAATCTATACTCCACATTCTACATCGACTCCTGCCTCCTATCACCTCACCAGTGACCACCACCGCTAAATCACGACAGCTGAAGATTTATCATATCTTTACTTTAATATAATAGAGTTCTTTATAAAAAAAAAACAATTTAGTCAACAAAACAAATATGTCGACGAAGAAACTATTGATTGGTTTTCTTTATTTTTCCGTTGAATTGATTTAACGGATACTTTATTTGTTTTTTTTTGTGTATTGAACGTGTATTGACAAATAATAAAATATCTTAAGGTGCCCATACATCAAGGAACAAATGGTTCCAGAACGTGTCATGGAATACAAAAGCAAACGCGGAACCCGGGAACATGCATGCGCGCGCAGCTGTAGACGAACTGTCAAAGTATATTACGTCATAACTTCATACCAAAGCTATAACGTATTGTGGTTATATCTAATTATAATTATAAAAACTGAATACTTCATACAATACTTGCGAGAATATAAACGTAGGCAACACTCGTCGACGTCAACTCATCGGGCGTCATTTTAAAGATATATTTTCGACCTAAATGTCTTCCTATGATGACGGCTGTCAAAATTAACCAACCATAGATAATGATAAGTTATATTGGAATTATCTATGGTATAAGCTGTCATTGCGGATGATAACATAATTGTATTTTCATCGTAGAAATCTTATAAACATTATTAATTAACTTTACTCGCATTGTTTGCATCTAATAAAATCAAATAACGTTTGTTCGGACGCAACACTGACATGACACAACATAACCTCAACGGATGACGTTTCTGTGACCAATAGTTTGTGTTCAAGAACATGTTCTGGAACATAGTTCCTTAGATATTACGTAAATGTTCAGGATCATGTCCCGGGACTTTTGTTCCTAGGTGCATGGGCCCTATTAAACTAACATCAGATGATAAAGAATAAACAGTTAACATACATAACTACGGTTTTACAATTATTTTTACCGATGAGATCGATATTCAAATATTGTGGTGTAGTTGCTGATTAGTAACAAAGTAATAAAACAATCAAGGACTATTTTGTTTTTTTTTTGCTGTGAACACTGTCAGTAAAATTCAATACCCATGGATCGTATATATTTTGATAGTACAAAAAAAATATCAATATAATGCTCATTGCGCAAAGAAACTGTTTCGAAGAAAATGATAAACGGATTCACCATGACAAGGATCTTTCAGTTTGGGTATGATTATACTATACTAGAATCTGCCTAAAGTCATATGAACATTGAACCATGATTTAATAAGTATTAAAAATTGTTTTTGTTAACTACATGTACTTTGGTCAGTTTGCATTTATTTTATTTAGTAAAAGAACGGTTGCAAATGCTATCGGTATTTCATTGTTTTTTTATCTGTCGTTATCTCATTTCTCAAAAAAAAAACAGTATCAAATATTTTATAATATGTATAAAAAAATTCCCTTTCGTCCGTTATCATCGAAGTATTCGTAGAATTTTATCAGCAAATATCGAAAAATACTCGTTTAAATTCTGTATTTATCTATGTAAATATTTACATCCTTCTAATAGATTTTCGTATCGTAAGTAAATACACATTTTTTTTTAAATCTTTGTATATCTCTGCCATGTTACCAAAAGAAGTTATGTATGTATTAGTTAGATTGCAATGCTTTTGTTATACAAAATTTTATATCGGGAAAACCGAAAGGACATTGAAGACCAGAGTATCAGAACACATGGCAGCCTTTAGGTTGAAAAAAGACACGTCTACTTTTGCTAATCACTTAATTTCGGAAAGACACGTATTCAATCAGGAACAAGGTATAAAAATGTTACATCCAAATACGGACCCTCATAAGCTCTTTTTCCAGGAAATTCTAGAAATAAACAGAGCGCAATTGAACAGTCTTCCGATTTTAAATGAAATATTAAACATGCCTGGGTCGCCACTTTTATACTCTATATAAATATAATCATAAAACCTTTTCCGACAAACAAAATAAATATAATTCTTAAAACTACTCACTACTCAAATATGTGGGCATTTCCATGGGCTTATCTTTTTCGCCAGCAATAGCTTTAAGCTCAGTGATGCATTTATTTCTAATATAAACACGAAACATTCATTTGCTAAGTGTCAGTCCAAGTTCATCCGTGCACTTGAACGTCTGAAGATGCCAAAAGGCGAAACCCGGGTTGTTAGTGACCAATTATTATATTTACCATTTGCGAATATAATTCAGTGCTCTTTTTGAAATCAGAATGTAACTGATTCGATTCCTGGATAAATAAAAAAATATTGATTCCTTGATATGATAACAATAGAGTTATCTCACACTGTCAAGACACAAGTGTCGACAAGTCTAGCTGATTACATAGCTGATTTAATGCCAAGTAAATATTTATTTTTGACAAATTTAAAGAATATATTTTACCCGCCACTGACAGTAAAAATAAAATAAATCATTGTTGAATAAAATAATATTATAATTCACTGTTGATAATTTTAATTAAATGAATTATTCGGGTATAAATTATATTTTGTTTACATAGTGGAATTCAGGACATATCCCGAAGGGAAAGCCATACCTTAATTTGTGACATTAAGCTTTGGGTCATGTCCTAAAAGTACAGTTATACAGTTACAAAAATGATTAAATACATATTTCGACACGTGACACGTGACTTAAGTAAATAATGCAGTAGTATAGTGCCTTTTTGTACATGGAATGTAATCTACACTATACCAAAAATGGTAGTTTCTTATAAATTCTTATTCGTAGGTTCTTCATAAAATTTCATCATAATCATTTTTTTTCACAACACTGTAATCTATTTTTTAACCGGATTTTGAATTAACACGGTATTTTTTTAAATATATGTATTTTTACACCAAATATTTGTTCTAACACGATTCCAAAAAAACATAGAAGCGGATTACAGATTTCCTAATATCAATAAATTCATCTGCAAAAAAAATAAAAGTAATATTTGACGTAGACTTTTCCAACGATAAAAATGATTTACGTCTAATCCCTCATAAAAGTCCCCGTATATGGTTAATCAAGTAGCGATTAACAGTATTATTTTCCTCAATCAAAATACATAATATTATGAAAAATATTTTGTGTAATTTGTGAACAATATTTTTAGCACGGTTTTTTTAATTCAGGTAAACAATTTACAATTTTTCTACGAATTTCGCACTCGATATGTCTTTGTATAGTATTATTATAACCCCTTAACACCTGTCGGTATATTAATAGCAATTCATATATGTGTGTTAAAATATATATAGTAATTTTCGCCGAAAATTGACATGGCTTCTCTGGTATATTGTGTATCAATTGTTTCAATTTCTCGGTTCACTTCGCTAAGCATCATTTTGATATACATAAGTGCCCAATTTATCACATATTCAACATATTTGACACCTACATATATTGAAAAGGTTTCATTTCGATATTTGATACAGAACTGCCAACTAAAGAATGAAGACTCAAGTGTGGAAGCAAATATAATTTAATATATCCTAAATTTGAATCGTTCAAATTATGTACACTCTCACAGATTTTGTCAATAACGACCCGGGTTTCGCCGTTCAGGCGTTCAGGTGCACGGATGAACTTGAACTGACTTGAAAAAAGATGGGCTTGTGAAAATTAAAACCAAGAAGAAAGACTGAAAAAAAGGTTTTTCCTAAACCATTTCTTTATTATTACCAATTAATATTAGATTATGTCAATTAAGCATCAGTTTATAAGTCTCCGTACACTTCAGGGTTGTGTTTTTTTCATAATTTGCATATGGCCGAAAATCATCAAAACACGTTTTTTGTGCCTACTGTAAAATTTGCCATGTGTTGGTTACATCATTTTTCCTTGCCACGGTCGATATATGTACAACCAATAGGTAGAAATAAAATAATTTTTCACAAAAAAATAAAAGAATGTATTCTCCATGTTTCTTTTGTATTCTTTTGCTGTTTAATAGGCAGGTGTGGCATGAAAAACTGATAACTGACTGAAAAAGTGATAGCAATAATACTAATCACTATCTTTGGTTATGTTTAGTGTTATTTGATCAATGTTTTCGATCCACAAGAAAGACGCAAAAGCAATCGTGATTGTTAACTAATAGAAAAGGAAATCACTTTTTATAATTACACCATCTTGCTGTATTATTATGTTAGAGTATTTAATTGACAGAAAATTATAATGGCCTTGGTGGCCACACCTTTTTTATTCTCAATAATAATTACATGAGTGGTATGTTGCATCATGATGCAAATATTGTTACAATTAGTAATCATTAAATTATAATAGGTACTAACTCAACAAAAAAAAACACATTTCATTGTTAACTATGCATACAGAAACATTATTAATACGACTGGAATAATTTAAATAAATAATTTGTATATGTACCAGTGAATTTAGGAGTATGTTTCCTTTTCGCCACCTTTTCGGCTACCATTATGGAGTGATACGTAATGTTTTTAATTTTATAACGAATACTGATTGCTTATTAGTTTCTCGACATTCATTTTGTATATAATATAAAAATGTATACTTGATGTAGGCTTTAATTGCTGGAGCGAATAAACGTGAGAGTACTCCCAAGCTCTTTTATCTTTAATTTCGTTACAATAAAATATCACCTGCTCATCGTTATCAGTCTCGCTAAAGGCGTGGTCACTATAGGGGGTTGAGTAATCCATGGTGAAACCAGTCTACGAGACCACCTAAAAAAACTTCGCAGTGTTACGAAAAGAAACATTTTGTCTATTAAAAGTCGCTAAAAGCGTGATCACTTTAGGGGGTTGAGTAATCCATGGTGAAACCAGTCTACGAGACCACCTAAAAAACTTCGCAGTGTTACGAAAATAAACATTTTGTCTATGAGAAATGCGGTCATGCTTTTATTGGGGGTTCTTAAAAATATCACAGAAATATGTTATCTTAAATGATATATGTATATGCGGGGTTGTAGAGTCGGAGTTGAGAGTTTTCTCTTACGACTCATTATTACCCATATTTAAAAGAAATATTTGATGAAGTGTATTCAAATATCACAACAGTCCATTTTGTTGCCACTGCATGCTAGGATGACTAAAAATGTTCTGATGGTATACGTATAAGTTAAAATGAATTTTTTTTTCACGACTCCACAGCCTTGATAATATGTACCTATATATTTCGATTGAAAAATAGTTTGCATTTTGATTGCATAAATCATACATTATTATTTGTAAATATTTACTATTCTCTTATATAATCAATCTTTCGAACAATCGCCGTGTCATCAAAATGATGACTACGAATATGATTCATCAAACCGCATTTTTAGCGCCAAGTGCATGTGTCAACCCTGAAGAAACACGTAATCCGCGTGCGGGCTTATCTCCGTATGAAAATAAGCCCGCGAATTCCACACACAAGCGCAATAACATCGTGTTCGTAAACGTCAGTCAGTATTGCCCGTGAGACGCCGTCGATCGCACCTGTGCTCGCTCACGTTTCAGCGCTTTTCGTCGTGTGTCAATATCCGTATTTTGTCGCCGGTAAATAGCGACGCTATTTTAAATTGCTTTAACCCAGTCGTGATTTCTAACAAAATCCCTACCTACTGGCAACAATGTTCAACGAAAGTGTTCGAAATTTAAAATTGTTTATTTTTCTATTAGTGCATGGCTGTTGAACAATAATTGTAAGATAGTGCAGTGTTTTCTTACCTATATATTGAGTGATGAATATTTTATACAACAGTTAAATTTGTGCTGTATTTATTATTGTAACTATGGATTTTGCATTTCAATTCGCAACTCGTGAGTAATTTTAATTTTGTCTAGTATCTTATTTATTTGTTATCATTGCAAGAATCGATTTTATCAAACTGTTTTATACATTTTCATTTTTTAATACAATCATATTGTTTTAAACTTATTACTATACGCTTGATATAATATATAAATATAACAAATAAAATAAATAAAATCTAGCATTCAGATTTTTTTAAAACTATTATTTTATCAATATTTTCTTATCATAAAAAACCACTATATAAACAATTTTAAATCTAAAAAATGACGCGATAAAATTCTTGCATAAATAAACAAACGGTCAATAAATTTAATGTTTTTTTTTATATATTTTTTACATTTTCTTTGATATTAAGACTTGATTCATTTACCAGGCTGAACATTGCATTGTAGTAACAATTCAATAGCCGAGACGGTAAAAAAAATCTTAAATAAATATTCAAATATAATATATTATACAAACTATGTAGCACATCTTTTTTAATAAATGACTCGTATAGAAAATCAAACGATCATATTTATATAGTTCGTGATCCAACACTAGTAAATTATACGTGGGTCAACCAAGTGGTCGACTAACCGGGAATACTTTTTCACCATGCCACCACACTGTTGAGTGGGATTTTATTTTCCTTTAAAATAGATAATATGGACTCTCAATAGTTTGTAGTTACCAAATGCATTCATCAATATTATTAATAACAATTGAAGTTTATCTGTCCGATATCTAAAGTGAATTAAATAAAGTCTTCTAGGACCACCTAACAGTCTTCAAACAAAACCAAAATATTATAGCAATGTAAAAAAAACTAAAATATTATATTATAAAAAAAATATACATAAAGATGCTCAAAAATAAAACTAGTTTGTACTATTTCACATTTATTTACTAATTTAATCAGAGTTCATCTCGGGACTTTTCAAACGTTTCATATTTCTGCTACCAATCATTTCTGGCCTTCGTGGTCGAGTGTGATAATCGTTAATTTAAAACACAGAGGTTACGGATTCAAATCCAAGTACAGATAGCTTTTATACATTATTTTTTCAACCGATTTATGAATTAATGTCCGAAGGTATGGATGTATGTGATGTCTTGAATTCCCTCCCACTCGTTCTATCCTTAAATTAGCGTAGCAACAGCGATTAGAAAACCACTAGTCCTGTCCTAGCCATATCCTTATGTCTTAAATCTCTTTAAAAATAAGAGGTTGAGTAATTAACAAAACAATCCTGTATAAAAAATTAGGATGCCATATGCTTCACATTGAAAGCGGATATGGATTTTTAAAAAGTTTTTGTTTTACGCTTATTATTAGCCTTGTATAAATAACCCTGTCTCTATCAATGTTTATTTTTATCTGTTAAAAATGATCGCTATTCGTGAAACCGGCCCTGTTCTTAATACATAAATGCGGAATTAGTATAAAAGAGAGTTTTATTTTTTATTTTGTCGTTTGACTATTGACGCTAAACAATTTAAAAGTGGTTACATTAATAATATTTATTATATTTTTCAAATAACGTTATGAAAAAAATCTATGTATGTATTATATTTCATATTTCGTAATATATAATACATATAAAATAATATATAATACCTTCATAGAGTTAGCAGAACATAAAACACCTCTCTTGTATTGAATTTCTTTAGAGAAAACAGAGATTTTCATATCGTTTACGATAAAATAAAAACTCATGTTTCAAGTGTAAATTGGTATTTGTGAGACTTAGTCGTATCATATCTAAACATTCTCACAGAGTCACGATATCATGCTATATTTACAAACATGAAATCATTAATTTAAGATTTCGACTGAAGGTGCTCGGTGGAATTTCAATATTTAATTTGAATCGTTCAAATTATGTACATTCACACAAATTTTGTCAGCCAGTCAGCAGTGGCTTTAAACTCAATGATACATTTGTTTCTTATATAAACACGATACATTCATTTACTGAGCGTCAGTTCAAGCTCATCCATGCACTTGAACGCCTGAAGATGTCGAAGGGCGAAACCCTATTTATTTTATAAGCCAGAAAATCTAAACGTAATTTATTCTCTAAATGGATTTTTTTAGGAATACACTCAATTCTCTTAAAGAACTTAAATACACCGGGACTGCAAAACAGAATATGCAAATAGCAGATATAATAAAATATATTCATAAAAATCATAATTGAGCTGCCCTGCCGAGCTGCTACATCCAATATCGACAGCCCTGCAGTTTTCAGTAATTGAAATGTTCAAGTATGCTAACAAATATATTTCGTATAAAAAGAAAAAGACCTCGGGACATATATCGACAGCCCTGCAGTATTTAAATTGTATATAATATGATTTTTAGAATAATTGAAATGTTTAAGTATGCTAACAAATATATTTCGTAGAAGAAGAAAAAAAACCCCAGGACATTATGAAAACGAACATATTTGTGATTATTTTATCGACTATAAATATATAGATAATTGTAATATAAAGTAAAATGCTAGAGCAAACAAAAAATTGTATTGTGTATCTCTTCTAGGACGATACATATATCTGAGTATATGTAAATTTATTCATAGTTCTGGCGATGGCGCACGCCGAAATAGCTATCAACTCATTTTATAAAAAAAATGTAGAACTAAATACGTTGATATTTTTACGTAATTGATCCATTTTACCTAAACTCAGTTGATAAATGTTTTACCATGCCCAAAAATAAGGACATATTCATTCACCATTACACTAATAAATATTTGTTTAAATGATATCTATTACAGGCTCATTCTTTTACTCAATTCATAACTGGTTTTCAAAAATTTTAATCATTTCAAAATTTCGTTTAATTTTCTAATATCACACAATAGTTACCTAAAAAAATAACAATTTAAATTTGAAATCTTAATTAAAACTGTAGAAAAAGTTTTAATTTATTACAGTTGAAGGATAAAACAAACAAACATAATTCGACACATTGTTAATTTTGATAATTTTACCAGGGCTGTGGAGTCGGAGTCGGAGTCGTGAAAAATGAATGGCTCGAATTTTTTTTGAAAAATATTTTTAATGATGTGTATTCAAACAAAATAGGCCAAAATGTTGAGTATCTGATTGAATACATATATTATATATAAGTTAAGATGTTTTTTTTTAAAATATTTCTTCGGAGTCGGAGTCGTAAATTATTTTAAAGCTGGAGTCGGAGTCGTCTTATTTTACACGACTGTACGACCCTGAACTTTACGCTAATTTATACTATCGATTTCTTCAAATTATTTCAATAAATCATTTGTTATCTATGATAATATTCTTTCGATCGATTGTTTTTTATGCCTAAAAGATTATTTTTTACAATACATTGTCTTTCATTGTAGATAAGAATATGTATTTATTATTTCTCCGTATTTAGAAGAATGTGAACCAGTCATTTTCATGTAACCAAATATGTCTTACTTCGTGTTTAAATCATTAAATATCGAAAACCAGACAACACGTCACCGAATAATTGATAACAGCAGTAAACAGGTTCTTAGACGAAAAGATATTTTTTTTGTTGACATATTATTTTTTCTCCACAAGAAGAAGAATCGGGCCGTCGATGATTGAAGGCATTGTTCCGTTAAAATGATTACCACACTTTACCAATCAAATTAATGACATACCGAAACCACAACATGACACATTTCGCACGAACGATCCCACAATATGAATGATATTTTTTATCAGTCAATACCAAATAGGAAGTAAATATTGGTTTTGGCATTGCATCATGCTCGATCACATATTTACGTAACGTGTTATTCTTTTCTATTGGCATTTTAGCTTGTTTTTTAAGCATATTGAAACAAGATAATAATATTGTGTATAGATTATAAGAATGCATTTCTTTAATAATTTGAGAACCGGCTTAAACTGAATAATATTCATAAATACAAAGTATTATATGGAAATATAAAATGTATCGGTTCCTATGGCGCAGCGGTTGGCGTTGTTGGCTTCCGAACCGGATCTCACAGGTTCAAGTCCCAGTACGAACAGCATTTTTTCGTTTGATTTATCGATTTCTGTTCAAAGGCATGAGTGTTTGTGATGTCTAAAAATTCCCTCCCACCATTCCGATCCTTCAACAACTGGGAGTAGCGAGAGCGATTAGTTGACCACTAGTCCTGTCCCTAGCCCCATCCTTCTATCTCTACTACTCTCTTTGAAAAAAGAGAGGTTGAGCGACTGAGTAAAAAACTTCTGTTGAGATACCTCCATTGAGTGGCCATATGCTTCACATTGGGAGCGGACATTAGTTTTTAAAAAATACAGCTGATTCTTTGTATTCTGCTTTATTTATTTTGATATTTTTTCATACAAATGATCAGTTGATAATACTCGTGATTAATTGAGGAATTAGTACAAAAGAATGTTTTATTTTTTTAATAATATAATGCCTTTCCGTTAAGTATTGACACTGAACACCTTAAAGCAATTGTTTTGTACGAATATGTTTTATACTGCTTAGTAAAAAATATTTGGCAATACGGCTTATGCTAATGCATCAAATTAACTTAATTAATTAACTTGCGATCAACTTGATAAGTAGAGATTTACAAACACCTATGTCTAAGATATCAAATTTTAAACATAAAAAAATCATAATAAATATATTTTTAACTTATAAAGGAATGGACTAATGACTTTACTTATTATGAGGCAATTAATAGTAAAGATGCGTATCTTATTTGCATGGTGGATTCAAAAACACTGAAGTCCTAATTAAAGCTACGCTGACACCATAGTAAAGAAATACATATTGAACCCAGGATGTGTGTGTCACATGGGTCCCCAAAAAACAGAACAACGCAAAAATTGAATTGTACAAACTGAATATTTTACTAGAAAGTGTTTTTCGTTTTAAGTACAGTAGAAGCCCCAATTACACTACCCCGAATTACGCGCTGGCTTGAAATATTCGCCGCAAATACCCCGATTCCACGGTCGCATTTCATTGCCGTTACTAAGAGACAGTCGTCTGTGCGGTGCATACAGTCAAATGTTGGCTAGCGTCTGTATTCAACACGTGCACGGGCTATACACGCATAGCCGGACGACTGTCTATGTGTTGGATTTCGTTCTAAATATTTCGTTCATATTATTTTTTTGCAAACATAAGGAAAATCTTAGTTTTGCGTTTTCCGCGAAAAAAAACCAAATCCCCAATTTTGTACGGGATTCACACCCCCAATTACACTACCCCCAATTACACGGTCCCGACTATAGTGTAAATGGGGGTTTTACTGTACTGCACTGCAAAAGTTTCTGTATGACTTCATGGGGCAGAATGATCTCTAGCCTAATAATACATCTAAGTTAATCTGTGTTAAGAATTCATGTACATAAAATGTGTATGTAAACATCATTTGGATAATCTTTGTGATTGCTTATTGATAGTAGCAACTAACAAGTTGGACCTCTGTGAGATTACAATTTCGATTTTGCTATATAGATAACATTGTCTTCTTAAGCATTTATAAAACTCTAATAATTAAGATAAAAATAGCCGTTTTTATCTATCACGGCCGAACGATAATATTACAAATAAATTATTGATCTGAATTATTCCGCTTCATGTCTTAATTTGCAATTATACATAGTAAGGTCCGTATAGGGCTTCCAACCGGGAAAAAACTGGAACCGGGTATCGGGTACCTGCACGTTTTTAGTACCGATAACCGGGTATTTTTAACGGTTGCACGTTAATTTCATTATAATTTTATTTGTTCATTTTAAATATACATCTTTTCAAGACGCAAAATTCATTTAGAGATTAAGTGAATCTGGAATCTACTGGTAAACGAAACCCAATGATAGATTATTCCTGTTCAATCTAACGGCAAATGAGGAACCTGCGGCATTTTGGCTACTCAGGTGCGGCCTTCTGGCCAATTCTGTAATTCTGTAATTCTGACCGTAAATTCCTGTTTCCGGCCAAAGATTCCCTAGTCAATGTTATAATACTGCGGCCTTATGTCGAATCAGAAAAATGAATGCGGCCTTTAGAGAAGAAAAGGTTCCCCACCCCTGCACTAGCTACATTGCTATTTTTTAAGAATAAAATAACCTTTTAATAAAACTGACAAACCCTGAATTGCAGTGAAACATTTTTATTTTTTTTTCGCCGCATAAAAAAATCTGAAAAAAACTGATTTTAAATTCATTATAGTCATGTAGTTAATTAATAATTATTATTTAATCTTCCTTCCACGTATACATATGCAATAAATTAATATATTTTCTGTCAAAAATCAATGCGGTTTGATCACCGATCACCGACATCTGTGTTTCCTGCGAGTAAGCTGCCAGCGTTTCAATAATTTCTAATACTATAAGTATGGTTTACAATATTAATAATGTACATAAAATCATTGTACATTTTTTAAATTATAACCTGTCTGCCTCAATGCTTAATTAACATACGGAAATGTCTTCGAGATCGAGAACATCAGAACAAAACACTAAATTGTTGAACAACGTTATAATATGTTTGAAATAAGACTCATTCCATGTATGGCTTAAAAATATCACTTTTCATTCAAAATCGACAAAAAAACATTTATATCTTGTCAGCATACTACCCTTAGTATCTACCACGACTCTTCTATAATTACCTGTATGAAACCCATCTGTCTCTAGGCTGTCAAGTGAGTGCTAATTGGCTCTTAGACTCGACGGGCTTAATAATTTATCTAGAAAGGAGAATTCGCAATAAATTATCCTCGGGGAGCAAAGAGGAACGAACGGTCGTCTACTTATTTGACTTTTCTTGGCGCCATTTATCAAAATGCTTGACTTTGCATTCGTTGCGGTAGTTTTATTGTCGCCAGAAATGAATTAATAAGAATCGCGTAATAAACGATCTTTACACAATAAACTATAAAATTGATTTGTTTGTTTTATTTCAAAGAAGGTATGCAAGTTAATTCGAGTTCGTGTCCAAGCGAAAAAGTCTACTCCGGTTTCTATTATAAGTCATTTGAGAACAAAATGAATACATTTAAATTATTTATTTATGTATTGTTAAAAATTAAAATTATAGTACATGACATAACAGCTGACGCCAATTCGCCATGTACTTGACAAATATAAAGACACAAAATATAAAATAAAACTACATCAAAATGAACACACAAAATCAAGAAATAAAATGTGTATCTAGTGTATCTAGAATTTTATTATTATATTTTTCATCGAAATATATTGAACTTTTTAAGTGGTAATATTGACCTATTGCAATATGCGTTGTAGATTGTTCGGTACAGTTTTCCAGATACCATCTGTTTCCCGTGTTGGTTTTCCGTCAATTGGTTATCGATTGAATATCGGAAAAGTGCAAAAGCAATTTTTCCACGCCAGGGAAAATGATATTGGCATTATTAAAATACGGCGCATTGCGGCTCAAACGTCAGTGACATAACCTTAAAAATAAATTATAATATTTCTAATATATTTGCTAATATTAAATCCATTCTCGAAATATTTTTAAGTGAAGCGTCTTTTGAACCACATACTCTGCCAACGTAGAGCGTGTGGACTCGCATTGGAAATTTACTGAACAAAAAGATATGTACGTTTACAAATTTAATCTCTCTACGAGAACTGATCGTAAGTCAGTCGGTGAACCTCTCGAAAAAGGTAACGAAAGAAAGATAGGATACGGAAAGGACTAGTAGATAGCTTATACTTTCTGATTTCTTAAAAAGATAATAATAGGTTAACCATTACTTTAAAATGACACACTCATAACATTGGTTATAAATTCAGAAATTGATGTATGAATAATTTTCTTTTAATGTCACTGTCAATTATTGGTGGAAAGACATATAAAAGAAATTAAAACACTTTCTGCACTAAATCCACATTATTTATTAATTTATTAAAGATGAAGAATGGTTTCGTTAACCTTTTCCTTACTATGAAAAAAAACACGCACTCCTGAGCTGTGTATCCGTTACACATCAGGCAAACGGGAGTGAATCATGGAAATTATATAGCACTACTAAAATATTTTTATTATTGCATTACTCAAGGCGTAAATGTATAAGGGAGGAATACCTGAATTTTAGGCCGAGTATTTATTATATATACAGAGAAATGTAAATGATTAGAAGGTATGTGTACTATTTACACATCTTAGTTAAGAAAGGGTTAATCACGAGGATGTTACCATGAAATCAGTTGATAATGCTTTTGGTGGGGGGAAACCGGTCCTGATGTTTTATAAGTAATGTAGAATTAACACAAAAAATTCATTTATTTTTAATAAAAACTTTTCCATTTCTTGATTCGAACCCGTGAGCCCGTAGCCGAGTATGACGATATTCTTAGCCATTCAGCTGAAGAACTAAACTCTCAACTATAACATGTATTTTTTTAAGAATTAAAATTAAGTTTGTAACAAAAGTGGCAGTTTACATAGTCTTGTATAGTTTTCTGTACACAACATTTATTACACGAATTTCACAAAACAATGTAAAATGTATAAAAATAGCAAGGTAATAAGAATGTTAACAATAACTTTTATCATATCGTCTGTGGAAAGGGAAAAGGACGTAACCCACACATATAAAAATTTACAGGAGGCGCAAAAAACGTGTTTTGATAATTTTGTGCCATATTCAAATTATGAATTATACACAACCTTTAAGTGCACGGAGACTTCTAAACTAGTGTTTAATTGACATAATCTAATATTAATTAAAGAAATTGTCTAGGAAAAATCTTTATTTTAGTCTTTTTTCTTGGTTTTAATTTTTTACAAAGTCATCTTTTTCAAACTTAAAAGCTAAATTTAGATACTAATCCGGCATTTGCAGCTTGCATCATTTTGATAGAACGTGTATAAAATTTGATACATTGTGATTATCGAAAAAAACTTGTTTTGAAAAAACGGTGGGTTACGTCCTTTTTCCTTTCCACGGTCGATATGTTTTATCTATATGTATAACAAAACGTGAATTGCCAACAAATTAGAATTATGAAAACTGCCGCCTTTGTTTCCTGAGTTCTCATATTGTACTTGGTATTTCATTCCTTCAACGATGATTTTCAAATTTATTCATATTTTTTGTAATATGCGGCATAAAGTTGGCGTTTTTTTTTTTACTAAAAGCAATTCACACAACAATTCCCTTGGCTCAGGTCTATTCCGGATTTTAGTTTGCATAGCATAAATTTATCTTAATGTAATAAAGCATTGAAAGCACTGCGCGTCGCGGTGCCCTTGGTTAAAATTCTGCGTCAAAATTAAAATATGGTAATTTTATATTGATGTACAACGCCGAAAATTTAACTCCAGTTCTCGTTTGAATTTCAAATGTACAGTAAAGTTATAGAAATATTAAAATACTATTGATTCTCTTTTCAAACACAAATATATCTCACGCTAGTGGTACACTACATCTGACAGATAATAAACATGTTTATTTATAATATTTGACACATTTTTGCTGATGGCAATGATTAAAAACATTTCATATTATTCATATTTGGAACACGAAGCTTTGTTTTGTTCGAAAAATCACGACAAAATGTACGTATTTTTGTACCATGCAACACTTTTTCCACAAAGAACGGTGGCAGCACGTTATGACCTTAGAAAATCATGATAAGATTATTATTTTAATGAATGCAACACTGAAAATAGAACTCGCATTTACTATTGCAGTACTGCCGCATTTAGACATATTGTGTTCGAATGCATTATTTATACCGCCATTAATTTTAAACACGTGATTGTTTTCATAGTGTTTTGTATGGCTTTACCGCTATAATCACGAATCAGGCGCCATTTTGTCACAGTTTATACCGGAAGAGAAAATGAAAAATTCTAATTAATCATATTCAAAATGTATCAATCCCGTTTCCTTAATGCATTCATTTAAAAGAAGTATGAATACTTCAAGACCCGATTAAAAACAATATACTATTTTATCCATTCTCAGTATTATTTAATAAATGGAATAAAGTATTTTTTACATGAGCCGTTCGTATAATAGCAAATAGGTGTCGATCATTTTCTCCACCCTTCCAAACTTTTACTTAAAATTCTAGCATAACAATTTGCTATCAAATTTGAATCGTTCAAATTATGTACATTCACACAAGTTGTGTCATTAACGACCCGGGTTTCGCCTTTCGCCATCTTCAGGTGTTCAAGTGGACGGATGAACTTGAAATTCCACCAAGCACCTTCAGTCGAAATCTTAAATTATAATTGGCTATTAACTTGATGGCATTGATTGTACGATGGCATTGATCCAGATGCAAAAAATTTATGTGGTATTCGTATTTCTATTTATTCAATTCTTTAAAATGTCTTAAAATAATTCTATTAAATAAAACCAGTTAAAAGATAAGACGTAACCAGATTAATTCTGCGTTCTAATATTATTTAAAGCTCAAAGACAAAAGAAAGCCCATCTTAACTTTTATCATTTTTCAAATATCGAATAAAATATAGGTAAGTGTTCGATTTTCAATCTTGTTTTTTACCTGACAGTTGTTTCCATTGTACACATTATCTCGTCATCTCTTAGGCCTGTTCGTGAAAGTATGCTTAAACCAAAATTCGGTCGAGGGAGGTAGGAACTTCTTGTCAATACAATCAGTGATTACCTATCCATCTACCATCCCACTCTTAATATATCTACCTACACAAGTATGCACCAGCTCCAATGCTTTTCCAACTTTTTAAAAAATATATATATTATACCAATCATTAGTAAAACACAATATTCCTTTGTACTTCATTCCACTTTATTTAATATGTCAGGACCGGTTTCGCTCATTACGATACAATACGTAAGATAACAGTGAATTTGAGAATTATTTAATTCAAAGTTGTGATCAAACACTGGGTGTTTGTGATGTCAATTCACATTATTTCCTCTCCTCCCATCCTTCTGATCCTGTAATAACTGGGTGTACCAATAGCGATTTAGTTAACGACTAATTCTGTTCTAGCCTTATCCTTCTTTCCCTACTACTCACTTTGAAAAAAGTGAGGTGAGATACCTCCATTAGGAGGCCATATGCTCCACATTGGGAACGGGCATAGATAAAAAATACCAATAAATTATTATTTTTTGACGCAGAAGTTTTACAAAGAAAAACATATGCAGTAAAAATTCAGAATGCATTCCCCTCACTTTAAATACTTAATTTTTATATCCAACATGCTGATCAAAAATTGGTTTCGTCTTCCCGGTGTCATTGCTTAATATATGCCGGTTATTTTTATCTCAGAAATAAGAGCGTTACATGTCAAACTTACAGTTTTACTAGAAATTCTCATGACTATTAACTTACATGCTAACAATTTATTCTTACGTGGGCGAAACTATGACCAAAGGCTTTTTCTCAAAATGTGTTCCTCGCTTAGGACATATGAGTCGCCAGTGCCAAGGGCGGTTCGACTGATCAACTCATTGCCTAGAGAACTGGAAACTTTTGGTGATAGTCTTCGTGAACTGTTTGTTAAGTTTATCTTTTTTATTTCTTGATTTTGTTCTATATAATGTAGTTTTATTTTTTGTCTCATATATTTGTTTTGTCTCATTTTATTTGTCAACTACATCGCGAATTGGCGTCAGCTGTAATGTCATGTACTGTAATTTTGATTTTTTAAACAATAAAGAATATACAAAATATAATCTAAAAATCAATATCGATGAGTTATCTCTTTAAAATGCATTGTAAAAATACCTGATTTAAAGCGATACGAACAAACATAATATTTGAAGATTTTAACCTATTTGTACAAACGTTATTTATTGTATTTTTTTTTCGGATTTGTCGTTTAAGATTTCTGTTTTAAAATCAACCCGTTCCGCCCCATCCCGTTGGGTGGGAGGAGAACCTTCTTCACTAACGAGACCCGTAGGCGACTGCAAACAATGAGAGGAAAAAATCAAGTGTCGAAAAAAATGCTTAAGAGCTGTACAAAATATTAAATGTAAAAGTTTTTTCCTCGAAAGCTTTTCACAAGAATGTCGCAAGAATGGCAGTGACGTTTAATGGCTATATTTTCTACGGCGTTACATTCTTCTTTATACTCCTTTTTATTATTATAACATATAATTCAAACAAAAAGTACATTACATAAATATAGAGATTGCAGTCAGACGGTAATTCTGGTTGCTTGTTTTATTGATTTGTTGATCTTCTTGAACTTATGCGATCCGGGCTGAAATCCATTGCTGCGCATTTATTTATCTTCATCCCATGTATACATTATCTAGTTGTTTAAGATCGTCTTATTTTAGATATGGAGTCATTCTTTTAGTGACTAAAGCAAAATATACAAAAGTCTCTGGTTTTTTTTTTATGATATCGAGATTTTTCCTTAAACATCGTAAGCAATTCATCCTTATACCCATGTAGTATCGTCCATACAAACAAGCATGGGAGTAAATTCGTGGTTTCAATAAAATCAGTTGCTCAACCTCAATTTTTTCGAAAGAGTGGGGGTAGAAAGGATAGAGCTAAGATAAGACTAGTAGTTAGCTAATCGCTTTTGCTACGCTCCGTTATTTAAGGATTGTAAGGGTGAGAGGGAATTTTTAGACATCAAAAACATCCATGCCTTCGAACAGAAGTTTGAAGAAGAACAGAACTTTGCTAATCCATTTGTTGTGTTAACCCCCTTACACTCCTTATCCAGTAGAAAAGGAAATACCCCGGACCTCAATCTTGTAATTGAATAATTATAATTAATTTAGTTTAATATAAGATACCAACTGAATGTGGCTGGTGGAATTTCAATTCTAAATTTATATCGTTCATGTTTTTACATTCGCAAAAGTTTTGTCACTAACAACCCTTGAACAATCCCTTGGTAAATAAGTGAATCGTTTATATACATACATATAAGAAATAAATTAATGTATCACTAAGTCAAAAGCCATGTCGTTGTAGGTCTTTGAAATTACATGTGAGTATTGATTTAAATGGTGGGTATTATTATTATGATAAAACAATCCTGTGACTTTTTGTTTTCGAATAACATTTCTTTGCACACAAGTATACTGCATTGTTAAAATTCTTTCTAAATTTTCTATCACTGCGCCAAACTCTAAGTAGCAATATCTCTTCGCGCCTACTTGAGAAATCCCAAAATCTCTTCCATCAAAATGATCTTTATCCCTCTTTGCAAGTTACTTCTCTCTCTCGTTTTTCAGAATAAAGACAAAATTCTGCTGTTTGCCGACTCCTCGATAAAAATATTGAATTGTAATATATACCCAACATCTTAGTTGAAAAATTGTAGCACATAATATGTACATATTATGTGCTAATAGATACCGCATATAAGATATACTATGAAATAATTAAATTAACATTTCTATGAATATAGTCTAAATAAGAAGCGATTACCCATTACATATTGTCAGACGGAATTAAATCAGCTTTTTTACCCCAACATGCCGCAACCACGAAACTTCAATCAGATTCACTCAAAAAATATTTTTATTTTGTATTCGCTAATGAAATGAAAATCTTTACATTTTGATATAACCAAAAAAATACACGAATAAGTGATTTTGCTAACGATTGATGATTTTTTGCTTCTGTTCTGATTTTTAAATCATCATATCGTTGATGACATAATTTATATTTGGATTTTCCGTAATCTTTCGCGTGTTGATTATAAAACGTCTTAACACAAAAGACTTTTAACACATAATTTCGATATATAAGAAAAACGTCATCTTTAAGTTTGTTAACGCACCAAAAAGTTGGTTTTAATGAAAAACAAGATAAAAGATTATTTTTGTCAAAACATTTTCAATCTAAGTAGCAGATTCTGTTGGAAGAAAAAGCAAAAGGATTATTCTTTAAACTCGTCTATGACATTTATTAGGCATAGCTTAACTGGAATATATATAATAAAAAAAATAGACTATTTCCTGATTTAAAACTATTTCATAATTATTTAGGACTCTTTATCTCAGTGGTAACTACCTGCGTACTGATCAAACTGTCCCAGATTGAATTCCGGGGTTGGTCAAACTGTTTTTTTTTTAACTAAGCGTGTTTTTAAATCGTGTGATAAGGATTTTCTCAAGAGTATGTGCTATTTTTTCTCCAATTTTCATTTCAACTGATATCAGAATCTAACGGAATTCTCCTTAAGCGGATACATTTTGTAAATAACTTTATTTTACCACTGCCGCATACAACATATTATATCTATATGTTATACTTTTTTACGTATACAAATAAAATAATCGAAACTTCTATCCTTTGTTTCAGATGTGAGTGCTAGCAAAGAGTTGTAGATGGAGGTGGGCGGAGGGGGTGCAGCGCCCCCCGACGGGTGGCTGGTGGTACGGGTCCACGTCCCGGAGCTGAACGTTCATAAGAGCCTGCAGTTTCCCAAAGAACAACTGGTTTGGGATGTCAAGCAGCAGTGTCTGGCCGCATTACCCAAGGTAAAATATGCGTATTTTTTCACACATTTCAACCTCTTTCAAAAAAACTAAAACAATAACCCATCATCGATGAATGGAAAAAAAATAATTGCCCTCACACCACGGCAACTTATGTCACTACTCTCCGTGGGTCGTTGTATTCAATAACTTGTTACATTATTTGAATACACCTTAATAAATCGAAGTCTTATTTTATACAAATTAAGAAGTATGACTTCGATTTTTATCTTATCATTAACATTAGGTAAACTTATACAAAATTCTTTTTCAATTTTCTCAATTTACAATTTCATTTATGTGATACTGCTAATTTGTAACTACATTCTACAGAATTATATGTCTTATGGATAAGTTTTATGATAAATAATAAATTGCCACCTTGTTAATTTTTCAGTTTTGAGTTACAAACTCTCCCTAGAAGCGGCGTGTTTTTTTTTAAGAATAATAAATTAATGAAAGCTTTTAAAAAAAATCACTTTTATAATGGAACACGATACTCTTGTTAGATTTTTAACGCTGCCGCATTATTCTTGGAAGAATAACGGCCACTTTAAAAAGCATAAAGCAAAGCTTCGGCGGTAATTTTCGGGAAAGCATTTTCTTTATATTCACGTCGCCGGGAAACGGCGATCGGAAAGTAGGTATGTGGGCTAAAAACACAATGTTTCCAAAACTTTATATGAGTAATATAGTGTCTTCAAAGTAAAGTATCAAAAAATATTTTTCGTTTATTCAATAAGATTGCTTTAAAAATTTATGCGGCATTTGTCGATAAACTTGTATTTGACGTCTTTATATATTCATTTATGTATCCAATCACATTTAAAATGGCAGACGTTAAAAAACGTATCAATTGTTATATTCTAAATAATTTCCTTTTTGGTTTATACTTTTACTACACTTAAAACAGTTTAAAATCACTTCATGGTCAGACTGACAGCCCGGTACAATAAATTGAAGCTTACGGCATGTCATCCCAAACGTAAAACCATTATGTTTAACGTTAAGTTCTTAAAGTTTTCATTTTCAATAGTATATTATTTGTTTGTCGCCGTGGACGAATAGTAGAGCTAAAGAAACCTTTAGTATACCAGTTCCAGGTCCGCAAATGGACGTTTTCATATATTTCATAAATTTTCAACCAAATGCATGAATGTTTCCATGCTTTCCTAATTTTTCTGTACTTCTTTTTTTTAAAAGGAGGCGTATAAAGAACTGTATTAAAATCCCACGTAAGAAGTACTTAAATATTATATATCATTTAAAGAAATTTCCATCAGTTTTGACTAGTCGTTTTCTCACATTAATAACTTGTAAACTTGCAAAGTTTTGTGACAAAAATCTTGTTTGAGATACACAGATATTCTAGTAAAAGTTTTTTTTTTTGTAAAGTATCCTCAAACGAAAGCTCTTTGTTTTCCTGCGTTTGTTGTCGCTTACATATTTGACTCAGCTTTTCTTCGTCCTTTTGCAAATGGCTTTCCTCTAATAAAATATTTAGTTGAAACGTTGTTCGCTTGATCTGTACACGTGATGATTAAGTTATCTTTATCCCTGTTGAATTAATCACAATGAGACCCGGACATACTAAACTTATGCATTCATTTATTTATTGCTTTAGTTTATGGATAAACCCTAAAGAAATTAATGTTTGCAGGCTTTTTTACGTAAAAATAATCGAAATACCTACACAATTTAGGTTGATTATTGGTAGGATTTCTAAACAAATAAACAAAATTGCTCTCTGTAATCATATTTGTTCTTCTGAAAATATCGTATGTAATATAACTAATTGTAAATTGCATATTAAGGAAAAAACATTCGCTTACACTGTCGATAATTGTACAATTATTTCTTACCAACTGGATTACAAAAAACTTCTGAAAAGCGCTTCTAAACATTTCAATTGACGAGGTTTTTACTTTTCCAGTAGGAACACTTACTTACACGTTGACATTGCTCCCAAAAACTTGGCTCTTTCCCACATTTAATTGTTGGTCGTTTTAAACGTTGTTTAATGATAAATTATTTTTATTTTACTTTTTTAAACTTCTTACTTATCTACTTCACAAATAGTATTTACATATTTCACATCTCCTTTCTTAAAACTGTTTTATTAAATAAATACGCTATCACTACGACAATATTCGTTCTGGATCTTTTTACTTGAAATAGATGGTGAAACAACAATAATTGTTCAAAACAATCAGAACGTCTCACAAGAATAACAAATGTCGAGATGTTTTCCAAAAAGCTCTTATCGGGCGTGACGTCATCTCGAGCACAAAAGTTTAGAGTGAAAAGCTTCCTACTGGCTGGGAGAAGCCTATTGTCAAATAGGCCCTCGAGCGTACGAAACTTTTGCGGGTCACGCTCCATTTTCCACTTGGCTATATTGTGCGGGAGAAAATTTCTACCCTTGTTGTCAATACAGATATCTTCACATTTATTTTTCTTCCTATTGTTTGTAGCAATTTATTAAGATTTTCCCGTCATGGAGTCGCCCGCAGTTTATAAAAGGTTTTTTTATAATACAGGTTAAGTGAATTTGTATTCTGTCGTTGACTAAATTTAAGAAAATAATTATTGACCCACTATCCGACTACCGCCAAAGATAAAAATGTATGATATATTTTATAACTATCGTGGATTCTTTGTACAAATTATTGTTTATGCTTTAATTTAATAACCATGTGTTTATTATTCGTTTCATTAACACTGAGTTTTGTTTTTTTATGTCGTCGGTGCTCCATGGCTATGTAATGATGTCTCGCAACACCGCAATCGTGATGTCACATCCGTGTTGTTGCACCTGCTGCCCCGCTAACCACCACTGCCGACCCCTGCTAACAAATTAACACCACCCGCTCCAACACGCAAATACCACCCAAACATCCTAATCCATTGCTTCTCATATTCATCACGAACCAATTGTCACTTATCCATGTAAATGTCACGATTTACAAACATAAATCTGTTAATCAAACGTCTACGCACTAAATCTATTTAATATTTGTCATTGTCAATAATTATACAATATTTTAAACGTGTATAAATTACGCAATTCTTTTATATTGAAACAATCCATATTTTGTAACAACACCTATTCTCCTTTTAACGTCAATATCTACACACAATTTTAAACTGATTGTAATTCCAACTCATTGTAAATGTATGTAAGTTTCCCTTTTTTTCTTATATCTGTAAATGTGACATCCTTTCACCCTTTCCTGCGTAAAAATAATAAAACGCTTTTCTCGCAACGAAATAAAATCAGGTGGCAACTTGGTACAGGGTACGTGATATGTCTGACAATATGATTGATGCATGATCGCAAAATAAATATATGCACTTGATATTTATGATCTCATAACAACTTTCAGCGCAACATCTACGGCAATATTTAAAGGGACACATATTACATATACATATCACATCAATCATTTATCAAAAGCAAATGTTCTTGTCCTGCTTGACTGTTAGTATTCCTATATACTATTTGCATCCATAATATAATAGTATTAACACGGATACCAATGAACATAACGGACTTTATTCCAATCGTTCCTTCATCATTTGTTTCATTGACAGCACATTACGAGTTCCACAGTCATCCAAAACTTTGACGCATTACAACCGCCATTCACTAGGGAACAAATTATTCCAGAACATGTCCTGGAACACAAAATTTGCGTGTTCAAGTTGTGTCGTGGAACATTTCACGTGACCCAATATAGGTTCGCATGTTAACGTTTATATAATTGGATTTATTACTCTTATGATCAAAAGATCATAAGAGTAATTCTCGTGTACTGTATTTTATTCCACGATATGTTATTTCATTTATAATTTTCTTTTGTATGCCCGCCTTAAACTGTTCAAGAGGAAAATCTAAGTCATTTGACGAAATCGTACATATGACGTTTCTTAATCGATTTCATTCTTAGAATAATACCACGCGAAATTTAAATGTATGCATTAACTGCGTAGAGAGTTTTTCATCGGTTTTCACTTACGGTTGACCATATTTCTCAAACGATGATAAATATTCTTTAAGTTAAACCGACAGCATCATGCATCAAAAGCCTTGTAAGGCTTTTAACACATTTAAAAGCTTAAAGCATGTTCATATATCCTTGACTCTAGTGGTAAGAGCTTTACCTCAGAGCAGATGTTTTCGGATTCGAATCTTGACAAGACCAATACTAAATTTATCATTTGATATTTTGGGCACGGGTGTTCGTGATAGCTTTTCGTATATAGTTTATGTCGACGGATGTTATTAATAAAATCAAAATATGTCGCGCATCGACATTTTTTTCATATTTACGATGCCAGATAACTATAATATCCTCTTAAATGCTGTGTTCGAAATAGTGGTTAATGCATTTTTTCGGCAATCAACTTGCACGAGCATTATTTTGTTATTGTTAATCAACGCAAACATGAATATATGTTGATTTATTGAATGTAATGTTGACAAAACTATTTATATCATACTAGTTCTATGAAGATCCCTCAAATACACAAACTGTAATTAATGCATGCTGTGCAAACATTGTTGTATTATTTTCCATGCGAGTCAACATTTAGCAAGTAACACACTTCGCAAATCGTCATGTCATTATATGTATTCACACATTAGTCACATAAAGGTGACATATCATCATTGAGCATGATAGTCTTATAAAGCACGTACCCAATGGTTATTTTTATGTAAAAAGCAACAAAAAAAACATGTCACTTGTGGTCAATTTTAGCACTTTTCAAAATCACTTTAAATGTGTCTACTGCCAATTCTTGCTGGGAATGTATTTATTGTATTAAAAAAAAAACAAAACACATTTATGCTTCTGTTTTTTTTAATTTTTTTAATCATGAGCATTATCAACCGTTTTGTTTATTCTATACCAATCACCATACTTTCTGGACTTAACTTAACTGAATTAACTAGATACAATGTCGTAACTTACGTCGAAAAAATGGCTTAGTTGTCTTTCGGAAATGAAAACAACCGGACGTATGGCAGCCTAATGTGTTTATGTAAAACAGCCATATGAAAGCATACGCTACCTTTAATTCTATCTGAACCTATTTGAGATGGTACCACAATGTTATGTTATTCTTAGTTTTTAAAAGAAAGTAACGTTTAATTTTAGTTTCTTTTGCAGTTTATGATAGAGGTTAATTTTAAGATATGTATATTATAATATTATTTGTATCAAGTTATCTCACATATCCCATCGATGCCGTGAAATAGTGCACAGCAATATCAATTAATTTATCAGTGAGATTTTGCTTTTAAATTTAGCATATATTTTTTTTAAATATTTCAGTGTTTAATTCTGTATACCATGTACCCAAAACGCATCAATGTGAGATTTTGTCTTTGATGTGATCTAATATATAAAAATGAATGTTTGTTTGTTCGTACTTTATGCGTTATCACACCGTTCATCCGATTGCAATAAAACTTGAAAAACTTTTTGCTTGTACTTCCGGGAAGGTTATAGGTCTTATATATAAAAATCAATGTTTGTAAGTCTGTCATACAGTTAATTTTGACAACGTATGCTTGCACTTGCGCGAAGGTTATCGTACAATTAACTTATAGTAGGTGTCGTAACTTAGACAATCGGCAGCAAACGACAAACAGACAGAAAAAGAAAACATGCACTTCAATAAACACAAACACTTTCTTTCTTTGATTGGTATTGCAACGCTTGCCGGGAACCGGCTAGTACTTAACAAAAATGTTATATATCAATATAAAATTAAAATAGGTAACTTTGTTTCTATACTGGTTGTGTCATTACATTATTACGACACGTGCTTTAACTCGTATCTATTTATTATGATTTCTTATTCTCAGCATATGAATTGCAATTTTACAAATATTCACAAATCTGCCGCCGAATTCATCGAGAATGTTGTATTTCAAATATATCTCAGTCACCGCAGTGATAGTATAAAATTTATTCGCTTTATACACTTGAAATAAACGATTTACCGTTACACACTGTTCAGTTTATAGAGTGAAGTAAATAAATTACGGATGAAATTGTTTTTGTAATCGAAGCAGACCAGCTTATAGAGGAAATCGAACATAAGTTTTGATTAGCAATAAACCTACAGAAAGCCAGAGCAGGATGTAAACTATAATTACACCAAAATTGGTGCTCGAGAAAGAGGCAATAAAAAATAAGCGAGAAAAAATACATTCTTCGGACCACTTCTGGGCTATTATATCATAGAACAATATAGAATGGTAACTTATACATTCAATATTCAGACCGGTCTCTTGCATATGATCGAGCATAATTTATTTTTTCGAGAACAAGGTAACCCCAGGTTGATTATTATTTATATCACGAAAATGTAATTCGGAATCAGTTACGTATACAAACAGCCCGGCGTGAATTCCATCACTGCTGCAGATTCTTCACCCCGCCTATCGATCCAACTTTTTTATTACTCGTATATGACTTAATTTGAAATATATTCGAGAAGAATATAGTAAAGACACGCGAGATAAAGAAAAAAAAATGAAACCAAACTTAAAATTTTTTATCGAATTGGGATTTACGTATTATAACTTTATTGTAAATAGCAATTTATTTAAATCTACAAAATCCGCTATTCAAAGAGTATCTGTTTTCCGCCAGTCTGTATGTTGCCTCGCAGGTAATTACAAAGTTCTGTAGCTCCGCCGAGTACATCCTATGGATGGTCATCAGTGGTATTTCTCGGCGACGGGATCCATCCGTTTGATAGAGAATCAAGCAGGATTCAGACTTTTTTGGATTACCCGCAGCACGTGGCCAAGCCAGGTCCATCGTCTTTTTTGTTACGTAATGGGCTGATTATTCCGCTGTATATTCCTCGTGTTTCTGGCAAAGTCAAAACACCTTACCCCTCCCCTGGTTACATACCCTTATTCGCCTCAGGTATCTGTCAGGCATCTGTTTTCAAAGCTCAGTATACGGTTAATCTGTGTTTTTACTGGCAACCGTAAAGTATCACTGTCAAGATGCATACTTTGGCAATTGGTTCTGACCGAACGCAACCGTGAATACCAGAATTTCCGTATCGAGCTGAAGTTTTTTCCAGCTATCCCTATCAGATCGAGAGCTCTTTGCGCGAATTGCCATCTCTTGTGATGTGTACCCCTATGTACCTGAAACCTTAGGCTCTCGATTATTTTCCTGACACTCGTCAGAGGGTAGTCTGGGTCCGGACAGGTACCATAGGAAAGTATATTTGATATACTCACATTTACTTTAAGACCATTGCTGCTCCAGTTGCTCTGAAACCTGCCTATTGTTTTCTGAATACACAACAACACAATAGCAGCAATCTTTTATAGTTCTAACTGGAATATTTATATCATTATAAATAAAGATGTATAAAATAATATAAATATTTAGAATGTAAACATTGTCAAAACATTAAACCATAAATGAACAATTGATTACCAAGTAATCTATTTTTATAATCATGCTTTAAATCTTTCTGACATTGTTCAGTTCTCTAAGTATATCTTAAATCTATTCCGTATTTATTATATACGTTTCGTTTATACTTTATCGTTGAATAATTTACGATTCTATAAAGTTACTGTATCGATTTACTTGTATAATAGTACCATTTAAACTTTGAATGTTTTGCTAACAATCTTCCGTTTGAAATCTTTAACATCACGTCCTGTGATACTTAAATGTGTCATGGTTATATTTTTCTTATTTGTTGATAAATAAAACATTTTACTGTTTCATCCATCGTATACAATGATATATTATGATAAAATACCCTTCCCTGAATAGATTCCATTGGAATAACTGTCATGATTATTATCTGCAATATACAACAACGTAGCTAAATAAAAAATATACTACGGACGTTTTGAAGTATTCAGACACACAGTGTTTCTTTGTAAATTTTCGTTATAATAATTGCAAATGTTTTTAAAAACTAGTATGTTTTTTGTGCTTTTTCAGCTTTTGAAACGTAATCAAGTTACATTTATGACGTCTTTACGGCGTAAATTTTCTAATATGTGTATTATTCTTGTCACCTGGTCTTTTGTTAATTTCAAATTTCTCATATAAGTTTCGATCTGAACCACCGTCCATATTTTCAAATAAACAAGTGCCTATCTCTTCTCTTCAATTATTCACACCTTCGTAAAAGTAATAGCTTTTAGTATGTTCGTATGGAAATATTAGCCACTGGCGCACTCGGCATATTTTTTTAGAATATATTATAATATCATCTTACGATAATTTAAGAAAATTAGCACTACTTACACGTTATTCGTAATCAGAGCTTTTTTTACTATATCATAAATTTATTCCACTAACGAAATGAGCTGTGAAAAATCGGAATCAATAACATATACCATCATTTAAATAAAGTATCTGTTAATTTTAAATTGAATAACCACGAGCATAATTGTATGTCTCTCTTGGCAAAGTTAGGCCGATGATTGAAAAGGATTACTTCAACACTGTGACTTACTGTCAACAAAAAATGCTATTGGAGATTTATTCACCACAATATTTGCGAATTTAATGTCTTCGTCAATTTTTAAAGCAGAAAAATTGCAATGATTATCAGAAACCAATAGGAATAAAAAAATACTCATGAAGTAGATGGGCTGAGAAAATTAAAATTAACTATCATTTTTACAACTTTTTTCATACCTTAACTACTACTAAATATTCTAGTAATTGTAAAAAAAAACTTATCGACTAACACTTATATTGTAACACCATATAGCAGTCAGCAAAATCCATCAACTCGATAGATTATTATTAATTACGAAATGTGTTTCTTTTAATCTGTGAGATGAATATAAGGGTTAACCGGTAATTCATGGGTATTAAACATAACTTCCTCATCGCACGCCAGTGACAAAGAGCGACACAACAGACTTCCTGTTTCGAGGTATTATTCTCCAGCACTCCTTGGAGACGAATATATTATTCACATTTGTCAGTTTTGCGTTTTACTACGAAAAGTACTTTGCATCAAGAGATAATGAACTCCCGGTGTGTTCACCGCACTCAAAAAGTATTGTGATCGTGTGTTCTTGGTTGGTTTATCCCTTGTGTTTTCCTTTTTGTACACTTGCGGTCTGTAACTTGCGCAGCAAGGAAACGGAAAATTGTGCCTCGAACCATGTCCGCATCTGGAAGATAAACTCTTATACAATTATATGTAAATAACACATTTTTCATAAATCTTTTTGCAGTATCATAAAAAAAAATCGTGCTTTGAAATAACATATATTAACATAAATAACAGTAAGGTTTTAGCGGTTGACTAAATATTACTTTTGCAAAGCTAATTTCAGAGAAAAAATAGAAGAATACACTGAATTGATGCTCGATAGTTGATTTACTCATAATATTATTCCTAGAAAATTGTCAAAAGATATTGAAAAATTCGTCATATTGATCGGTGAAATGTATTAGAAAACTATTCTTGTAACTAGAATGATATTATGGTATTAGGGTTTATACAAAAACCTTTTTTCGAATGTCAATAATGTTCAAAAACCGGTTTTATCCGGTTTTCGAAGTTTTAAAAAAATGGATAATTCAATTAATATAGCGATATCTTAATTATTAGCTTCAGTGAGTACCCTCCGATCCTACGATATTAAAAAATGTATAATGAATGCCTACTATAAATTTTGTTTTATTTAAAATTTATACCTGCAGAAGCTTCGGGAAACATTTCATCGCTTGTGTGAACGATATCATGTGAATTATTAATTCACATGCTATCGTTAGCACTATTTCGTGTATGAATATAAATAATAGAGTATATAATATAGCTATAATATATTATTGATTTTTCAAATAGCTGCTATGACATGGGAATGTTAACGGTCATTTCAGATGACATTGTAGATGATGAGAATATAATTAGATATACGGAAATTACCTTAACGCTGTACCCATAAATTTTAAATGCAAACATATTAGTTTCCCTTCTGATATGTCAGTTCATCGTTGGCATTATAAATTGATTTCAATTCACATAAATTTCAATCAATATTTCATGTGTTGCGCCCTTCATGAATTTCCTGTATGACAAACGAGCTATTTTCTGTAACATCGAAAACACCAAGTATAACTAACTATCCATATTGAAGTTTCATAATTGTTTATATCATAGAAATTTGATTGCATACGATCAGTTTTATTAACACTATAAAACCCGGATGAGTATGTCTGATAATAATGTGATATATGTATTAAATTAATGGAACATGCCGACATTACAAAACAGTTGTGAAAATAATTCCTGTAAGGTTGTTAATTGTCTGCCATTACAAATAATTACCAACATCATTCATAGCATTATATGCATTCCATATTGGGATGTTTAGTATAATTATTTTTAGTAAAAAATAAGTTTGAACAAATAATGCCAGAACTAAGTTACGATAGTATGTATCATCAACCATCCTGAAATCATTCGCCATATATTATTTTATTTCCGTAACATTTTTGACGTTTTTCAATAATGTTGCCAACAAAAAACACACCTGCGTATTCTTGAAATAAATCTCGTAGATTAATAACATTTTTTTAAATACCTGTATAATAGATATTCCAGTTACTATTTTATTGTAAACTTTGTATCGCTCGCCATAATGTATTGCTAATATTCTTCTTATGTAGAGATGGTATACCTTTAATGCATTTTATAATATTATTTTTATGATAACGATGTCCATAGTTCATATCAGTATTTCTTCCTCGATGGCAATAGATGGACATGTTTGTTTTTAACCTGTTAATAAATATTCAAGTAAACAAAATTAATTTTCCGCCTCATGGCGGTCTGAGTGCGCGACGTTTTGATCTCAGGTCGGGAATGTAAATACTCGTAAACCCATCGATGTCCAATAAATTAATATTCATTATATCACACACACCGTATCTCGTTGCAAGGAATTCTCGTTAACTCTCGCATACATTGTAATCAATGTGTGGATAGTTTGAAATGATACTCCATCGAGCAATGGAGATGAGTCGCTGTTAGAGGATCGTTAGCAACAGATGACTGAAAATAATTAAGCTCAATTTACTAGCAATACTAACGAAACATTGTTGGTAGATATAAGACATAATTATGTTAAATATAAGTGTAGATATTTGAGTTTCAACAATTTATCGATATACGATGCATTCATTTTCATCACCTCGGTTAATGCTTTAAATCAGGGGTCACCAAACTTTTTGAGAAGAGGGCCGGATTGAACTTTTTTAAAACTAAGGGGGCCGGACGACACATAAATTCTTATTGGAACTCAACCAAAATATTATTTCATTTTATGTCGTTACATAATAATTAGAATTTAAACAAATGTTTGCCCTTAGAATTTCAATAAATCAGAATATTCGAGAATTTTTTGAATAAACGAACATCTGGTCGTCTCGCTTCCAATTTCTATCCAACTTCCTTCACTTTGAGTCCCCTACCAGATAGTTGAATGATAATTGATGATTTGAAATAAATAGTTGTCGTGAATTCACAACTAAATCATGAAAATTTATATTTCTTATATGAATAATTTCTATTCGAAAATCCAGAACTTTTCGCGGGCCGTAGTTTGGTGACCGCTGCTTTAAATAAAAGAAAACTCGGTGAGTATGAAGTGAAATAATTACATTAATCTTCGCCGCTGATATTAGCGGCTTAGAAGTATTGATAGTTTTTAGAACAATTTATATCAAACAGTTTTCTTTTTTGCAATGCTTAGAATATGATAGACAAGAAGTTTTATAATTTGATAAATAAAAAGAACGGCAACGAACCGAATTTTAGTTAACTTCAATTTGGTGATAACTTTCAAAGCAGTAATCATTTGCGATGTATTTCTGTCGTGTTCTGGTTTTCCTTGATTAAATTATTCCAAAGCAGTATTTTTTTATCACTTTGACGAAATCCGTTTTGTATAAAAACGTTGTTTTTTTTACCATAAAGATGACACTTCTTTTCTAAGAAAATTTCCATCGCAAAATCCCAGCAAACTGGACGTGCTTCACGCCAGTGGGAAAATGCAATCCGACGGCCGCTGCAGCGCCGGTGAAATTCTCACAAATTAGATCAAATCTTCGCGCCGTTTATTTGAATTATTTATTTACGGGTGCACTATTCTTTGATGTCAACTTCGTATTGGTAACACGTTCGATTTACAAATGGTGAGAAAATTTTCGAAATGACAAATCAGCATTATCCACAAAAATTACATTTATATTTATAAATATATACCGAGTTAAATAATATCAACTTCATTTTATCCTAAATTAATTAACATGTCGACAATAATTGTTACTGATTCTAATATTAAAACCTAATAAAAAAAACTGGGGACCATTTCGTTGCATCTTGTACCACGCGATCGATTCATTGTTTTTACACAAATCTTGACTTTTTTAAGTGTATGTTTATAATGCAAATACTGGTTAATATTATAGACAGCATATCTTATCGAATCGAAATGAGCGTTTAATGGTAATATTCTCTTAATCTTGTACTAGTCATAGCCTGATTTACAAAATAGGAAGCCCGTATCAATAAATAGTCATTGCAATAAAATGCAGCTGTTTTAAAATAACTAGCGATATTAACCTTTCATAGAAATCAGAATATATGAAACAATGATTATTGTATTCTCTTCTCATGAGTCATTACTTTGCTTGTTCATAACAATCTGTTGATATTACTGCTAACAAGTTAGGTGAACTTCTGCTTTCTATAATATCAAACTTATACAAATTACGCTAAAATTAATAAAAAAATATATGTTGTTTTACGTTTGCTACATATATTCTTGATTTTATTATTTATTTAAAAATACGTCTTCATTCAAGAGAAAGTGACCAAGTATCAAATATAATAATATTGAAAACAGCTTGGATCTAAATACATCTTGGACTGTATTCACATTTTTACCACAACTACAACTAATGTTTGTAAAACATTAAATTGTAATTTGGTAAATTTTCTTCTAAATTAAAACAAATAAATACTTTAGAATACCTAAATCACAGAAATTATTTAAATAAAACGAAAAACAATTATTTTAAATTACATTAACTTAACACAATTAAAAATGAGCTTTATAAAATCAAACGCCTTCATTATCTTGTGAAATATAACTAACCTAAAAAAGGGGGCAATACATTAAAGAGGCTAGACTTACGCACCTAACCACTTATACTTTACTTAAAATAATATTATATTTGATCTGACATTGTTTTCAAGCGTGAAAATTACTAGAAATTATAAGAAATACATTTGATTGTAAAGGAACACAATCACACAAAGTCTTATAATATTTTTCTAGCTTCTTTGTAGCGTTGTGTTTTTACTACAAATAGTAGAAATTCTTGTTAATAATATTCCTTGTCCCACGTACTGGTTTGTGTCATATAACAATGTTGCATCACTATTTCAAATATATTATTATATCAGGTGAATTAATTATGACACGAAAAAGAAAATCATACCATGCTGTGTCGTATTACTTCAGAATATCATCTTACGACACAGTTCAAACATATAAAAGAGACCGTGAACTATAAATAAGCCCACGCATTTTCTTCTCATATTGTCTTCCATGCAGTAATATCACTTTGTACGACAATATACTTTCTTTTTTCTTGTGTTGATTATACTATTATTGTCCAATATTCGTCAACAAATCAGTTCAAAGTGAAATACTACAAAAAATCATGAAAATAATTTATACTGTTTGTGATATTCGATGTTCTTTTGTTTTCGCCGGCTGCTAAATGTCAATTTTGAAAATCGAAACAGTAGGAATAAAACAATAAAGACAAATCGATTTTTTTAATCATTATATCAATCAAATTTAAATAATAAATGGCAACACTGCGAAGTTGTGTCTCCGGATAATGTATGTAAATATAAACGGATACTATTGAATCTTTCTTTTGAAGAGAAACAGTCACACATTAATGTATACCAAAATTTGATTTTTATTTTAATGTGTAAACATCGAAGTGTAAATTTTTATTATCCTATTAAACAGCTGTCTTATTGGATTTGCATTAATCTGTTAACACTTTCGACCCGTACAAACAATAATACAATAACAAATTAATTTTATAATCAAATATTTTTGGCTCAGGAATCGAAGTCTTCTATTACTTTACAGGGAAATCAAACATGTTGAGATAGGAGTATTGTTTGTGATAAAAGTAAAAAAAAAAATATTCAGTGCGAGTCAAATTTATTTAAATTCAGTAACGCGGCAAAAAAAAATACGCTAGTGAGACTATTCCGTTGGGGTGTTGGAGTTTATAGATTAGATATTCATAGACATGGATTTCTGTAAAGTTTACATTTCTTTCCACATATATCCTTAAATCCTTAACGTCACAAAAAAGAGATATAGCGACTGAATAAAAACCGGATTTAATAAAAGATACCTCCGTTCACATACTTTAAATTGGTAGCAAAGAAACATAAATTAAGAATTCTTAATGTACACATTGAGATTAGAAAACATCACTGCATTGTTAGAATTTCGGTATGAATAAAACAGCAATCGCAATCTCTTGCTGTGCAGTAATTCTAAATAAATATTTGGCTAGTAGTAGTACCCAAAGGGTATGCAAAATATACTGACCTAATTTGATTACTTCGGATTAGTACCGCTAGTGATTTACGTTTTTTTTTTACCTACAAGCAAATTAATATAGATGATGTCGAATCCAATTATCATTGCATAATGAGATAGATATAAAACTTTCGTAGTGATTGCGTATTTTTTTAATACAGCATTAAGTAATTGTGTCAACTGTAGGCCTTTTTTAAATGTCAGCATTTTATATTGCTTTATTATTCGATTGTATACATAATATGTAAATGGAACAGAAAACATAAAAATCCGCTTAAGTCTTAAATCCCACATATGTATATTTAATCGACTTATTTGTACATTTGACAGTTTTTCGTGAAGTCCTAATAATTAATGGACGCCATATTTTACGTAGTACATACTCAATATTATTTATGCATGTGTTGTTACGAAAAACACCGTTTCGATTCGAAATATTGTTTGTCTATTTACATATTACTAGCTGTAAGCCCGTTGACTTCAACGGGGGGGATTTTTGTTGCATTTTTAAGTAGTCAGAAAATTTACTGGCGTGAAAAATAAATTACAAACTTATTGAACAATTATTTATTGAATAAGCCAGAAATTATAAATGTAAAAGAAATTTATCTCGGGGCATATATCGGCAGCCCTGCCGTATTTAAATTGTAAATAATATATTTTTTAGAAAAATTGAAATATTAAAGTTTGCTAACAAATATATTTCGTAGAAAAATAAATACACCTCGGCACATATATCGACAGCCATGCAGTATTTAAATTGTAAATAATATAATTTTTGGAATAATGGTTAAGTTTGCTAACAATCATTTTTCGTAGTAGCAGAAATATACCTCGTAAATTATTTATTTTTTGGAATAATGTTTAAGTTTGCTAACAATTATTTTTCGTAGTAGCAGAAATAGATCTCGTAAATTATTTAATTTTTGAATAATGTTTAAGTTTGCGTCTTTCTTGACGTCATCGAAAAGGACATACAGACGGAAAGACGGACATTATCGACTGTTAATATATAGATTACATATAGACAATCTCATGAAAAATTTTGCTCAAAAATAACTGTCTACATCTTTTCGCATTTGATAATTTGTACTCGATGATAATAATAATTTGGTCACATATAGTTAGTTACGTGAATCTCTCAAGTCTTCCTATTTCTTCTCAATAATTTTGTTTGAAGAATGTTTGTTTGCGATTATTTTTCCAATCAGCTTTAAGTCAATTCTTCAAGCGTACTTATGAAAAGCGTCATTAACAGCTTACGACTGATTGTCGCCAAGAGGCGTATACGAATTCTTTTAATACATAAATATAAACTGACCTGAACCAGACTTATAAAAATGGCAATGAATCCACTTTTCTCAAATTCGTTAAATTTCTTCAAATATGAACATAATTACTCTGTAAGTATTCGCTATTCAATTATTAGTGGAAACTTTCGTTTTTACTGATTTCACACGGCTTATTAAAAATCAGGATCCGGTTTGTTTATCACGAGCAAATACTTTTTGACTCTTTGGTCATATCAGATGATAATGCTCGCGATGAACGAAATCTGACTTGATTTTACTTAATAACGTGGATTGTTTTTTTTTTATTATTTAAACATATTGTGTTTCTTTCTAAAAATTATATATACTAAGCGAGTTCATTGGAATGTTCGACGAATATCATTTATTTGTATGTTATATGAAATGTGTTACATGCTTATTTATAATATTAACACCATTATTATGTTTTTATTCATCGTTTATCATTAATTGTTCAATAACCCATCGCGTGAACTGCAGCTGAGATAAGTAACAAGTACACATTGTTTTCCTACTTGTAATAGTTTGCCTAGTAATAAATATTACTTTATTATGAAGTGCTTGCTATACTTGGTTTATACATAGATAAATTAAGCAACATTATAAGTATTATAATTAGTGATAAGACAATTAATTACAACGTAATAAATATTATCTAATATGTGACGACATCACTAATGTTGCAGTATGCTTGAAATACATAAAAAAGCGGCAAGTTCACATCATTATGTGGTAAAATAGTATTTTGCATGAAAACACTGATGATTTTACAAAATCGTATTTTACAAGTATTTACATCGATTACCACCAATCACTCGTATTAAAAATGTTTTCTTTATAGCTTAAATTAAATCGTTCAAACTTTGTGCAACGCAAGTTTTGTCACTATGGACTCAGGTTTTACCTTTTGGCATCTTCAGACGTTCACGGAAGTGCACGGATGAGTTTGAATGATTCAAATTTAATATTGAAAGATTTTTTTTTAGATTCTAGATGGAACAGTTTTATAAGTATTATAATAATAAAAAATGACATTTGTGTATTTCTTAATAAACCGGTTTCGTGTTTAGAATCATTGAATTGATATTTTACTTAAAAGTTATCCTCAATTGTATTGTAAAAATTGTAATATCTACTAATATTTTTAAGATTAAAATTAACAAGTTTAAAAAAACATTAAAATTAACACGTTTTTTTTTCATTTCATAGAAGTTAATTGACATAATTATAAATCAGATAATTTTCTCACGTTTACCTAAAATATGTAAATATATGTCTACTAACCAATACCTATTTGCCTTAACAGCCAAGGCTAAAAACAAAATGTTATATAAGTAATATAAAATATCAAAATCATGTTTGACTTTCCAAAATTTTAGTGCAAGATGGATTAAAATTCGTGATAATGACATTTGCCTATTTTTTTGTTTACAGAAGTTGATGTAATTAATCTTTAGGGTTGCGTTTAGGTTTAGGCATTAACATAACGCGTCTATTAGTATGACATAAATTTGACAGGTTGCTTTCAATATGTATGATAAAATTCTTTTTTATTTTTCTCTGTGAGAGCAATTTTAATTACTTTTTATTTTTAAAATACGCTTAGCGTTATCTTTCCTCGCAGCTTGTAGAAACATATAAGAAGACACGCTTAGAAATAAAAAAAAGCATATTAGAAGTTAACGAGACTGAACTTTACTTTCTAACGGTGTTCGAAAATTTTCTTCTGAAGGAAATTACGCGAGGAGTAAAGCTCTGTTTTCATGAAGTATTTCGCGAACATTTTAAATTGAAGTTGAAGCAACTTATCAATAAATAACATACAACTTTCTTACACATTAAGTAATTTTGCAAACCTATTCATATTATTCTGCATAGCATTATGTATATCATTTTTTTTTTGTTGAGCTAATTGGTTGGTCCTGTCGCCGGCTAGTTATCGCACTCAGACGTACATGTGTCCTCTTTGCATATTTTAAGGATTCGTGTGCAAAAACCTATAAGGTTTTGATTTTTTTAACTCACTTCTCGACAATTTTTAGTAGACGCTTGGATTACACATGAGAGAATTAGTTTTTTCTTTAATCTTTACTTTAATCTTAATGCCCTCCAAAAGTGAAATGAAATGATTAATTTAAAACAAACTACCATTTATCAAGATTTTTGTTGAAATTCTACTTGTTGACATCGCAAACAGGAATTGAATAAAAAAAATAGAATCTAATATTCAAGAACTAAACATCTTTTTTATGACATTATAATGAACAATTTCGTTTTCTTGTTCGATAATTCAGACGGAGATATATGTAATATTCTTCAAATATACGTTAGACAAAAAACAATAATAAAATTATTAATTACGTTTAACTCTATGAACAAGTTTATTGTCGACGCCTGGCTTTATAATTACCCTCCCTGAATAGTGGAGACACATCTCTCTGGATAAATCCCGCTCTCTCGACACCTTCGCTTGCCAGACACATTTATCTCACAACACTCGGGCAAACTAAAAGGGAGGTCGAAATACCTACATTTACTATATACACCTACACTTATATCGGTGTTATGTAATCACGAATACTTAAGACCTTTTATACCGAATGAAAATAATATATTTTTTAAATCTCATACTTTTCTTTATCTATTTATAAAAAACTTCACTGGCATTATGTAAAAATAAATACTGATTTAATTTTTCTAGTTTATTACCACATTTAAAACCAACCTCAATAATAACTTAATGTAATATAATATCAACTTTGGAAAGGAGAAAGGATGTAACCCACAGTTTTTCCAAAACAGCTTCTTTTCGATAATCACAATGTATACAACTTGATAAACTTTCTATCAAAAGGATGTAAGCTGAAAATGCCAAATTAGTTTCTAAATTTAGCTTTTAAGTTTAAAAAAGAAAGGTCTGTGTAAATTGCGACCAGGTAAAGGGACATCAAAAAAGATTTTTCTTGAACAATTTATTAAATTAATATTAAGCTAAGTCGATAAAAAAACAGTCACCGTGCACTTCGAGATTGTGTATATTTCATGATTTGTCTTTGACCGAAAACCATCAAAAAACGTTTTTTGTGTCTCCTGTAAAAAAAAATATGTGTGGGTTACGTTCTTTTTCCTTTCTACAGTCGATATATTAAGTATCAGAAATGTGTAAGTATGTTTTGTGTGATTCAATCTATGCTATTTTGAACCTTAAATTGAAAGATGTAAATTTCATCGAGTGCAACACATGGTAAGTAAACCTTTGATTCGTGTAACCAAAGTACGCAAAAAATTACCCTTGATTACCCTGCTCGATCGAGCGCATTTATGTATCTTAATATTGTTCGAAATATGTTTTGACTACCAAAAATCACTCCTCGAATATAATATAATATAATCGTTTTTTGGTTGATATAAACCGTTTCCCACTTCGGAAGAAACATAGTTAAATGAGTGAGCATCCTGAACTTTACCGTTTTCTCGGTCCATTATTAATATTTTCTTTTCTTTCAAGTATTTTATTACAAGTGACATTATAGGTGTAAATTCATAGCATAATATAAAATTAACGAGAAAGTACCCGTTCGTATGTTTGTAAGTTACATTAGTAAAAACACAATATTCCTTTGTACTTCATTCCACTTTATTTAATATGTCAGGACCGTTCGCTCATCGCGAGCATTGTCAATTAGAAATATAATTTAACAATGCTATTTATACAAAAATGAAAAGTTATAAACAACAATTGGCATTGAAAAGAAATTACCAATTACATCAAAAGTGATTCTAAAATAACACAAAATTAAAATGTTTAACACATCTAACGTATAATTAAAAAGTCATCCCAGATTAATAAAAGCTCGCGATGAGAGAATCCGGTCCTGACATATTAAATAAAGTGGAATGAAGTACAAAGGAATATTGTGTTTTTACTAATATAATGCCTTTCCACCAAGTATTGACAGTGAACACCCTAAAAGTAATTTGTAAGTTACGCTCGCAAAACGCACAGACTTCTGCGTATTAAATGTGAAAAAGTATGCTTTAATACACAAAGTAATGTTTTAATTGTATAATAAACCATCAAATCGCAATTTATATTTTAACTAACCGAATGAACATGACTGTATTGGTATTGAATAATAATCTCAATAAATTAACAATTTTTACATACTAAATTTAGTATATACACTGTAATAAGTTAAATTTACACCAATTCGTTTGGGCGTAACAACATCCTGCTTATGTTTTCAATTGCCTTCATATATCAGCTTGTCTAGAATAGTTAACATCATCAGTACAACCAATCCCCCGCGGTGTAATCTCGTGATTTATTTATAAAATATTTTTAAAAAGAAAACACATTTCACGTTGAGTCGAGTTTTCCTTCACTCGTTTCATATGAGTGGCAACACTGACGTCATTTTATATCACCATGTTTGCATTCCGGGGGAATGAAAAATAACCCTACATCTCAAGTTCCTAGGCTTATGACATAGATATACGGCTTTAAAATGCCCATAAAAGTGATAAGTCGCCGACCGATGCGCAGCAAGGATTTATGAGCATCCGTCTTGCCTCTTTGCATATGCAGATACCCTTCTCGCTGGAGACTACTCAAATATGGAAAAATCTAATTGCGCAAACAAGCCACTTTTGCATAACTTTGCATCGCATAATCAAAACCTTCAAAACAATTTATTGTCTGTATAATATTAACATCCCATTTTGTTTTTATAATATGTACTATTTTCTAAAGCAATATCAATATAATAGGTAAGCCTTTTGTTAATCACACTAATCTGAAGGATTTGTAAGATAATTTTAGAAAATACAATATGGTGAAATGGGGCAAGGGTGGGTTCGTAGGGGCTCGCGCAATTCCCTTATTAAATTTTATTAAGGTTTGCGAGCTCCTTGTTAAATTAAGAAAAACAATATTCTCAAATAAAATTAGTAAAATTAGCAATTTTTGACTTGTATACAGTGCCGGCGCGAGTATATTTGGCGCCTAGGCAATGATTACTGACGCGCCCACTTTTTGACAAATCGTTCATTTGTTTTAGAAATAAGAAAAAAACGATTGGGTATCATTAGATTTTTTTATATACATATATACACATGTCCGCTCTCAATGTGGAGCATATGGCCTATTAATGAAGGTATATCAACAGATTTTTTTCTACGTGAAATGTTTGTTACTTAGTCGCTCAACCTCTCTTTTTCGAATCATATAGAATATGATACATAATAACAACGAACAAAAACAAAAATCAAATAAAACGTAGATTATTATTATTTATTATTATTAAAGAATTTAAAAATAATTTTCATACTCCATTTATACGCCCCTAATTCTTTGCGTCCTAGGCGGTTGCCTATTTCGCCTGTATGGTAGCGTCGGCCCTGCTTCTATATTATCTACTTCAGTATACACAGCAGTACATCTTTAGTCATTCAAATTCATTAGTTTACGATAAATTGTATATTGTTACATATTATGAGTGTGTTAAATAACAATCGATTGATTATTTATGTATTGCATATAATTACATAGGAGTGATAAAAAATCACTTCTTCCCCAGAAAATCGATAATTGCTTTCAGATTAAAAGAGCCACTTGTTAGTGTATTGGCAGCCCACCGCTGAAATGGGGAAGGTGACTCGAAAATCTTCTCCATAATTACCTGCAATCATTCAAGGAAACTTCACGCTAAAATTGAATCTCAATAGACCAGCATTTGTCAAATGTGTTTCCACAGATAAACACTAATGAATTTATGTATGGTTATTATAGAGGAAAGAACAATTAAATTTTGATGTTGGGGTTGGCGAATGTTTACAAATCCATATCACTGTATAGATAATTTATGAATACACACACGACATCTGTGTTGATGTGTACAGTGATGGCACCCAAAAGATATTTGCAAATAATAAATTATTATTTAAAATATAAATTGTTATTTAAAACGAGAATCACATATATATAGGACTGGGAAAAGAATAACGCACCTATTTTTTTTTCACACTGTTTATAACCTCTCTGCTTCAATGCTATGTAACATATTTTTCATTTGTCTGTGTTCACTCCATCGTTTTTTCATAGAACGGGAATAGGTGTAAAAAAGAGGACGTTTGACACAAAGGTGTTGAAACAAGTTATTTTCGCCGGTAATATACTTATTGATATGATACTTTTAAAATATTTCAAGAATTTTGTCTTATTCCTTATGTAAACACGGTTTCGCGACGAAATAATATTGGGAAATGCTGCACTGGACTTCTAATGTAAATAGTTAATGTTTTCATTTTATGAAGTAACGCGTTTCCTTTACGTATACTATATTTTGAATTAGTATTACAATATATATCCGATATTGTCGTTAATTACTTACTTTTAATAGATAGATGACGGTAATTTGAAATCCTGAATCTCGGGGGAGTCCCGTGACCCTTGCAACATAACCCTTTGATGGTGTCACTTTATTTACACAGCCTATAGCGTTTTAGTGAAGTTGTATATATCACAGACATAATTTATACCGTGTGCGTTGGTTTTGACGTAGCTAGGAATGTTAAAGTTCTTTGCTTTATCTCCTGTGGGAAATGTGATCGCCGACCGCCTACAGCAGTGGTTCCCAAACTTATTATGGTCATGGACCCCATTGAAAGCAAAAACCGGACCATGTGAAATAATAAATTTAATTTAAATACCTTGAATGGTAATTTAGAATTATTTTCATAATGTACACTTCCACAAAAATCTTGGTCGAACACGACCCGGGTTTCGCCTCTCGACATTTTCCGGTACTACTCAGTGCGCGAATGCACTCGAACTGACTGAAGTTTGTGGAAGTGTACATTATGAAAATAATTCTAAATTAACGTTGAATTTCCATCAAGCACCTCCAGTCAAAATTTAAAAAAAAAACCTTGAATGGAATTTTCTTGTCCATGTCCGCTTCCAATGTGGAGCATATGGCGTCTTAAAGAAGATATCTGAACAGAAGTTTTCCTGCGAGAACTGTTTGTTACTCAAGTCACTTTCTCTTTTCGAAAGATAATAGTAGGGATAGAAGAATAAGAGTAGGACATGACTAGTGTTTAACTGATCGCTCTCACTGCGCCCAGTTATTGAAGGATCGGAAGGGTGGGGGAGAGGGAATTTTTAGACATCACAAACACCCATGCCTTCGAACAAAAATCGATAAATCGATTGAAAAAATGCTGTTCGTACTGGGACTCAAATCCGTGAAATCTGGCACGGAAGCCCACAACGCTAACCGCTGCGCCATAGGACCCGATATCATATTTATGCAATTTAAATATTTTTTTACCGACCCATATTTATAAATAAATATGATATTAAAAGTATTTATTTAAAACAGATAAATGAATCTTTGTTTTTCTTTATCTACTACAGGAAAATAAACGTATCGCTCTCGCTACTCTCAAGTAAATGATGACATATTTTTTTTAACTTTTCCTGCCCTAACCGCAAGAAATTCGACCCCAATAGCCACATTATCTTAAATATCTATTTTAATAAGTGATACAATGTTTATAATTTAGGTATTATTAAATCATAGTTATTTGTACCTTTTGCAGAAGAAAAAAAAAACCTCTTCGCACTTTATTATCACTCAGTGAAATTCTTCTTACAATATCGAAAGCTGGTTTATGCAGTACGGTGCTCATAACTTCATGTATAGTTAATATAACAGGTTATTCACCAATAGTGTGCTGCTTTCCGGACTTAGCAATCAGTAAAGAAATGTTTTGAATAAATGAAGAACGCAGTTTTCAACGACAGGCAATTTGACAGCTGACAGGTGATTTGTGTTCAGTTTGGTTTGCCATTTCACCATGAATTGACTTACGATAGAAAAACGCTTGGCAAATTTATTTTTAAAATAGTAGTTAAGCTTTTTTTTAGTTTCACATTTTTTCAGCGTCTTTGGTTCACAACTCATTATTGAGATGCCGTAACACTCCCAAATAGTAATTGGTTGGTGAACTTTTGGGCTGGTGGAATCAGTCTTCAAAAATTATGCCGGCCAAAACGTTACAGTCAGTGGAGAGCGCTACAGATCCATGATTACTGATATTTATGGACCTGTGAATTGACCTCATTTGAAATGATATTCCTTTTTTTCAAACCAAAAAACACTTGTTGAATGAATGCACTTTACGTGCCGTACAAATCAGAGCTCAATTGTTGTTTGGACGTTGGAAGACTTTCCTTTACACCTGCTTTAAAATGGCCGCAATCGACTTGATTGAGCGAAAGACGATTGTCATTATTTGTTTTCTTATGTCGCCCGCTGTGATCTAGTTGGTTAGAGCTTGCTCTACCGATCAGGGGGGTCCGGGTTCGATTCCCGGTAAGGTCAAATTGTCAAATTGGATTTTTTCAATTTTTCAATTGAGATCTAAGACATGGGTGTTTGTGACGTCAATTCTCCTTGAGTTAATCTCATGTGACTTACAAAAATTCTCATCGAGTATATCTCGTATGATCTTTCAACTTTAAAACTTTAAAAATATTTGACGCATTGGCGTAAGCTGTAATGTCAAATATTTTTTTTTTAATAAAAAAAAATATAATTATATTTTTCTCAGATCGTAAAAATTGTTATCAAAAAAGCTGTCAGAAATATTTTACATATCTATTCTACCGCGGACCCCCTGGCGGTGTACACGCACCCCCAAATGATTTTTAATTTGTCACGGACCCCTTCAGTAGTCTCACGGAACCACCTTGGGAACTACTGGCCTACAGCAACCGATAAACGTCAGTTGTAGCAGTATAATAATACCCATGTAACCCTTGAACTGCTGTACCATTTCAAGCACTGTGAGTTGCTAACACCATCTGATGGATTTTTCTCGTATCATTAATATTGTAAGATCAGTATTATTGAATAACACAATTGTTTTTGCTTACCGGAACCAGTGGGGTAGCTAGAAATTTGGGGCCCTCGTGCAAACGTCACGCAAGCTCCCACCCAGTGGCGTAGCAAGAGGGGTGCAGCGGGGGCGGACCGCCCCGGGTAGCATATTTTTGGGGGTGGCATTTTCAGAAATAAATACAATATTTTTGGACGAATTATATGTATATATAAAAAAATTAAGCCACCTAAAGTAAATATTCCTATTTCATATAGAAAAAATAGTAGAAGTGATTGAAAAACAAACATAAAGGAAATATTGGGGGGGGGCAAATTCAAGGAACGCCCCAGGCGGTAGGACCCCTTCCTCACCCCTCACGATTTGTTATATCGAGTATGTAGAAATTTGGGTCCCCATTTTCGCTGGGCTCTCATGCATTACATGACCAATTCTTGAAATCGGGCATGCATATCTCATGCGAGAAATCAAATGTTTCCGTTGAGTGTGTTCTCCAAACATTTTTTGTACCCGTTTTTTTAAAACTTATACCGGACTCTAAAGAACGATTTTATTTCTTATGTTAGGCTTAGGTCTTATTCCACTGACAAATGTCAAAATCGTATCTTATTTATATGCCGTTTAAAATTAAAAATAATCAGCATAATGATTTCTTCGTATACGACTTGAATGTCGGTTTCTAAAATTGAGTCCCTGTACTAAACATTGATTAGACAAAATACATTGAGAACTAATTTAAAATGTCGTTTTGCACGAATGCTATTATTCATTAAAGTGCCACAATATTATACTCATTAATAAAATGTAATGTCAGTTTATAATTTTATGGGAAACACTAAAATTCGTTCTCACCGAATAGCGGTTCTCACCCTCTACTCTACTCTGTTTGCGGATAATTTACAACACTTCTAGAGTAAGTTGTTTGTTTGTTTAGTCTTGCACTAAATCTTGCTCGTATGTCTTGGTTTCTCGTTTATAAAGCATACTGTACTATATATTATATGCATATATATCATATTTCATGGATATTTTAAAAGAAGTAAGAATAAATATTATCATTTGTTAATTAATTACATTTTTCCATAACTGAAACTAAGACGCGACACATCGGCGTGTCGACAGTATGCCAAGTTAAATAAGTGTGTCGACTAAATGGTTAAATCAACAGTTTTCAAGCTTTTTGAATGTTTTGTTTTAATATAAAATCCTTTTGAAAATTCACGCGATCGCAAATATGGATTCTGTGTTGAGTCAAACCTAAAACGCTTTTTGCTAGTCTCCTTTTGCTGGTTCCCGGGAAATTTTAATAAAACAACCTGAGACTTGAGACTTCTTAATAAAATTAATATAAAAAAAGATTTTATTCATCCAATACACATATAGTTTGTGAATTTATATATACAATAATACATTGCAAAGTCTTTGTACAGTGGAACCCCCAATTACACTACCCCGAATTACGCGCTGGCTTGAAATATTCGCCGCAAATCCCCCAATTGCACGGTCGCATTACATTGCCGTTACTAAGAGACTGTCGTCTGTGCCGCGCATACAGTCAAATGTTGGCTAGCGTCTGTGTATTCAACACGGGTCAGGCTATACACGTATAGCTGGGCGATATTTACTACTTACAAAAACTAAATATTTCGTCCATATTTTTTTTACAAAACTAAGGGAAATCTTAGTTTTGCGTTTTCCGCGGAAAAAAACCAAATCCCTAATTTTGTATGAGATTCACACCCCCGATTACACGGTCCCGGCTATAGTGTAAATGGGGTTTTTACTGTACATTTTGGAAGTCATTGAAAAGGGTAAGAAACTTTCAAAATCTTCCATTTATTAAAAAAAATATATGTGAGTTGCATATGCTAGTTTGCAATAATAACCATATAATTGTTGACACAATGTATGATTTTCAAGGGAAATGGTTTGTTTCATCAGCAAAATTAAACTAAACGTTATACGGTCACGAGAAGCGAGAATTTTCCAGGACAATTTTATGTCTCGTGTCCCGGGACATGAAAAAAGCCGAGACTTCAGGATTCCTTGTAATTTGTAATTGACATGAATTGGTAATTGAAATTTGTTTTCTTATTTCAGGAGCTGAAAGAGAGTTTTAATTATGGACTGTTTTGTCCGCCAGTCAATGGGAAGGCAGGAAAATTTCTCGACGAGGAGCGGCGACTGGGAGACTACCCATTCAACGGCTCCGTGGGGTATTTAGAAGTGAGTAATTCATAATTTCAACTGACTTCAAATAAACGTAGACAAATGTTACTCCTAAACACTGGCATCTGGCATCGGTGATTAATTATTCAAAGGTAAATTAAAATTTCTGCAATGTTAAAAAAACTAAGCAGGAGTATTTACTTGGAATCATCTGATAATTTTACGATCAGTTTTAATTATTCACAAATTGATTTGTATAAGGGGTATTTCAAAATAAATATTTTAGTAAATGATACCATTATAAAACCTATTTAAGTTTTATTATCAAGATTTTAATAAATCAAGAAATTAGCCTACTTTCTTTGTTATAAATTCAATTTATTTTTATAGTTATAAATTTAATTTAATTATTCAGTACCTATCTATGTACATAAACAATGTGCGAAATCCACGACTCATATGTATACTTTTATCCAGGGCTTTTTTTACCCTGTAACGCGGCGGAACGGCGTTCCGGCACCTTTTTTTTCCTCGAAATTTTAATAAATGTTTGTAAAATTTTATTTTTTCTATTTCAAAACTTTCGTTTCTTTTCTTGGAAGCCATTGACTGTTTTTGCCTTTTCTTTGCTGTTTCTTGAAGCCATCCCTTTTGAATATATAGGGCATCATAGAACCCATAAATTAATGTCATGCAAGAGATTGCAAATGCAAATTGGAATGTAATTTTGGATAGCGTTTTTAATAAATTACATATTTTTTTAATGTTTACATAATGTATGTAATGTTCTTTGTTTAATTTTCATTTGAAATTTCTAAAATAAATATGTATATTTTGTTTTATTTTCTATGCATTATATGAAAAGCCGCCTTTAATTCTATCAAAATGATATTCGAATATATAAAAAATAATATACCTTCTTAGAAAATGCGTTCCGGCACCTTTTTTTTTCAAAAAAAAGCACTGCTTTTAGCACAGCTGAAATTGCATTGCTTGATGAATGACACCTATTTTTTATACATTTATTAAGATAACTAAATAAATATGTTTTCTAATATAACTTATGATCTTCAGTAGTGAAAAAAAAAAAGTGATTAGGGACCACCTATCCACACTTTACCTCGATTCAATAATAAATGCTACAAACATTTTAAAAATATGTATGTTATATTTGAAATAAAAAGTGAGGAATAATAATTATGTTGTGTTTTATTTTAGTTGAAATATAAGAGGCGAGTTTATAAGATGCTGAAACTGGATGAGAAGCAATTGAAAGCGGTACATACGAAAACAAATTTGAGAAGATTCATCGACTACGTAAATCATGGCCATGTCGAAAAGATCACTAAATTCTGTTCCAAAGGACTCGATCCCAATTTTCACTGCCAAGACACAGGAGGTAAATAAACATTTGGAATTTTCTTCCATTCCTTTAAAATTATTGATTTTTTACTGATATGTTTGTTTTATATTCCAAAATAAATTCTGTCAGCATGCTTTTACTTCTTTGATGATATTCATCATTTATTTTTTTACCATTATGCAAAATTACGACTCTGTTGTTTTGAAAATAACATGTCGAATCTGATTCTTCATTTGTGAATTATTTTTATAGACTCCTCCTAATAAAACTCCAAAGAAACGAGGCCAATAGCGTGTTTTAGTATTACATAGATGGCAAACATTGTTCTCATAATGATATTATAATAAAATAGAAAAATAGTTTTGAATTATAGAAATTGTTTTATAGTTATTTCAACTTCACACAATCGTCAAAACTAGTGTTCTTGTAGAACTAAATAATTAGTTTTTTTTACCTTTCTATTATGAACTTCCACCAAGGTCATTCCAATTCAATCGATAACATGGGATGGGATAAAAAATCCTTAGTAATGAGAATGAAATAAACTTTTTTCTTGTAATTAATACGTAACATAATTTAATTACGTTTGACAGAAACACCTCTCACGATGGCTGCATCTCAAAAGAAACCTGCCAAAATTTTAATATCCCTTGTAAATGGTGGAGCGCTCTTAGACTACCGAACTAGAGATGGCAGCACTGCAATGCATAGAGCTGTCGAGAAGAACTCCCTCGAGGCGGTCAAGACTCTCCTAGAGCTCGGAGCTTCTCCTAATTACAAAGACGGGAAGGGACTCACACCCCTTTATCTGTCTGTAACCAATAAGACTGATCCCCTCTTGTGTGAGAGCCTTCTTCATGACCATGCTACCATCGGTGCTCAAGACCTGCAGGGATGGCAGGAAGTTCATCAGGTACGTAATTATATCCATAATGATCCTTGAAAATTTATGACCAACATAGGTCGGAAAAATTATTGATCGCTCCAAAATATGTGTTTCTAAAAATTGTGTAAGCCACATCCCATATATTAATTGAGTTTCTTTTCACATAATACCTAAATAATCAATTCATTTACCAGTTTCCACCATCTTGCACACTATACTTGCTGAGCTTAAAAACAAAATAAATATTTTACTACACTTATCTAAACCACAATATCATTAATGAAAAACACTGTACAATTCTATCCAACCAGGCTTGCCGTAACGGTTTGATCCAACATTTGGATCATTTACTTTTCTACGGAGCCGATATGAATGGTCGTAATGCTTCCGGAAACACTCCTCTGCATGTGTGCGCGGTAAACGGCCAAGATTCGTGCACTCGACAACTTCTTTTCAGGGGTTGCGATAGAGAAGCCCTCAATTTTGCTAACCAAACACCTTATCAAGTTGCCGTAATTGCCGGCAACATGGAACTAGCAGAAGTCATCAAAAATTACAAGCCTGACGATGTCGGTAAGTGTCTTTTGATTGCATATAGATGGAGAATGTTGTTATCAATGGAGCATGTCAAATTTATCGTAGAAGTGTAACCAAATACTGTAGCAATGATCACGTTGTCAAATATGTCACGCGAATGCTTAAAAAATCCTGGTGGTGATTATTTGTACTATTTGTCTGATAAAATTTGTTATTATCAAAGTGACATTTAAAAATATTTTTTATTAGTTCTAATTTTCGTCACAGTAAGCTCTTTCCATTATTTCTGACTTGACAATGCTACGTATTTGGTACATTTGTGTGTAGTCATGCATGTATGTTTGTATATTTTATTGATAGGCTTTGTAAAATAATTGATATGCCATTTTTCTTTACGACATGTAATTTTTTATGGCTGACTTCTTAAAAGATTTTTACAAAAAAAAATTCATTACAATAAGCATTAGCAAAATATTTTACTAGATCATTTTTTTCAATATTTATTTACTTAATAAGATACTTTCTATATTGTTTACTAGCATGGCATTAAAAGAATACATATTTTTGTCTCATCCATCATCTGAGCTTCGTATGTGTGATAGATATTGACTTTAATTAATACCTAAACAATTTTCCAATGTTTATCTCATATCTGAATAATGGTGATGGTTGTATTTATGAATCCAAACTAAAAAATGTGTCGATAACAACGAAACCTATTCGATACATTCCAGATTAATAAATTTAGAGTAGGTAGTTTATGAAATGATTTTATCACAAGGGATATTTTTCTTATTCACTTAAATAATAACACACTATCAATTGTATTTGTTCATTATATTCAAAATCAAATAAAACAAAGCTATACAAAGTATGTTCAAATATTCATGCTAATCTTATAAACTTGTAAATTTTTAGAGTACTTCAGTATTTTTAAAGGCAATTCGATAATATAATGAATATTGGAGGCGTAAAAATATAGTCTTTTTAGAAATAAGTAATTACTGGGAATCTCTTGAGGAATTCCAACTAACACTATTTCAACAATATATTCCTACTGTAATCTATAACACAATTCATTGCGACAATATTGTTGGTAAACTATCAAAACTCCCTCGCATGCATTTTTCACTAGAAAAAAATACGAATATCCCCAAAAAGGATCTCATTCGCAAGAAAACTTAAGTTAACTCAAATTACAATGTTCTATTATGACAGCTTTGTCATCTTTAAAATTTGTTGCTAGGTACATTATACTATAATAATTCAAAATATATTTGTTTATAATATAATCACAATATACATGGGCTAACCCTCTTATGTTTTGAATTACAATATAGGCATTATTTAAATCACAGTACCAATTAGTCATTTCTGAAACTGAAGGCATAATAATTTCACATATTTAATCATCATAGACAATAAAATAAATCTTACAATAACCTATTTCATGAATATTGTGTGTTAGAGTATAATATAACATTGATTGTTATGAATGTATTCATAAACATTGAGTCTCTTTGCAAATGAGATTGTTTTTTGTAATGCTCTCCAGTGAAAAACCCGTGCAGCGGAATCATAAAGGTTTACCTTATTGTTTTCATTGAAAAAAATTTCAGCATCATTTTACATTTTTCAAAATTGTTAGTATGCTATTTCAAAAACATATTCTCCCATATCTTCCTAGCCAAATTTTTGCAGACAGAAATCTGTGTCAAATGTAGATTGTTGTGGGACACAACTATATAAAATAATTTATGATCATTTCCGGTTACCTATCGTGGTTATACTTGATATATTTACAGTGACTTAATAATAATTTGGCTCTGTATGGATGATATTTTCTTTATAAAAATATTAGTCTTGCATCTGCGTAATATTGATTTTGTGGCTTTCGTAAAGTTGATTTTTTTTACGAATGCTGAAATTTTGACTTATACGCTTTATTATATCAAATAGTATTATATGAATTTTCATGCAGTAAAATATTATTTATAAATCAAATATCACTATTTGTAGAGACGTGCCCGGGGGAGATATCAGCATAATAAATTTTAAAATCAGTTATTCATTTATTTCTGGCCATCGATTTATTTACTTCATAATGCCGGTGTGACTTACTTAATGCTGGATTATGAGATTCAACAAAATATATTAACAACAGGAAAAAGTGACTTGTGTTTTTTATTTGGTTATTTAAAGAAGGTCACTAAATTCATTTAATCATTTTTAATATTTCATAATGTCAGTAGAACAGAGTTTTATATCAGATGATAATTATCTAGACATACTGTTCAACCTAAATAAGATGCCAGTAATATATAGAAAAAACAGTCAATGTATGCTCAAAATTATCTCTATAAGAAAGAGTATTGATTTTCTTTGGCTCTTCGAATAACACATTTATTTATTTTATTGATAGGGAAAAAAAGCTATCTGGCAGTAATGGATAAATTAAAAAATATATTCGTAACAAATCAATCATAATTTAAAAATGAATACCTGCATCTATATGTATAAGAATAGTATCCAAAATAATAATATAGCTTATGTAACTTTATTGTGAAGTAAAAAATGACAAAGAAAGTCGTACGGGACACAGTTGATTATTTCTAAATATTAAATGCCTGGGAGCCCCCATCCCGGACGAGGCCTTTGAGTAAAATGCCAAAGTGACATTTGGTGTCACATTGCAGTGCCGTTCCGAGGGCCGCCCCGCTACAATCCCAAGCGGCGTTCAGGATTAGGGTGGGGGGGCTGGCTCGGAGTAGCCGGCGACCGTTTATCGATGGCCTCCACCCTTTCCCGAATCCCTTGCGAAATCGACGCCCTCGCCTTACTGAGAAGAGTTTCCTCGTCGCCCTGCTCTTCCGACCGCCCGTTCAGTTCCGCCAGCTCCAGCGTGTCCGACGCCAGTCACCCCAGTCACGAAGATAACGCCAGCATTGTCACAGGTACGCTTCCATTTTGACATTGACAACAGTATACTCTCTAAACGTATCCGTCCGATACGAACGTATCTGCTGCGCAAATCGTTCTAACCGCGGATGCGTTTACAGTTCTTGCATATTCCGAACGCTGATTGTTACCGAGTCTACCTATAATATTAAATGTAATAAACAATAAGAAGCGAGTATCGCAACCATCACCATCCATCCACCGTCTCTGCTCATTTTTTTACTATTCATTCTAAAACTCTGCATGATGTTAATGTGCATTCTGTTTAGTTGATATATTTATATTTACCTTTGTTATTGATTGTTTATTACACTCTTGGCATTTTTTTTATCTGTTTGGCTGTTATATAAACCGGCTTTTTTTAAGAATATATTATTAGATTTAATAGATAATTTGAAAATTTACAAAGGTTAGGCGTAAGGTAGTTGTCTATTACTGACAATAGATATTTCATTGTATTTTTTTAGATTAAGTTATATTATTCTTTTTTGGAAAAGAGCACAAATTTTGTAGAGCAAACCGAAAACAGCCAAGAGGTCTGCAAAAATGATGAACTGAAAAACAACTGAATTTTGATAAATAGTTCAAACTTATAGTGATTTTTTTTGTATAGCCATCAGCTTTTTTCCAGCGACTACATTTTGAATTTTTTAGCATAGCTTATTGGTTTAGTTATTATATTTTACGACAGATGATCTGTCACATAATTTTAACTCATTCATTATATATATTCAATGTTATTGAATTATGAATAACATTTCATATTTTTTTTGTCTATAAAAGGTTTCATTGAATGTTTTACCATTTGGTATTAAAAAACACTAATTAACTCAAACTGAATAGTTTAGACAGGTGTACCGATTATTCAATTATCTTACAAATTTCCATTGGAAACTTCTTTTAAAATATCATATTTTTTCAATAAAGTGACGTAAATTAGAGAATCAAAACAAAGTATATATTTACGACAAATTCAATCATATGCACTGACATTTGTTCCAAACTCCTTATGTTACAGATATGTTAAATCAATTAGATACATTTACTTATCGATTCATGTTTTTACCCTTATTTAACGGTATAAATGAGGAATCGGGTTGAAAGAATTTTACGCTACAGCGCTAGTTATCATTTTTGTTTGCAATTTACAGTACGGAAGTGATAATTATACCATTAGCTTAATCATTGTATATATCATTGTATTTGTCCAAGTATTGCTGTATCAGTACTTAACATCTAATAACATTCCAGTGGTTGGATTTTCTATTTCAGACAAGAGCCTGGGAGACGTTAGCGATATAATATCAAACTCGAGCGGAGTGGGAACCGCAAACTCGGACACGACGACAAGTTCTCTCGCCATGCCGGGTACGACCGTTGTCTGCCTCGAAAACTATGACTCCGGTTTGCACGGGCACTTGAGAATCACTCAAGGAGATATCATTGAAGGTAAATCGCTATCTGTCTTCCCTCATTGTGTACAAAACAAAGCAATGTCTAAGTTGAGTTTACAAATAAACAAATTGATCAAGAAAAGCTACAATAAGCCCGTTACTAGCCGGTTCATTGGCAACGGCAGTTATTATGTCAAACATAATTATTATGATAAATTAGAATACTCTACACCAAAAGATTAATTCTTTTCCACCCTACCCTAACCTACCTCTACCAGTTAATGACAATGTTATTAATTTTAGTTTTATACACTATTTTAATATTTTAAAACCAAAATCTCCCAAATGTAGTATTTTATATAGGTTTCATACTAAAATTATAAAAATTAATATATTTTCAGTGACAGGAACTACAGACTGTGGGCTGTTAGAAGGTGTGTCACGGGGTGGCGGGCGTGGTTCATCGAGTGGAATTTTCCCACCCCACTGTGTACAGGAGGTTCGACTGCGACAAGGACCCATCAATCTGCCTCCATCCGCCATGAACCCTAACAGTATTATTGGAAATCGGATGATGGGACGTAGAGAACATAATAAAACATACAGTGCCACAGCTCCTAGAATAAAAAAAGTGTACGTATATCCTTAAATTATTATTAATAATGATTTGGAGAATTACAGATTTATCTTATAGGTGTTTAACCAGACGAAACTTGAATAATTCTAGAACTGTTTCAAAACTGGCTTAATTAACTGTTTGAATACCGCGCAAATAAATTATTAATATGTCCCAGAGATACAGCGTGTTTTTGAGAAAAATAATTTTGCCTAATATACACCCGAATTCGATATTTTAAAAACCTATATTGACTCAGTGTAGATAGCACTACACATATTCATCAAAATATTGCTTATATTCTATTAGAATACCAAGTATTTGATTTTTTAAATGTCTTGGACATCCGTGTTCGCTTGCATATGTTCCGGACACATGTGTCTGTTTGGTATTCAAGTGGTTAAGTATTATACTGAAAAGACTATTATCAATAATCTTATTCTGAGGTAACCTGTCGTATATCCAAATATAAAACATCATAGATACCAATGTCACATTTATGTGTTATAAAAAAATCTTTTAATAATTGTCTCTTTTTGTAATTTTTAGAGGAAATAATATGGAATATCGGACTGTTGTTCTTCATCGAGCAAGTCGAGGTTTCGGTTTCGTTCTAAGAGGAGCTAAAGCCTCTTCACCTTTGATGGAAATGACTCCTTCCGAAAGATGTCCAGCCCTGCAATATTTGGATGATGTAGACCAAGGTGGTGTTGCAGACATGGCCGGTCTGAAGAAAGGAGACTTCCTTGTAGAAGTAAGTGATCTCCAAATTCAATAAAAGTTGCCCATTACATTTACACCTGATTCTTTTTTACCCAGTTTTTAACTAACGCGGTCTAAGAAAACGACAGACCAATAATGGTTTTAAACTGATATTTTGGCTTAACTATGATCACATTATCAAAACTATTTATTTATGTTAAGTCGTATTGAATTTCTCCTTTATTCAATTAAACAATCATGCAAATTTAATGTATCTTATAAAAACTTTGTGAAGTACAATTTTTTTTTTTCAATTAATTTTAATTTGAACATATATTTTTATTAGAGCTTAATTTCAAATAATAAAAGGTTTCGATGAGTTTTAACAAAACCTATATATACATGCATACGAAAGATAACATAACAATGAAAAAATAACACAAAATCCCAAAAAAATATAAGATGAAAAATACAAATTCAAAGAACATGAATATAAAAATACAACATCAAATTAAAATCTATCAAAATAAAGTATGGATACATATCCACATACCCATAGATGTTCGTGTGACGATGAGTTACAGTTAAATTACATTTACTGACTAACTGAACACCAAATTGATCTTAAAGCAGCACAAACATGTTCAACTCTTCATGTTGAATTTTACACTTATTTGAGATTTTAGCATCTATTCTCATATTTTACGAATTTCGCATTTCTTAGCATCTATTTAGCATCTATCGTGAAATGCTAAAAATACGTGTCTAAGTATAATATAGGCAAAAACAAAATAAGTTTTTATATATTGAATTAAACCAAGTAGCAGTCCCAATGGAACCAATGCAGCACATGCATACCATTTTACTGCAGCAAAATGGTTAATATTGTTATTAAATATCAATGTATTTCTTTAATTTCAGATTAATGGTGAAGATGTATCATCAGCTTCTCATGAACACGTAGTGGACTTGATACGCGCCTCTGACTCTTTGGTGTCAATGACAGTGATTTCCGTAAACCAATGGGCGTCTACCGGCCCCACATCTACAGGTGGAGTTCCATCCAGTAAATCAGTAGCGCAGCTTTCGCATGCAGGACAAGGAGGACTGTCAACTAATGCGGGTGCACGCCAGTATGCAACGCTTCCGAGAAAGGCTGGTGCCGCTCCCGGAGGACGATCACCAGCCCCGGCACCCCCCAGAAGAGATCCTCGCACAACTCTCAGTGTAGGAAGAGCCAGAGCCAAGTCCATGGTTGCCGGCTTGGGTCAGTTCACTTAATGCTCGTCTTTACTACCTAACATGTTGATATACTATTAAGGACTTTTAATCGAGAATATCCGTCAGGTCTTTTTCCTCAACTTTTTTTTGAAGTGGGTGGTACCAAATTGTCCAACAAAGTATATTCAAATTCTATAAAAAATGAACTCCCTTTTCATTCATGTTTTTGTTTTTAGAAAACGGTGGAGAAAAAGACGATTGCTCAGATCAGCTCGGTACAGCGAAATCTTCATCAGCTGAATCGATTCAGCAACAAGGTTTGAGCGGTTCAGGAACTGGCAGCGGAACTTGCACTCCGGTCGCCCCGCGGACTGCTTCCATTCGTTCGCGACTTCCATCATCAAGAATTACCACTACTGAACTCGAAGAGTTGTTCCAAAGACAACAGCGGCATAATTCTCACGGGTATGACTAATATTTTATTTCATTGTTTATATAATATAAAACATAGGTAATTTATAAATGATAATAAATTAACATACAATCAAAAATTTCCGAAAACTCTTGAAAATTTCTCCAACAAGTCGAAAATGTTATCATAATTTATTAAATTATACATTTCCCTCGTCATTATACTAAAAGTTATAAACAATTTCCGCATCTTGTTTTATTGATTTTTGTTATCATTGTGACCTAAATGAAAGATAAATGTATACCAGCATAATTTAAAAATTGTTAAAAGTTTCTACACAATGTATTGTGTAGAAACACATTGTGACAAAACAGTCATTGCCATTCATATTGAAAAACTACTTTTGCTGACAAGTATGTTTTATTGACATAACAATATTTATTTAATTTCATTGTAAAAAGTTGATCATTGAAAAATTTACTGAATAAATGAAAAGTGTATTATTTATTTACTCCTCAGCTTGCGTTTGGTGTTGTCTTTTAAGGATGTTATTTTATTTAAAATGATTGTATCTACTTAGGTTCGGTAATAACGCAATGATGATCACCTCCACATTCCAAGACGGACTATGCTCCTCGCCATGCTCTCCTGCGAAAACAGCATCAGGTCGAGTTTACGCCAGTGTAGCAGAAATGAAAAGATCCAAAACAAAGGTTATTATAATAATGAAATAAAGCTAAATATATTTTATATTAAAACACTGAAATAAACACATTAGCACGTTCCTTGATGCTAAAATAATTTTATTTGTCTTGATTCTATATCAAATTTTAAGTGTCAATGATTCTATTATTCTACATTTTTCTTTTAATTTTGATGTGTGAATCATTATTCATGTTAATGATTATAATAATTTATTGTATACAATATCACTAATAAGTTAATATTTCTTTTACAGGGATGGAACCGTGGGCGTATTCCTATTCCTCGCGTTCCAGGCTCGGGAGAACTGAGAAGAGATTTCCATAGCACTCCGGATCTGTTCGCTTGCCATCCGCCGACCGTTCCCAATGCCCCGCCTCACAAGGGAAGCCGGTCACAAGAGGATGTCAATAGTTTAATTTTTACTCATAAGTGTAAGTTTCTATTACGAAAATTTTTTTTTTTTTTTTAATTTGTGCATTTATTATATATTAGAATTAGACAAACCCACATTTACCCAAACCATAATCATACTATGATTAAATTTGAATCATTCAAATTATGTACACTCCCACAGATTTTGTCACTAACGACCCGGGGTTCGCCTTTCGGCATCTTCAGGCGTTCAAGCGCACGGATGAACTTGAACTGACTCATCCGTGCGCTTGAACGCCTGAAGATGCCGAAAGGCGAAACCCGGGTCGTTAGTGACAAAATCTGTGGGAGTGTACATAATTTGAATGATTCAAATTTAATATTGAAATTCCACCAAGCACCTTCAGTCGAAATCTTAAATTATACTATGATTAATTCTTCACATTGTTTCAGTATCTCGTATTGGTGGATTACCTCCTCCTTCCCACCCTCCCCCGCCTCCACCCACCTCAAAAGATCCACAGTCGGGTCAAGTTGTAGCAGTCGAGGTTGAAGTGGGAAGCGGTGTCCCTCAAGAAGAATTGCTACAATTATCTTCTGCGGGAGACATCATTTCGTCAATGTCCGACAGCGTGATGTCTTCATTCCGACCTGCCGACAACGCCAAGCTCTATGCGTCACCTCGAGATGTCAACTCAGTCGCATACAGAAGTCGAACTCTTCCAAATAAATCACAGGTACAAATTAGATTATAAATAAATTAGTTGAATATGCCTGATTTTCACAGCACGATTTATTGCTGTCTAATCGTTATGATAATGTTTCAAAAAATGTGTAGAATAACCATGTTTCCATAGGAGTCTTTGTACAATGTGATATTGGTTAAGATATGACATTGGCTACAATATGTACATATTGATGTTCATCTGTTTATTGTTGTATATGTATATACCTACTAAAAAATGAAAAATTCTTCCATCAATCCATATTTCAGCTTAAGAAATAAGTTACATTTTTTAATTATTTTTACTATAACTTCTCAAAAGATTTTTAAAAATTTTCAAAATCGTCAAAGATAGTAAAATTTTTGCCAGACAATATAGAATCCGCGTTTTATACAGTAAAGATCGCGTAGATTCAACGTCACAGAGTGGTATCTATCGACTCTCTTGTGGAGACTGTCAAGCTTCATATGTTGGACAGACAGGTAGAAACTTTAATATTAGAATTAAAGAACATATAAGATGTCTAAAAAGTAACAATTTTTCTGAGTTTGCCAATCATTTAATAGAAAATAATCATAATTTTAATCAGATTAGTAATTTAGAAATACTCCACCGAGTAAATAAAAAGGGTTTAAAGATGAATAGCTTAGAATTTTTAGAAATAAATAAAACTCTTAACAAAAAAGAAATATTATTAAATAATATTCTTAATAGGAATGGTTGCTCGCCATTACTTACATTGTTTCCAATTAATAGAGTAATCACAAACCAATCTGATTGACTGCAGCTCATTAGTTTAATAGTTTGTAATGTTTAACGTCATTAGTAGTATGATTATATTTGTTTTCTTTGTTTCGATTCTATAACCCCCTACTTTAAAAGGGAAAAATCCCAATCTAATTGATTGCAGCTCATTAGTATCATTATTTGTTTGCTTTATTTCGATTCAATCACCCCCCTCTTTGCTTTCCTTAAAAGGAAAAAAACCCAAACTCCATTTTGTAATTTCATAATTTAAAAATTTTAGAATCAATCTTGCTTCATTACTTAAGCAAAATTTGCGATAGTAAGTCTGAAGATGCCTCTGAAAGAGGCGAAACACGTGTCACAGTTGGTTACACAATACGTGGAATAATCATAGTTATTTTAAATTTTATATTATGATAATAGACAAGTCTATGCAGGGTATCAACTTTACGGGGATACCGCTCAAAAAATTAACTCGGTTTCTTTCTCAATATCATATTTTTTCCATAGAGCTATCCCTAAATATTTTGTATTATTATCAAAGTGTACATTTATTAAAAATGTTTTCCGTCTTTTGTTTCAGGTACGTAAATCACAGAGTTTACGTGCAGGAAGTGGATCTACATTTCAACCACAAAATGTGTCAGCGGCTGATGATCCCGCTAACCAATATGCTCAACCTTTCAAAACACATCGAAGCCATTCCAGTGCCAGCAATAAGAAACCTTTTATGAATCGACAAGTGAGTGATTAATTAATCTACTTTCCTTAATAGTGCAATGCGTCTGTACCAATAAATTTTAATTATAATACCTGTAACTGTATTCTATTATACACCAAGTTGTGATGCGGAAATATGAAAAGTTCATAAAAAAAAGCATATAGAAATTGACCAATCAAAGTATACCTTTTTTCATTTTATGATAATTCACCCATTTTTTTAATTACTATTTCTTTTTTTTTAGTTCTATGTCCGAAATGTCGTAAATCAATCCGTTGTAAGTCAAGGAAGACCCAATAAATTTTAGTGAAAGATACTTGAACTTTTAAAAAACAAGATGACTTCTCAATGTACAAAATATGCGACACTGCATCTTTCTTCCTTGTACACTTTACACATTTAAATACCTTTAATTAAAAGATTTGTTTTATTAAAAATTTAATAATTTATTATGGTATTTGATGATTATAGCTTTATTTTTGTTGTTTTAGAATTCAGCAAATACTGGACCACCTCCAATACCCGAACCTGACTACAGCATGAGTGAATCTGAAGATGAAAGAGACGGACAACATAGATGTCTGAAAGAATCAGATAATAATGGGGAAACAATAATTAATCCTAATATTAGTGCACTTCAAATTGTGGCTGAAACCAGTGCAAATAGTAACGCTAGGTAAAACATATCTAAATATTTTCTTTGTATATTTAAAAAAAAAAACAAAAAAAATTAAATGGGTTTATTTAAGTAAATAAAACAGATTCAACCATTCATTTAAAGGTTACCATATATCATTAAAATTAATTTAGGGTTACACTTAATAAATCTTAAATGAACTTATGTTCTGGAACCTGAAATTCTTCTCTCTTCTTTAGCTTTCAACTTCAATGTTTTACTGTCTTACCACTAATTGAAGAATTCCAATGATATATGATAATAGCTTATAAATTTCATTGAATTTACAGTGGAAGCAGTTCCGGCTCTGGCTCTATGCACCATTCCTTCTCCGTTGACGAAATACAGAAGATACGGACGCAGCTGAAGAGTTCCAAATCTTATCCTGACGATTTCTCTTTGAAAAAAGACGGTCAAATTCAAGAACGACGTGACGTCGAAGGTAGCAATGACGAAGGAGATAACTCATCTTCAGGAGTCAGCTCCGACCAAGAGCTCGTAAGGCCTCAAGAGAACGATCACGACCGAGCGAGAAATGCAAAGCTTCAAGCTAACAATAGAAAATACTCCCGCGACGGATGCAAACCGATGGATGCCATCGGCAACCTCGATAAAATGGGATTCAGGGATAAATCCGCCAAGGACAGACACAATGAAATCTCTTGCAAGAACACCAAAGAGAAAGTTTCATTCAATAGCAATGTAATGATCAAATCGTCGAACAACGTAATCACCACGGAGCCTGTGCACCTCAACAGTTCCTCTGAAAATATCACCGCCTCCCCTGAAACGCCGTTGCCTGCCCACAACGTCTACAGTCCCATCGCTTACTCCACCGTCAGCACTCCCAGCGGAACCGTCAAAGTCCTGAACCCCAACCCTCTCCCTCCCTCTAACACCCTCCAGCGGCACAATTCGCTCACCCGAAAGCAAGCCGCCGGCTACTTGCTCAAAAGAGACACCAAAGTGGGACAGTCGGCGGCGGAGCGTCTGGGAGTGAATGTTGCCAAGGCACCTTGCTTAGGAAAAGCCAAGACCCAGCAGGACGGTGTCAGCAAAGGAGGTGTCCTAACCAGAAATGCTGTATCGCTGGCCCGTCTCCCTCCGCCACCCGAGGAAGGCGGCGACCTATTCGTACCGCCACCTTTAGATTACGATCCTTCAGGATCGCTCAGCGGCGAAGACGAAGTGCCCCCCCTCGCTCCACCGCCGCAGTTTAGCGATCGAGTGCGAATCGTCGGCGCCCTCCCCAAACAGGGTAGCCGCTTGCACAGCCAGTGAACTCGCAGCTCACTTTTCATACGTTTACACTTTTTACATCAAATTTGTATTCTGCTAATTAATTCTAGCTCTAATTATATGATAATGTAACATTTTTATACCCCTGGTTTTTTCATCGCGTGATGAAAGAAACATAGATATACCAAAGATACTGCTTTTATTAAGAATAATTTAATACATTTTGAAATAATGTAATTTTCTTAGATATTATATTTGACATTGATTAATTCGAATGCGAGAAACTCTAGAATGAAAATGTATTTTTTTTTTATTAATTGTAAAAATTGTATCATCCCTGACAGTCAAAACAATTCGTATATGTTTCACTCATCAACCTCATCAGATTTGTCTAGTTGCCGCGTAGCATTGTAGCCAGCGTTTTTTATGGCACTAGACACAAACACAACAGGATTCTTTTATCGAGCATACAGCATTATCGTAGACCACTACACAGAGCACTGCATGTGGCATCGTTTTATCAAGTATATAAGACCACAAAAAAATTAAATTGATTTCATGGGAAGTAAGTCTGCATTGATATATAGATAAGTGTAAATTCATTAGCCTTTTTCTGCCTTACTCAATAACTTAATATTCCTGCAGTGCTTTTGACATTCATCAGTTACAATATATAAATCAATAGTGTTTCAATAAATTTTTGATATGCAATAACATATATAAGCAGTTGCAGTATTCACGTTTCCATACTGTCAGATGCACTGTCATCAAAAACAATTCTTCCGAACTGCGACTGAATGTATTATTCTATATAATTAAAAGGCCAAATCAATTTTAAACATTAAATAATTATAATAATACATTATTTGATAAATTAATTTTGCTAATTTGTGTAATTTGACTATTTCAAGAGAATGGTCTATCTAGTGCAATTCATATGTTAAAATTTTGTTAACTGCGCTGCGTTTTCATTGATCAGTGATTATAACAATGTAGCAATCTGTAAATAGATATTTATTTTCAAATAAGATAAAGGGTATTATGAATTAGGCAATTTGAAAATTATAACATATAATCGTAAAGTGTAATATTCCAAGCAGATCTTGTAGTGCAAAACTGTCACACGGTGAGGGTTGATTTAATGCATCTTTGCCATACATGCTCAACTCAAGCACAATATTCATACATTTTTTATTCATTAATATAAGAAAAATAGAATTAGTAAATGTTTCGAGTCACTAAAATAAGATTCTGTAAATAATTTTTAACAATATGTTTTAAAACCTCGATATTTACACCTATTTAATGTTAACTAAGCTTTTAACACAACTTCGGCCATATTCGATAGGTTCACAATTTTATTCGTTATTTCCATATACTAAGAAAGTTGTAATATATTCATACTATGCCATAAAAGATATAAATAAAATTTATTTGAAAATTATTGACAAATATTAATCCTGCCAAATGAATATTATTGTTTGATCACTAAGTTATCGATGTTGCTGTACTGGTTGGTTAAATTTTATAAATGCAGATACATTATAAAATAAAACAGTTAATTTGTTATGTTTCATATTGTGACATTCCCCAGTTAGGTAGAGCAATTAAACGAATCTGTCTAACAATATCTTTTGTAAACAGGCTACGAATGATAAAATTAGCTAATACATTGTCCATCGATTCATGATGCATGCTATCCATGCTACACTTATAGATGTATTTTCATTAGATGCAAACTTCAGCGTTTTGTCCATTTTTAATAATATAGTTTATTTAATCGAATCTCATCTGAATTTTCATCATCGTCTGGCAATTTCTAAAGTAAACACTAAATTTTAAATACCATTTCGTTTGTTTAATGACAGAACTCCTTTGTTTTGAGTTTTTTAACAAGGGTTTGCTGTAGTTATAATCAAGTATAAGCTTGTATCATGGCTGAAATTTTGTAAATAAAGAAATATCATTATTAAAGAGTTGTTTTCCTGTCATCCTTGTTTTAAATCACTTATTATGTATACAATATAACCGAGTAGGTTTTCGTCTTGGGTGCCGTTCGAGTTGAAACCGAGAGATGTTGAACGGCGTTTGTTTGCTTGTGAACAGTTGCTTGGCAAAGACGGAAGAGATTTCTGCATCGCATTGTGACTAGGGACGAAACATGGGCTCATTACGGTATTCCCAAGTGCAGAAAATCATGGGGATATCCAATGGTGGGCTCAGAGGGGCTTACGCGAACCCCTTGTTAATTTAAAAGAAAACAATATTCTCATATCAAATAAGTATATAACTGTAATGTCTGACTTACATGTTATCTATGACAGCTTCAGTATACACTAGAGGTCTGCACGGGCCCGGGCCTGGCCCACGGGCTCTTACTTAAGCGCAATCGTGAGTCGGGCTCGGGCCGGGCCGGGCCTTGGAATTTGGGATATAATGTTGGGAAAAATATACCAAATTGAGGATTTCAAATTCCTCGGTGAGCTAAAAAAAAAAAAAAAAGGACTTTCGGAGATAATCTGGGGAAAAAGTATACCAAATCGAGGATTTCAAATTTCTCGGTGTTTCGGGTCGGGTTCGGGTAACAAGTGCGGCATTAGACTCGGGGTCGGGCGTGAGTTTTTCGGGCTCGGACCGGGTAGTTTTGTAAAATTTTGGCCCGTGCAGACCTCTAGTATACACAGTAGTACATTTTTAGCCATTTACATTGATAAGTTTATGGTAAATTGTGTATTAAATAGCAATCGATTGCTTATTTACGTAGTGCATATGAGTAATACAAAAATTCACTCCTTCCCCAGAACACCGAGAATTGCTTTGAGATTAAGCGAGCCCCTTGTTAACGTAATGGTAGCCCACCGCTGGGGATATCCTAGCCATGCTTCCACGTCGACGGCCAAACCAAATATTCACAGCTCCAAGATGATGCTCTGTATTTGATGGGACTAACTCGCCGTAGTGTATTATGAGCTGTTAAAACCGACTGAAACAATCACAGGCGATCGTTATTAAACGTTATTAATGGATTCGTGGATCGCTTCAAAAGATGATGATGATGAACGCGGGATTTGAACGCTGCCTGAAAGAAGGGAGAAAGTGGTCAGTGATGGACAACACTTTCAATCTTAAATGTATACCCAGTTTTTTACAATAAAGCCTCGAATTTTGGAAAATAAACGGCAGAAGGAACAAGAAAAACTTTTATTGTTGATACACTTTTTACAAATAAAGAGATTTATCAACTTTCATAGAAAAGAGCAATTTAAAAAGAAAATTTAATGAAAATAACTAATAGAATAGGAACTATTGGTATGAAAATATTTTCGCCTTCAAATGGTCGAATTAAAATTGTCATTTCAATAACAGCTATTTACTTTTTAGTGCTTTCACTATAAGTCTTGGCTGTTTACATTATTTGGTGGGTCCAAATTCACAAAAGCTTAAGGAGGGATCTTACAACCTACTTATAATCAGTGGATGGCTGCCAATATGTTAACAAGAGGCCCGCCATAAACTAGTATGGGCCCGCTTAATCTTGGCTAAAATACCTTTGCACGTAATATGTAGGATGATGCACAATCCGAGGCTTGTTTGTTTATTTTGTGGCCCTTAAATTTGTGATACTTCAATTTTAAACAGAACATTTTTTTGAAAGTAAATTCTTGAATTTAATAACTGTGAACAAGCTTTTTGAATGATGATGCAGTAAAGTTGGTTCATAGAAATAGGCTTAGCCATACTCGAACAATGTCACCCTTCTCTTATCAAAATCTTAGAGTTGAGTACCAAACAAATTCGTAAAAAATAATTGCTTCAAGTAAAAAATACACATAATTAATACATGTCAATAGTACGTAATCACTTTTAGGGTGTTCACTGTCAATACTTGGTGGAAAGGCATTATATTAATAAAAACACAATAATCCTTTGTACTTCATTCCACTTTATTTAATATGTCAGGACCGGTTTCGCTCATTACGAGCATCGTCAACTGAACGTCAGTTGACGATGCTCGTAATGAGCGAAACCGGTCCTGACATATTAAATAAAGTGGAATGAAGTACAAAGGATTATTGTGTTTTTATTAAATAGTACGTAAGTTTCAATATAACAATTTTATTTCCAATTTCAGGAATTTACCGATTTGCCTAAAATTTACGACTCGTGTTTTTTTTTTATCTCTTCCAAGAATTTCCAAATCCAAAATCCTAAGATTTTACGGATTTGCTAAAAATTTCTCAATCCCGAACTCCCGGGATTGGTACGGTCGCGACCCGGGATTCCGGGTTTGCGCATTGCCCCCCGGTAGGGCGTACACCCCACATTGGGAAACACCGCCGTATACCCTTCATTAAAATTGAAAGGGGTTCACAAATATGTAGACAAGGGGTCAAAGGTAATATGACACAAGGGTTGCCAGACGTTCATATTTGAGTGGGACTGTCCCGGGTTCAATAGAGAAATACCGAGTCCCGCATTGCAAGTCCCTCTAAAAATCCCCTCTTAATAAAATGTGTACATGTATAAAAATCTTCGAAATAGTGAATGTTCCGATTTGTGATTTTGAAAATCTGGCAACTCTGCTTATGAAGGACCTCCAACTTGTATATTTTATCTCTATATGAATAACTCGTTTACAATACGGCACAAAAAATAGGTATATGAGATCTAAATTATTGCTACTTAGCTTACATACAAAAAGGTAAATATCCAAGGCTGCACTTCATTATCTCCTAATAATCGGACGGTAAGCCAAAAAAATGCAACCTTAGACAATTAAAAGAAAAGAGGAGCCCCTTGGATGATTATCTCAAAAATAATGTACGATATAGATAAACTAACGTGTACATCATTTTTATGGTCAAGTATACACTATTATACAACATTGTCTTTGAACGTTTACAGCCATAAATATTTGTCAAAAGAATTTCAAGGTCAAGGTTTATATATATTGTTTACAAATGGCCGTCATATACTTCAGTTTTCAAAACATGATAATTAATAAATAATAAAAATGCAGTCCCCAAAGGTGAGAGAAAAAAAAATTACACTCCCGTAAATAAAAAATTCTTTTATTCGAAATTTATGTATATATGTTGAAAATCTTTGAAAGTTTATATAATGTTTTGTAACACATGACAAAACAATTATGTATTAGTCTTTTCACACATCGGTCTCTGATATAATTGGCATTTGATAACTGAGATCACTAGTCTCACAATTGACTGTCACAGCCAAGAAGGTTCAATGGCAAACTTCAGGTACCTGCTTGCACAAACTAATACTTAAGTGTCTACAGTGAAACCCTGATTCTACGGTTTTCAAGAGACTAATAAAAAAACGAAAAAAGCGGGAAACCGATAATACGGGAAAGCTTCAAATAAAACCAAAAAAAATGTTATTACAAGCTTATTTATTTCACTTGTTTCATTAGTTGTTTATTTGCAGTTCCTTAAATTTTTAGCATACATTTTTAAGTCAACTCTTTCTGCTTTTTTCAACCTGTTTTCTACTGAATTTTGTATATGTCTACATTATTTTTATTCTATCAATTAGAGCAGTGCTTCCCAGATTGGGGGTCGCGTAATTTCTCCGGGGGCTGCCGCAGAACATGTTTTGTATTGAGAAGGGCTGCGGATTATTTTTTTCAGATTTAGGGGGCCATGGAATGAAAAAGGTTGGGAAACACTGAAATAGAGTTCTAGTTTTCTTCATGAAGTGTATTTGAGCTTTAAGTTAAGATAATTCGTAAAATAAGGTGCGAGGCAAAACCGAATTTATAAGCAAAATGGGAAACATTAAAAAAAACAGTCTATCAGGATAATATTTGTAATGGAAACATAATATTAAGATGACAGATCGAGTAAATTGGTAAATCAGGGAACGATAAATACAAGATTATTTAAGATATTATGGGCGTGAAATAAGACTATGAAAAATAAACAATCCTTGCGAACGATAGATCAGGGTTTCACTGTAGACAGCATCTGTCACACAGTGGCGGATTAAACACTTGGGAGGCCCAGATGCAATAAATTTTGAAGCCCTATTTTTCAAATTGTATATAAGTGCTGCAAAATTCCATGTAATATAAAAAGTAAATATTGAAGACTGAATAAAAAAAATATATATATAAAATAAAAATAACTTTGATTATTCCACATATTGTGCGACTAACTGTGACACGTGTTTCGCCTCTTTCAGAGGCATCTTCAGACTTACTATCGCAAAATTTGCTTAAGTAATGAAGCAAGATTGATTCTAATATTTAATTCTAATATATAATTTATAATATAAGCTATTTTTGAGGACCCTAAGATTACTAGGTCCTAAGGACGCCTCACATGCTTATGGGGTAATCCGCCACTGATGCCATATAAAACACTCATGGAAAAAATAAAACTAAGAGAAACAATTGTGACAGAAATCTTTTTATGCAAATGACTCTCTCTCAGACACACACACATACACTCGGCTTTCTTCTATCTTATTTTTTGTCTGTAAGCCATCTAAGGTTAGTAATACTACAGTTACCTTTCAGGCATATATGCTGTTTATTAGCATTCTAATCATTCTAGTAATATAATACACACACTAGCGGTGCTATCCCAGCGCACATACACTTCTTGGAATGGTCTGAAATGTTCATTACGTTATTGTGTTGGCATCGTCTGCATACTTAAACCGTGATAGTGTTGAGTATTTAAGACCATTCAAAATAAGTGATGTGTACTCGGCAATAGCACTGCAGGTAACATTTCAACATTTTCTCTTTCGCACACATACACACTCTCACATTCTGTGCATTGTAGAGCATGCCCAGGTGCAGCATTGAATTGGTGCAGCATTTAAATCAAGGCATATATATATATCATATTATATTTTTTTCCGTTAAGGCTAAAATGGAGAAGAATTATGTCTTGCTGATACATTTTTTTATATCTGATGTCTGAAAGCAATGGAACATATAACAATTTGTGACTGGGCTATCTTCTGATTCATTTCTCCAACTCATTGATCTCTCAATGAATTACATTTTTTCAGCTGATATTTCATATCGAGCAACCCCACGGGTCTGGAGACGTTTATTTGTGCTGGCAGAGAGGAAACGTTGGATCGCTGCTTGCAACCACTGGAACTGATTCAAGTGTTGCCATATTCAACCGATATGGACAGCTGCAAGAGAGGCTTAAACTGCCTGGGTATTTAATTTTATTCAAAAAGTTTTGGATTAATACAATAGTTTGTACGATTTTAATTTATATGATTCAATAATATGTATTTAACACGGCAACATAAACATGGCTGCTTCACTTGCTTACACGCTTACTGTTCCAAAACTGTTATCAATTAAAATTGCCACTTGAAAGGCCCAAGTGCAATAAAAATGATAGCGAATAAAGGCCCTGTTTTTAGGACAACATAAAAACATTGCGAAATTCCACGTAAAATTAAATTGAGTATAAAATATATGAGTTATGTATAAAATAATATTTCTTTAAGGCCTCCAGGATTCAGAGGTGTCTCATGCAGTTGTGAGGCAGCTCTTCATCTTACAATTTACATTTTACAGTTAGATATCTATAATGAGTTTTATTTTATCTGTAAAAAACAGATTGTGCTGCGATATGGCATGGGACAATGACGGGGATCTTCTGGCAATCATAACACCTTCCAGTTCATCCGTTATTCTTTGGGAATGTCATCTGAAGAAACGACTGACGATAGACACACTCCTCAGAGAGGCTCCGACTTGCATAGCGTGGGCCAAACAAGAACCCATACTCGCTGTCGGCACCCAGCGAGGAAATGTTACATTTTATAATCATCAAACATCTAAGTATGTTCCATGATACCAAATCTATAAATAGTGTTTATGTTTAGAATTCATCTGTGTATGCAAAGGAAAAAATTATGTTAAGTCTAAAATCAGTACTTTTCAGGACAGGCAAAATATAAAACGAATTGAAAAAAATAAAATGTTTGCCAAAGTCACTCTTTCAAAGAAATCACCATCGTCGATTTTTTTCTCTATCATAATCATGCTATATTTTAAAAAAATCACCAACTATAACAATTATTTAAAATTTTAAATAATTACTGACCAACAACATTTTTAAATCTCGTAAAACAATAAATCAATTGATTTTCACAGACGTATTCCTGTAATCGGTAAACACACAAAAAAGGTAACTTGCGGAGCTTGGAACAGCGATAATATACTCGCTCTCGTGTCCGAAGATAAAACTCTGTCAATAAGCAATTCAGAAGGTGACACTTTAAGAATTGTTTCTCTCAGAGACCAGCCGAGCGATTTGCAATTCTCCGAAATGAAAACTGACGAAAGAGTGGCAGGAGAGAATACAGTTAGTAGCCACTGTGAATAAATATATATATTTTTTTTAATCATCATGAAAATTTTACATCTATATAAAAAGCTATATATTTTTCTTATATGAGGTTATAGTGTAATATGAAACATAAATTGAGTAGTAATATGAATCATCAGTAAACTATAATTAACATAGAAAATTATAAATCAAGCAATTTCAATGAAGAATTATCTAATTTTTTTTTTTTTAATTATATCATCCAGGATATCAATGTTTTGCATAGGCTCCTGAAATATAATAAAACCCACTAAGTCCTGAACTCATTTCGAAATAGCGCTATATTATACTTTAGTAATTTCGGGTTTTTCCTTCAGCTTGTTTTTATTCAGTGGAGTTGATATCTTGAAAGTTCTTTTGGTTTTTATTATATAATTTTCTACCCGTTTCAGATAAGCCTAGTCGTTGGAAAACGAACCCTATACCTGTACAACTTGCTCGATCCGGAAAACCCAATTGAATTGGCTTTCCAGCAAAAGTATGGATCCATTGTAACATACAAATGGTTCGGGGATGGTTACATTTTAATCGGCTTTAGTGCAGGTATACTGATTGCCATATCGACCCATATCAAAGAGGTCGGGCAGGAATTATTTCAAGTGAAGAATCACAAGGACTCCATGCTGGATTTGGCGATATCACATACTCTCGGAGAGGTGGCGACTTGCGGAGACTGCATGTAATAATTTTAAAAATATGCTTTATGACTCTTCCCACTAGAAACTGTCGGTGATAGAGTAAAAGATTAGATTGGTTCATTAGCTTGAAAATGTTAAAAAGCAGTTAAAAAAACTTATAGAAAATAAATGAATAGTATGAAGTACTAGGAGATATTATAAGAACAAGGTCTGACGGTGGTGTGATACTACAAAAGCTATTATGTTACATAATTATTTTATAACTAAATACTAAAAAGAACTAGCTTGTATCTAACCCCCCCCCCCCTCCCTGCATCCAGTATGAAGAGAAAATCCCAACCTTTATTTTGTAATTTTTAAGATAAAAATTAAAATCAATGTTTTTTCATCAATAAATAATCTTACGATAGTTAATCTAAAGATGCTTCTCAAAATAGCGAAACATGTTTCACAATTTGTAACACAATCAGTGGAATAACAAAGTTATCAATTTTTTTTTTTTATTGCTTATGATAAAGTTTGAACTAAGCTAGATAAAATATATAATTTCTTATTTTAGGTTGAAAATTCGCTCAGTGTGGGACACGTCGGAAGAGTGTAATGCATTCTATCCCCAGAGTGGTGCGGAGAAGTGTGCATTTAGCGTTGACGGTCAATTACTCGGTATCACGGGAAAGTCATCAGTCTCAGTCTACTTGACTAAATTGGCCCCTCTCTGTTCCGCCCACAATACTAGAGCTCTCCTGCTGACGAATCTTACCGAAGGAACTTTATATCAATGTGTTCCTGCCGGAGACAGCCCTATCAACGACACTAAAGGTAGAATAAAGATATCTCATTATATTAGAAAACATTTAAAATAAATATATTTATATTAGTAACAATCAAACATTATTCAGTCAAACTCTGTTTTGATTTCCAGCGAGCGATGCAGTCGAGTTGATGCGTATCCAATTCACAGTTGAGCCTTTGATAATAGCGGTGGGACCGTATCACATTTGCTATGCCAGCAACGACTCCGCCTGGTTCTACGACACCGGCCTTCACCAAGCCAGCTTGTATAAAAACGGTGCTGTAAAGCAAACACCGCCTTCTCAAAACCAGCGACAGTACCCGGGTGCGCTGAGTGACATTAAAATTGCCACTGAATATGCTGCAGCTCTTTTTGAAGGGAAGGTCATGCTGCACATGGTATAAAAAATATTTTTCATTAATATTGTCATTACACTATCGCCATCCTTTTTCAAACCTAGAACCGCTCAATTTTTGTTTTACAGTGCTTAAAAGAAAACATTTAACCATCAAGTGAACTTCTCCATAATGATGGTGCAAATTTTATTAAAACAAATTTGGTAGGTACTTATCCTTCTATCCCTACTACTCTGTTAAAAAAATAGGAAAGAGAGGTTGAGCGACTGAGTAGCAAAAAGTTCTCTTAGAAAAATTTCTGCTAAGATACCTCCATTAGGAAGCATCCACTGCATGTGACCCAGCCACTTTCAACGTCTCTATGACCACTGACCTAACAGGGCGCTGCCTTGTACATTCCCTGATCTCTGAGTTCCTCACGAAATCAAACCATATATTACCCCCAATATCAGACTCAAGCATCTATACTCAAAGCTCAGTACACAGTTTTTCTGGGTCTTTGTCAGGTGCCATGATTCACTACCGTAAAGCAGCACATATGGAATGCAAACATTAATCAAATGACAATTGGTATTAACCCCATACAGCTGTGTGTATTAGCTCTTTCTTTAGTTAGTAATAACTAATGTATTAGATGAAAAATTCCATTACTTAATAAATACTTCAAATCTGTGTATGTAATATTATCATTGAATTTAATATCTTTATAAATTAACCATACTTGACAAGAAGTTTGTGGTATTAATGCTATTATGATTGACACTTGAGCACTGCTTATTTACAAATAATATTATTATTGCAAAGATGAAAGTTATTATTTTTGTCACCCACAATGCTACTCGATTTAAATTAGAGAAGGAGGCAATCTAATATTCTAATGAGATTAATTTATTCATAAGATTAGTGGTAAACATGCGCCCGATATATTCAATTTGTTTTAATTCCAGTTGGATCAACCAGATGTCAGCCGTGAAGATAAGGAGAGCTGCCTTTTTCCAGAACCGTCTCTTCAGGAAGCCGCTATCACCTCTCACGCCTTAAATAATGATTTTCTTGTGTTTGTAACCGATGTAAGAAATAATAAAACTATATTTTAGGCTGTCATCGGTGAAATATTCTTTTAAGTGTAATCAAACAGATCGATTTACTCAATTTTGGTAAAAAAAAAATAAAGCGCAAACGGTTCTTCATATGGCCAACTAGCTACGGGTTCAAGTCCCGGCGAATAATTGAATTTAACACTCGCGGCTCGGAAACAAGAAAAATACCTCTCTTTCCGATGGGAGTCGTTTAGGGACCCCAGTGGTTTCCTCATTATTGGCCTTATTCTTATGAATTTCAAAAAAAAAATAGTCTAAGGGCTTTAAAATATCTCTCTGCATCATTCCTCATACATTTTTTATAAAAATCCGTGGTTTTTTAATAAATAATAATATTTTTAAGTTGCGTGTAAAAAAGACATCATCCCAGCACACATGAAATCGCAACTGACGAGATTTAGCGAATGCTATTTTACGAGCGCTTATCGCTCTGTTATCTGTAATTCTTATAGCGCCTTCTCATGTTGCCAGAACTTATATAAAATGAGGCATCGATGTAAGTAAGATATTGTGTTTTTTTTGAGAATATTATTCGAGGATACATAAATTATTATCTTTAACTTCGTACACATCAAATCGTTTTTTGTTCTACTTTGAGGATCTTTTTTATTTAGTTGCATTTTTTTCTTTTCTGTTTTATTTAATAGAGACGGAACTAGCGATCGAATATTTTTTTTTCTTCTACAAAAGGTCCAAAAAACTATGATATAAGAATACCTTAATTATAAACATTGTATCACCCATATTAAAATAGATATTTAAGAAAATGTGGGTATTGGGGTCGCATTTCTTGAGCTTAGAACCGGAAAAGTTAATAATAATATCAAGTCTTATCTCCTCGAGTCGGTCTCAAATGAATTTTAAAAATTTCGTGCATTGGCAGTTATTATCTCTCATATATTACAGTCAGATATTTTACATTATTATCGAGTATACATATGTATTTAATGACCTGTGATTTTTTCAGCTAGGTCATTTACAATATTTTGCCTTGGAGGAGTGGAAAACTATTGTACGTTTTCGGCATTCAGTCGGCTTGAGCGCCATCTTTTGCGACCCGCCTGCCACCAGAGCTATAATTGTCGACGTCAAAAATAACGGTTTCATTTATAATCCAATAAATGATAATACAATCGAAATTCCGGAATTCCCCGCCACTTATAAGTATGTCAGCATGTTAGCTTATAATTTTTCCAAATTTACTTCGTCGAGGGATTCACATTCCATGCATAGCTGCATAGAAATAGATGGATTTCTATTTGATTATTATTTGTATCCATATACATGCATGATAAAACTATTTGTAATAATTTTTTTTAGATACGTGCTGTGGGACACATGTCTGGCGGACCGAAATGTTTTCATTGTGTGCAATGACGATACAATCAACACATACTATTACGTCCATCAGTGTGTGAGCGGCAGCCATGTTGAATTTTTAGGAAAGTCACTGTTGCCGAAAGAGCAGATTCCATTAGTGCTGTGTAGCGGTGACCTCTATCTTCATTGTCAAGGAGGAAGGTAGGAATACATATCGTCGATGCACATCAAATATGGTCTATGTGACTATGTGTACCCATAGTCACATAGACCATATTTGATGTGCATCGACGATATTTAGAAACAATACTTTAATCCAATAGTTTTTGTAAAATACATCAAATTAACTGATCCAATCCAACCATATCCGCTACCTATTTAGAGTATAAGGGTTCCTTGTGGAGTAGTTATTTTATAATTGTAAATCAGTCCCATGGACCGTAGCAAATGAAGATAGAAAGTTGTGGCTAGTGAAGTTTACTGTTATACCCGTTTCCACTTAGAATATGTTTTATACCGACTCCTAATTCAGTATCCATACAATTTTTTTTTTAATTATAACACTGTAAGACAGTAACTCACCTTTCATTGAGAGGGTAAAGAGCTTAGTGGGCTTAGGAAAGGACTATTAGTTAGCTAATCGCTCTCCCTATAACCTGTTTCTCAGAGTGGAAAGGTTTGAAAACTTTACAGATATACATATCGACTGTGGAAAGGAAAAAGGACGTAAAAACCTGTTTTGAAAAAACAGGTTTTTTTTTCATCAATGTATCAAACTTGTATCAAACTTGATACACGCTCTATCAAAAGGATGCAAGCTGCAAATGCCGAATTAGTATCTAAATTTAGCTTTTAAGTTTGAAAAAGATGACCTTGCAAAAAATTTTAATCAAGAAAAAAGACTGAAATAAAGGTTTTTCCTAGACAAATTATTGAATTAATGTTAGATTATGTCAATTAAACACCAGTTTAGAAGTCTCCGTGCACTTCAAGATTGTGTATAATTCATAATTTGCTTATGTCACAATATCATCAAAACACGTTTTTAGCGCCTCCTGTAAAATTTGATGTGTGGGTTACATCCTTTTTCCTTTCCAAAGTCGTTATCTTTTTAATACAAATTCAATTGATAAATCTATTTGAGAAAATTTTGATTCGAGATTCAAAGGCATAACCCTACCCTGCAAGTAAATAACAGCTCAGAGTGCTCATTTTATATAAAATAAAATCAAATAAAATCATTGATATTTAACTCTTTTAAACGCTTGTTTTAGAACATAACCTTGATTAAATGTCTCGCAATACAGAGTTTCAGAGTTAATAGCCATGGTTGGCAAAAGAAAAATATGTTACAGTCTTTCATAAGATACATAAAATGTGCACTATCGAGGCAGTTTCGGCACTCTGACGGTGATGTGTGTTAAACGTAAAATCAGCTTATATAAACTTGATGCTCATTTCAGGCTAAATAAAATCATTTTATCATCGCACGAGACAAATGGACTTTTGGACATCGATCCAGGAAAAAAGTTGGAGAATCAAATCGCTCACTTTAAGAAGCTAATGGGTTTGCGGCGCTACAACAGTGCGTGGGAGATGTGCAGTATTATCGATACGCCCGAATCGTGGATAGAACTCGGGGAGGCAGCTATAAGTAACTTGGAAGTCTTATTTGGTAATGGAAATAAATTAAATGGTCAGAATTTAAATCAATTTTTGGTCAGAATATTTTGTAACAATTTTGGTTAAGTTAGGTTAGGTTAGGTTTTTTTTTTTAAATTACATTTAAATTATGACTATTTATTCTGACCGATATATTAGGTAAAGTCGAAAGAAATGTATTTTTTTTTTTATTTGGAGAAAAAAATTATTTTAACAAAAGTTGTTCAATATTTATCAATTAAATAATTTCCGTCATTATTTATAATCCCCCTCCACAGATCAGGTCGCTTTTTAATGCCTCTTTCGTAAAATTCGGCCGGTTTTTCATTAAAATAAGAGTCTAAATGATTTTTTACTTGTTCCACAGACGTATTTTTTTTATCTTGAAGCGAATATTCCAAAGATTTGAAAATATGATAGTCTGAAGGTGGAATATCAGGAGAATATGATGGATGTTGTAGCACTTCCAAATCCAATTCCCTTATTTTTTCCTGCGTGATCCTTGCTGCGTGTGGTCTTGCATTATCATGCTGCAATATGCGTCTTTGATTGTTGACTAACACTGATCGCTTTTTTAACATTTCCACTTTTAACCTATCTAACTGTGCACAGTATACCTCTGCTGTGACAGTTTGGCCAGGTTTTAATAATTCGTCGTGAATTATGCCAAAAAATCCCACCAAACACAAAGAAGGACCTTTTTCAAGGTTAATGACGGTCGAGGGGCAGAAACAGATACTTGATTTGCTGAAAGCCACTGTTTTTTCTTCTCGAGTTGTTGTAGAGGGCCCACTTCTCATCCTTAGTAACGATCCTTCTCAAAAATGGATCGGTTTCATAACTGGACAATAGGGATGAACAAATGGTTACCCGTTGTTCCAAGGCCGTCGGCGATAGCTCGTGTGGTACCCAAACTAGATGTCTATGTTTTTTTCCGAGACTTTTTAAATGGTTTTTTTACTGTCGACCAGGGACAGTCAATGTCTAGCGATAATTCCTTTATTGTTTTTCGAGGATCAGATTCTACCAGAGAATTTAATGCATCATCGTTGATTTTTAGAGGTTGTCCTGATTTTGGTTTATCTTTTAACTTTCTGTCGCCATTTTTAAATTTTTTGAACCATCTATGGCATTTTCAACTGTTCAATATGTCGCCATATGTATCACAAATGCTCTGGATAGCTTATTTTGCTTTTAAACCTTTGTCGAATAAAAACAGTAAACAAGCTCGCAAATGTGCCTCGTCAATTTCTGGTTTGGACATTTTGGCTATGGGTAAAAAAAATATGAAAATATGTGAAAAATTAAGACAAAAAACAGAGCTTCAAAATGACACCAACATTGTCGTGCTCACTTGACAACAACCTGAGGTAAACTGACGGCAAAGAATGCAACAAGAAAAAATGACATTTCTTTTGACTTTACCTAATATTATGACCATTTAATATAAATTCTGACCGGAAAAATACGAGCCTTTGGTAATGCCTGCTTTTTTGATTGCATAGTATTGTCATTACAGGTTTCCTTTTACTTGTGATCGTAATTATTTTTTCTCTACTTGAATGTGAAAAGTCAACACTTCAAACCGGCTGCTACAACTGGGTATTCAGTACTACTCGCCTAAGATAATTTGACTATTGTAAATTGAAGTAAAATCAATGAATATTACAAACAATATGTTCAGTATGATATATTAGAAGAGAATTAAACAAGAATCCGTAGCTATTTGCAGATTTAATATTGAGCATGTGGTGGACGATACTGTTTTTTTTTTGTGACAGATTTTGTTTTTTTTTTTCCTTATTAGAAGGCAAATGGAGGCTGTATTTTGATATTCACAGTTTTCCTATTCACTACTTTTTTTTGAGCAGAACAACTAAAGAAATCACCTTAATTTATGTATTCATTTTCATATAAGTTTTTTTCTTCATTTGTTTTTTTGTAGCTGCTATTATTTTAACACATGTAATTTTTTGCAGCTATCCGTGTCTATACTCATATCGATGATGTCGCTACGGTGTGGTCTTTGGAGGACATGTTGGATATTGAAAATGTTTCCAGTTTGTGGTGAGAAATTGTTTTTTTTTTTGCTTAGCCAATCTCAGGAGTTTCCGCACTGTGAGGTTTTCAACATTGGTTTTTTTGCTCCCTTTTCAAAAAAAAGAGCATAAGTATTAGGATTATTTCAAGCAAGTTTATATTTTAAAACACAATTTAGCGCAAGGGCATGCGTTTGCCTGGGAATGGCAGAGGCTGCGGCAGCTTGGGGCGCCGGGAGTGGCGACGGAGCAGGAGAGGGAGGGAGAGAGGAGCTGACTCTCCGTCTGTCTCTCCAGCAGTGGGCGAGGGCAGTGCAGCTCGCTACTACTGTCGCCCCTCATCGGCTGCCCGAAATCCAACTCAATCACGCCAAACATCTTGAATTCACGTAAGCATAATACACTCTTTTTTCTCCATGTCGTATAATGTGATTTGCAAATTAATGATCAAAATTCATATAGGATTTAAAACTAAATGAATACCAAAAAATGCTCATTTAATTCTCCACATTCTATAGTTAGTAATACATACAAAACTTATTTTTGTATTCTGATTTGCCTTCCAAAGTTGTCTGTAGAGCAGTGGTTTCCAAACTTTATGTTACTACATGGGGAGGCGTAGTCCATATAATAATAAAATACATGTTGTAAAGGGTAAAGAAATATTTTAAACTGTTCGCGCCTCCCTTTAAAATAATTCACGCCTCCCAGTTTGGAAATCGCTGCTGTAGAAGGATGGTGTATTTTCTAAATCAGCTTTATTCGAGTTACAATTTTAAGTGGAAACATTTCATGATATATTTATTAATAGATTTAAATTTGTAATTTTCATTTTATTTGTCTATGAAACCTTGTCAACAATACACAATATTTTTTTCCATTATAATTTATCTATATATTATATATAATATATATAGATAAATTATTAATTCAATTTTTAATGTATACAAAATCAGAAAATAAATCAAATATTCTATACTTCTCTCATGACAACAATGACTGTTTCAGCGGTGACTATCATGAAAGTCTAAATAACTATGAAAAAAGTATAATGGACACGAAAACAATTAATCTGGACATTGAAATTGAAGAGCATAACAAAAAGTGCACAGCCGGAGTGGCTCGCACTTCAATCAGATGCGGAGATATAAACCGAGGCGTCACCATCCTGACAAATTGTCCTGATGACGCCCTACTCATAATGGAATGCGCTCAACTTTTGGAGAACGCCAAACAGTACGGACAGGCAGCGACTCTTTACGACCGAGCCGGAGCCGTCGATAAAGCTGCCGTTTTGTTCATAAAACTCAAATCGTGGCTCAAAGTTGAACCTCTCTTACCTAGAGTCACTCTGCCCAAGATTCATTTGCAGTACGCGAAAGCGAAAGAAGCGGACGGTCGCTACGCGGAAGCCTTGAAGGCTTACAAACTGGCAAAAGACTACGATTCGGCTGTCCGCCTCAACTTGGATTATTTGAATAACCCCGACGAAGCCGTCCAAATAGTCCAAGAGACGAAATCTATCGAAGGCGCCAAACTTGTGGCGTCGTTCTTTCAGAAATTGAACGACTACACGTCCGCGATAAAGTTTCTCGTGATGTCTTTATGCCACGAGGAAGCTTTCCAGCTGGCCCGGAGGCACGGAAAGCTTCAACTGTTTGGAGAAATTCTCATACAGAACTCGGATGCGCGAGTCGACGATTTCAAAAGTCTAGCATTGCACTTTGAAGGAGAAAAAAATTCGCTTCTGGCTGGCAAGTTTTACTTTCACGCTAAAGAGTTTCCCAAAGCGATGTCACATCTGCTGAAAGCGGCCACCAATAATTCTTACGAAAATGAAGCCATATCCGTCGCGATAGACACGATTGCCTCATCCAACAGTGAAAACTTGGCGAAGCAGCTCATAGAGTTCTTGCTCGGCGACACCGACGGTTTTCCGAAAGAGCCTAAATATCTCTTCAGACTTTATATGGCCCGGAAGCAATTCCACGAGGCCGCCAAAACGGCAGTCATCATCGCTAACCAAGAGCAAGTCAACGGAAATTATCGAGTGGCGCACGACATGCTGTTCACCATGTATCGGGAGCTGAAAAGTAATCGTTTGGCCGTGCCGGCTGAAATGAAAACGAGCCTTGCATTTTTGCATTCCTATATTTTGGTTCGACTTCACCTGAAAAGAGGAGACCATCTCAAGTGTGCTAATATGCTAATCAGAGTGGCAGAAAATATTTCTTTATTTCCATCACGTACGTAAACATCTTATTATTAATATTTATATCTTGATGGGTATTTTGTGGTATATATTAATGTATATCGATACCCTAGTTCCAGAGTGCACTATGTGTAAATTTGGCAGTGTCAAGTTAAGTATGAAAAGTATTTCAGAATACTTCTACAGTTGTAACATAATAACGTCATGGTTGCTTGCTCTTTGGAAGTGACAGATGTAGGAATTCTGAAATACTTTTCGTACTTAACTCAATATCGATATGTAATGTCACACATGTTTTTCGTTGTTATCTCTTCAATGGTGCCACCATTTATGGGCTTTTTAAAATTATAATGAAAAAGATAATGTCGTGCTCTATCTTGTGAGTTGCGGCAAATTTCAATTAGATGCGATTATGACAGGAAAAAATGCTTTTAAATTCTAATTTTCAAAAGCGCATTTGATTGTTTGTAACATTTATATTATTATATTATATGTCGGATGCCATGACTAACAAATTTAATGTTTTTATCCATACCAACTGAGATTATTTATGAGAAAATCAGCAAAACTGTCAGTTGAGAGAAAGAGGCTGAGCTTGTTAATTTTCAGCAGATTAGCACTTATCGACAATACCTTCAGTTAATACTTCATAATGAAAATTTGATAATTATACTATGCAAAGAATGATTTTGGGGGTATTATGAAGAATATACTCTGGAAGGAATATCACTAACTTTACAAAATTTCAATTTGACTACTGTTATATTAAATTCATTTCAAGAATCGCTAGATTCACTCTTAGCTCAAAGTTTATTGTTTACTTTCCCGAGCCAAAAACAATCTGCTTATATATGTACATGTTACTCGTCATATATGACAAGGTTATTTTCCAAGAAATAGTTTGATAATTCATTTATATATTTTTTTCAGATATTGTTTCGATTCTAACGTCAACTGTGATAGAATGCCAAAGAGCCGGCCTAAAGAAGTCTGCGCATCTGTACGCTAAGACTCTGATGAAACCGGAATATCGATCTCAAATCGACGCTAAGTATAAGAAAAAGATAGAATCGGTCGTTAGGCATCCTCCGAAAGAGGGAGAAGGCAACGAATTTGAAATGATGACTCCCTGTCCTTACTGTGAACACAATTTACCCGACACCTGCTTGACTTGTACGCATTGTAAGATGGCATTACCTTTCTGCATTGCGACAGTAAGTTCACCTTATGCTCTATGGTCCTTTATCGCATCACAGTTGCCCAACTTTTCTTTTTTTTCGAAAAGAGTAGGAATAGATAGGATAGGGTTAGGACAGTACTATTGGTAAGCCAATCTATCTCGCTACGTCCCATTATTTTAGGATTGGATTAATATAAAAAAAATTGAGAAATCCATGTTGATTCACGAATTCTATATTCTAATAATATTCACTATCAGATTATTTACTATAAAGTATTTTAGGTATATCTAGAGACGACAAAACCACTGAAACCACTCTAATGAGTTGATGACAGGATATATCGTATATCTCTTCTAAGACAGTATATACAGTAGGGTTAATGTTGTTAAGCTTAAACGTAGTTTTGATAAAGACATAAATAAACAATATATATAAAAAAATATTTGTAGAACTAAAATGCTTATTTATTAACTTTATTACATTGGATTTCTACGAAGCAAATGCCAATTTAATTAAACAAAAATTGTCAATGCGATTTTTTACAACATCCTGGAACTATTTTGATATATTTTTTGTCACACGGTTTTAAAGCCAAAACTCATTTTTAACAATGATTTGTCCACTATAAACAATATGATTTAATATAATTTTGGGTAATAAAAATAAACATTTTAACCTTGTGCATTCTTAAAAGCCATAAGAAATGACCGAAAATATACAAATAAAAATACTACATAAATCAATCCAAAGGACAGAAAAAAAAGAATCAATGCCTTGATGACATGTGATAAAATATATAGCAGATAATATGGAAAGTACAGAGACTTTTTCATTTTAACATTTTACATTATGTAATGAAAACTTTTAGAAGTGTCCCTCATAAAGGTTTGGGTAATTTTTGGTGCATGAATGGATAGGTTGTTGGCACAAATTTATGTCCTGACCATGGGAAGAGCTAAGCAACCTTTTTAATTTGACCTCAGCTCTTTCAGGGAGTATGTATAGACACCGCGATTTGTATTGTTGATAGCCTTTTTTTAATCCTGTTGTTGATAATTGTTTCAGGGATGTCATATCATAAAATCTGATCTCACCGTTTGTCCCGAATGTGATTTCCCAGCAATCAAGAGCGATTTTTCTGTGTAAGTATTCCGTGTCTAAAATTGTGATTCTATTTTGAAAAACAAACCAAAATTTTAATTTCAATAAGGTAATACTAGTACTGACGATCAGTTCATTCGTCCAGAGATCTTCTTGAGGTTTGGTGGTAGAACCAGAATTAGAATGTTGTGTTTGAAAGCCACTTATTGCTCACTAAATATATTATAACATGAGTTTTGGAAAGCACAAAGTGTTGTGGATTTCCAGAATGCATTTCACATCTGTTAACCTTTTAAGTGCCATGATGTATTAGCGTGGCGGTACCCAGCAGGACTCCAATTTCTTGCAATAATAAAACTTATTGAATTTTTTTTACAGATTAGCAGAAGAAGGCATCCAGTGTCCTATGTGTTGGGAGAAAATTGATTCTCAGAGGCTCATCAAAATTGAAAATGTTCAAGCCTATCTCCATCCAGAATATGAAAAAAATAACTCGTACTATTAAAAATTTACTGATAAATTTATTTCTTCCTGACATGATAAAAATAATGTAATACAAAAATGCAAAATATTATTGCTTATTCTTCTCGTAATGTGAATCCAATTGTGTCTAAATTTTTCTTTTATTTCTGCAGTTGTACTTACATTTATCAGTGGCGGTTCTAGGTACTGGGCTAGGTGGGCTAAGCCCGACCTGCATTTTTCGCCCAAAACTTTAGATGGCTGAATAAAAATGAACAGCAATTCGGCCGCTGAACAAAATAAATACATTTATAAGCGTAACTAACCTCTCCCAAATGAATATAATATCTTTGTTTTAATTTTCCTCTGTCAATATAAGACAAATTTACGTCTACCTACAATCATATTCTCGATTGTGTTTTGTATTACAATTTTAAACTGAGCCGGCATAAAAAAAACAATAACCCTATAAATACTTCACAGGGAACAGGCAACGTCACGTCAGTCTGGCAACACCACTCAGGGGCTAGAGATGTTTATCCCGTAACCACAGACAATATTTCTTTACACTGGGGTGCAATCAAGCACAATTAGATTTTTTTTGTATTTGTATGTACGGAAACGTCATCAAACACAAACGATTGTATTTCAATCTGTCAAGCTTCTGTCGATCGTTGGGGGCTAAACTGATTCAGCCCATTACGCATACTTATGCATTGAAACACCAATATCGTTGTATTGTATGAAAGTGACAGGTATTGACTTTCAGTGACAGCAAGTGACAGTTCTGTACTGCTTTTAGTAGGTAGTACCTACTAAAAGCAGTACAGAACTGAATTTCACACAGTATTTCACACAGTATTTCACTTTGAAACAGACGAATTTAAGGATTCCGTATTATTATTTTATTATTTCTTAGTTACATTAGCATTGATTTTATTATATAATAATTTATGCATTGCAGTAGTGTCGTAGTGTTTATTACTGTTTATTAATTTGTATAAGGTGAAGTGGAAATATGCTTTTCTCTAGCCCACCCAAGATTTTAGGTCAAGAACCGCCACTGACATTTATTATAATCAGACCGATAGCTAGCTATCAATCTTTTCTTTTTGGAAATTATTTGTGTGATAATTTACATACTGTGATGTGAATCCGTCCAACATATTCTATTTAAGTTACAAATTGGAAATACATTCCATTTGAGTAAAATATTGTGATATTGGAATAAATTGCATAAGAAAAGTTAGTTTATTTTATTATTATTGTAAAACACTTGCTTATGTCCTATATTATAATTATTTAATAAATAAAAATGATAAAAAAAAGTTATTTTCATTAAAATATGGAGCAAAATGCGAAAGGGTAAGGAATAGTGATTTTTTTATCCATGTCCACTCCCAATGTGTAGCATATGGCTCCCTAATGGAGGTATCTTTACAGAAGTTTTCTTTTTCCTACAAGAACTGTTGGTTACTCTCACTCAACCTCACTTTTTTTCAAAGTGAATAGCAGGGAAAGGAGGATAAGGCTAGAACAGGACTAGTGGTTGACTAATCGCTATTGCTACACCCAGTTATTAAAGGATCAGAAGGATGGGAGGAGAGGAAAATGTTGTGAATTGACATCACAAACACCCGGTCTTCGATCACAAGTTTGAATTGAATGGAATTGGAGTCACGTCCTATCTGCATGACGGTGAAAGCGTAACTGAATTCTTCAGCCTGTTCACATTGTGCAAGGGCTTGCGCGGATAACATTTTCAATAAAATGTTTTGTGAAAGCATGTGGTGTAGATCAGTGTTTCTCAACCTTTTTGGGAGCGTGGCCCCTTTTGAGTGTCTTTATTTTTCTGTGGCCCCCATACCTTTTCTTTTTTTTTTAGCTCACCGAGGAATTTGAAATCCTCAATTTACTCAAAATTACTCGTGGCCCCCCTAAACTGTGTTGTGGCTCCCCAAAACAAAAATAAATCTCTGTGGTCCTCTTACAAAACGCTGTGGCCCTCTGGGGGGGCCACATGGCCCACCGTTGAGAAACCCTGGTGTAGATGGCCCACATTTGTGTTGCGGGTGGAATCCGCATGACACAAAAAACAGACTCGTAGCCTATACTCAACATATCATCCTATGGAGTATGTTTGAAACTCTTCAAAAAGTCATTATTTTACTGTCAGGAAAGTAAAATTTCATGTATCACAACTTATTTCATAATTTATCTACAAAATATATTAGGAATGGATGATTATGTGATATGAAATGGCAAAATTTGATTCGGGGTAGTGCTGATATATTATTTATCAGTGATTTAGCAAGGCTAAATCACTGATAAATAATATATCAGCATCATGTACATATCTCGCTTGTCTCTACTTCCGACGGACAGGATACTGGTAGTGGCAAACTTGGAATTGAAAATATTTTTTTAAAAAAATAGTAAAAATAAATGGAGTACATAAATAAAAAATATCTGAGTTAAGACAATTTTACTGAGGACTACCAGTCTACAGTGTATTATAATATTATTTATATATTAGGTTTTCCTAAAATTTTCCTGTGATAGAAACACCAATCCTGATTTTTATACAAAACATCTTGTTTATTTCAGTGTGTAATTACTAATAGTTGATCAATATTTTTTTTGTTTTTTAACACTCGAGTACCGAAATGTCAAAAATAGGATCGAGGAGCGGTGGGGTACAAAGTGACTCCAGACCAATTTGCGTTGCATTGATTGATGTATCATTGTAGATTACAATAAATATCAACCAGATATTATTGGTATTTAGCAAGTGGTTTAAATAAGAAGAACTTTGCAATGCGAATGCACCCCATAGGTACCCAAAATTATTTAGACATTAAAAAAATGTCCCTGAATAGCAAATCTTCCTAGAATGTTGAATTCTTGTACCTGGTATGGTGTCGTGTCTATTCCTGGACTTTCTTGAAGAATAATAAATAATCAGCTTCGCATAAATTTAACAGAAATAAAAAACAAAATAGCATGTTTTGGACGCACTAGATACTTTTTTGAAAAATTCGCCCAGAATCCATTAAACGGCTAATTTTTTTTCTTTAAATAAAGGTAACTGATTAAACCACTTCCACCGATATCGATGCACCCTTACTAGTTCTATGTCACTTGCCTATCAATATGAAATTGAGTGTTTGAATTTGTTGCAACTGTTGCAGTACATAAGGCCATTCCAGGTGCCCATGTTCCACAGAACATAGTTTAAGAAACCCTGATCTACATCATAAGCATACAAGCACTGGACTAGACTATCATAATCGAGACATTCCACAAAAACATTAAAATTTTCAGAAATGAATAGAATAAGAATAACGTTAAGAGACTTGGAGTAACACATGGGAATGATAGCAATAGCAGTCAGATCTGATCAAAGCTAGGCAGTCAACTTTAAAAAAATAAATCAAACAATATTTAAAATTTGAGTTGTTTTCTTTTATTAATAAAATAATAATTCATATAACAAAATAATTCGTGGTTAAAAAATTACACTCATAGGATATTTGAACTGTCAGATAAATAATAATGCGTAATTTACACAGAGAATACATTAAACATAAAAACAATAATAGAAAAAAACAATCTTTAAAATTTAACTGAGGATGAGGTTCGCTAAATAAAAGGCTATTTTGTTCACATTGTTTAATTATAAAATGATTTAATTACAATGAACAGAACAGCATAAGTGTTACAGTATAACTACGCTAGGAACAACTTAGTCTCTACGCAAAAGCGGACGGGACGCGGCCGCGTTCACATTTCCGCGCGACGTCGTCCAAAAAATTGAATAGATTTCAGAATAAATACGATCAGTGCATATCTAAAAAAACATGTAAGAACTCGAGCGCCGGACCGACGCGGAAACATCGTCTCGGAATGTTTTCACGCCGCACTTCCGCCGACTAGCCGTCGCATATGTATATATTTATTCATATAAATAAGTGGACCGCACCCCTGTCGAGGCCCTCGGCCGTTAAAAATATTTATATTTACAATCGCATTTCACTATGTAAAACTATACATATAAATACACATCGGGCTCGCGGGCGTCAAATTTACAATCTGCCCTTCCATAAATAGAAATAAAAAAACAACCTAGCCGACTTAATTCTACGCGGCGCCCGCGGCCCCTTCACATTTACTAGTCGTCAATTTCACTACATATATAATATATATATATTTACAATTATGTATAATAATTACGATTAAAATATTTATAATATCCACAAAAGGCAGAGTAGAATGTGCAACTGCAGTATTTACACCCGCCGACTGCGGTTCGTCAACATTTCACTTCGGAGAGAAACGGAACCTGTACAACGCGAGTCTCACCGCGGAGCCGGGGGAGAGAGAAGGGAGCGTCTATTGTCGCGATCGAATCCGCTGTCACTGTCACTACAACTGTTCGACAAACTTCGTGAGCTGATCTTGCGGAGTCATGGGAGGCAGGTGGTCATCGGGGGGCTGCAGGGGCGGAGGGGCGGGCGACTGGTGGAGCAGCATCATCTCGGAGGGGGTGGGGGGGCGCGGCGAAGGGACGGGCGGCGGAGAGCGCTGGCAGAGCTGCATTCCCGGAGGTAAGTAGCGCGCGCCCCCTCCGGCGCCAGCCCCCGCCACCGATCCGCCCCTCGCTGAGTAAGGCGGAGCGGCAAATCCCTGGGGAGGAGGCGGCGGATGCTGACCGCGCATGCTGTTCATCATCTGCTGCTGCTGCTGCTGCTTGAATGTCCACTGCTGGTGAGGATTCATGCCACCCATGTTGTTCAGCTGCTGACCCATATTTCCAGCCTACAAACAGAACATCGTTATTATGTTTGAGTTAACAGTTCTACCTATTCCTTTACGCAATATATACAGTAGAATCCGTATAGAGCGACGGTCAAGGGACCGGCGACTTATGTCGTACTGATTAGACGTTAACAGATTTACTTTCATACTACGAAAACCAAACTCGAGATTGCATTTCTGTCACTAAAAACGGTTAGTCATCGTAAGCTATTCGTTGTGTACAGATTCTTCTGTATTTAAGATCACTCTTATCAAGTTTGTCTGTTCAAAAACCTTAAGTATAAATGTCACATATTTGCCATCGCTACTATTGATGTTATTTGATACAATACTCTAGAGCCGCTGTATTTATTAAGGAATCCCAATACTACCCAAGCTTATATAGAGCTTCTCAAAAATTAGTTTGCATACATACAATTTTTATCAAAAATTTGAATTTACCGCTTTTTTCGCCCAGACGCAAAATGGGAATTACACTTCTAAGCGAATGGTTTGAAGTCTATAGCAACAATGACAACTATCGATAATTGCTAATCTTATATCTTATATATATATAAAAATGAATTTTTGTATGTTTGCAAAAACTTCAGCATTTATGGATTCGAATGCCACAGGTCCGATTGCAATAAAACTTTGACAACCTTTAAGCTGGCACTTCCGGGGAGGTTATAGGCGTATTAAAATTAGCTTATAGTGTCGAAAAAATAAAATATTAGTAGATTTAAATGTTTTTTACACTGCATATAACAAAACAAAAATGGCCGCCGTTTGATTTTCTTTTTGAAAGACGGCCATTTTGTTTTGTTGTTTTGACAATTCAAATTTGTCGCTCGATTGTTTTGGAACATTTCAAATCTGTCAAATCGTATGGTCAACATTTTGACATTACATTTAAATGTATTAAAATTGAAAATGCGAAATTGTTAACAAAGAGAGTTTTAATTGATTATTTTCATGAGGTTCAACAAATATTGTACAATTTCTTTTTTACATGCTTATGCTTATGCATGCATTCATTGTACGTTTTAGGTTTGAAAGTCTTTTCGAACGTGGTAATAATTTATTAGCTGTGTCAAGTCATATAAGAAAGTCCATGCAAGGTATGTAGCACTGTGTTATTTCGAAATCGTGTAAAAAGGGAGTCCAGTGTAAAATATTTTGCAACAATCGACTGTTATAATAATATTCTTTTTTTTATTGCAATTTCTGGGACAA
>CM062827.1:28233772-28418767 GCA_031772345.1 Himalopsyche anomala
TAGGTTCAATAAATGTGCAAAATTAAAAATGAAAAGTATTTTAATTACATTGAAATGATGTTATTCACGTGGCACAGTCGATAGATTTAAAGGAATGCAGTGGACCAAAGATTTGATTTTGAATTGTGAAGTTGAAATGATCCACATCTTTGTTATTTGCTGCAAGAATTGATCGTTCACTCAACCAATTATGATGTTTGTGATTAGCAATGATGAGACGAAATTTCAAAAATTCGGCAAAAACGAAATCAATCCATTCGATTCGTCGACAGGAACACGGCCGTTACAGATAGTCAGCAAATGCTTGGAGAAATCTGCGGCAGATGGTCGTTTAGAAATGCGACTCGCATGTTTGTCGTTAGCTGAAGTTTCTTAACATAGCGCCACAGAGTCGATGTTTTAAGCCAAGCGTTTATTTCATCGACAGCGGTCGATCTTGGAATAACTGGTAGTGTTTGGCGAAAATCGCCAGATAGTAGAATCATTGCGCCTCCAAAACATTTGAGTCATTGCGCTGATCTTTCATAGTTCGGTTGAGTGCTTCCAATGTGGAGGAAAAATAAGCCACCATTTCCCTCATCAATTGCCTTCATTAAAGTATCGTACACTTTCTGTTGGGGGTTCAACAGTGGTACATTCGTTCGAAGTGATTGGTTCAATGCATCTCGATCATATTCACGTTTACGTTCCGATTCTCGATTGAAAGCGTCGTTCATTCCTCGATCTGGCGACGCATCATGCAGCGCATGAGGTAACACATATCTTCGATCAAAAGCAACGCCTGGTTATGTATCTCCTCATTCACCTCGAGATCGGGATTCCCTGAACTGACGCAAATTCGGTGTAAAGTGTCTTCGGACATGTCATCCTTGTACTTTTTCCACAATTCACGTGGATTCGATGGGAAGCGTGTCAAAAAAATGATAGCAAATAATGTGCGTATCTGACTTGGAGACGCAGAAACAATTGCTTCAGCGATTGTCATGTCCCAATGAGTTTAGTTTTCAAGCAAATTGAGCTATTGACATGCGGCACGAAATGTTTGGAATACGACGCCATTGACAGTTCGAAATGATTCGAAATGTCGACCCGAAGGGAATTATTGTTTTTTTTCAGATTTTTCATGTTCACAGAACTGAAAGACTCTTAGAAAACCATTCCGAGCACTCTTACTGATTGGTTTAGAAATACTTGGCATAGCTAATACCTCTTTATTTCACTGTATTTTAAATAATAAAATTACATCTTCACAATGTTGACAAACGACTACTTTTGTTTGACAGTAACTGTCAAACAAAGACTATTAAATTTAGGTAGGATAAATTTGTTCTCTATGCATGTCACCAACATAATGACAGGGATCTTTTCAAAATTATTCAAATAATACTTTTTTATAATTTTACGAAAGTTCATTCTAAATTTTCATATTTTTTATATTACCAAATGATATAAATTCTCATTATAACAAAGAACGCAACATTTTCTAAATCTTCAATATTATATTTATGAGATTATCTTTAATTAGATAAAAAAATATTATTTTTTTGTTTAATGTTCCACACATACCAACAGTTATACATTCAATCCTGTTTTTATGCGGTAGATGCGTTCCACGAAATATAGCAAAAAAAAAATCGCATAAAAAAACTTGACTTACATACAAAAATTGGGGTGAGTTACTTAAATTGTAAAATCCGCATAACTTTGAAACAGCGAGTTAAAATATACACTAAATCGCAAAGTATATGAAAATAAGGGGAAAACCACGGCGTAAAAATATTAAAAAATAATCACTGTATGAAAATTCTATGTGTGTTTTAAAGCATGTGGTTCTAAATCACTCTTTTTCGGAAGAAATAGTATGCGCATCAATTTCATAAAACTATGGCTGTTTTCTAACAATGAAATTAGTGATCAGAGTTTGTTCAGATTTTCTTTTTCGATAATTAATTGGTTATGCAGTTTGTTATATCCATATATATATATTTTAAAGTTATCGTTGAAACTTGAATGCGCGATCAGAATTTGAATCATTTAGAAAGAAATGATCTTCTAATTTACTGAAAAGTTGGATACCTTCTTCAATTATTTTTGCAGTGAATTTCTTTCAGTTCGTCATTGTTTTCTGGTTTTTTGTCAATAATTAAATTTAAATTATGAACATCTTCGTCACTTATAGCTTTATCTGTAAGTAATTCGTCGATATAATTTTCGCTAAAGGTATCAAACCTTTCTTCGCCAAGTTATATCGTAAAATATGGTACATCTAAAAAAATGCATTTCTAAAAAACCGCATTGCTTCTAAATCGCATAAAAAAACCACATAAAAACAGGATTGACTGTATATGGGGATCAAAAATAAAATAATGATTTGATAGTATTCTATAACAATATAATATACATGAAAAGTATACTGATTTTTTTTTACATACCTTCTGATTTTATGTACTTTCATTCGTCTTTTCACATTTCAGTATATATTTTAGCGACGGTGATGAACATGAGACATAAATTCCTAAAAGTTTTTTTTTAAATGGATATTGAAGATTTAGTTTCGATTTATTTTAAAGTTGGCATTCCTAACTTGATTAACAAAATGCCTCACATGAGGTAACACATGTCTTCGATCTAAATCAAAGCCTGGTTATTTATCTCTTCATTCACCTCGAGATCGGGATTCCTTGAACTGACACGAATTCGATGTAAAATGTCATCCTTGAACTTGTTCCAGAGCTCACATGGATTCGATGTGAAGCATGTCAAAATAATGATAGAAAATAATGTGCGTATCTGACATGGAGATTCAGAAACAATTTCTTCAGTGATTGCCATGTCCCAATAAGTATAATTTTCAAGCAAATTGAGCTCTTGACATGCAAGTAGAAACATTCGTCATTTTTCGGATGAACTGTGTAAATGCGACCAAGAGCATCAATAGTCATTCGGGTGATCAGGAACCGCAACGCTTTGCTTTTGACGTTAAAATTTCTTCGATATAGCGTTCCAAGTGTAATAACGTGTCATCTCAGAGTAAAACAACGTTCGTGCAAAATATTGTTGTCAAAAATTTATATACCTAATTATAAATATAACCTTACTTCAATATTATCCGATTTTCTTTCGTTTTAATTTCATATCATCGATTTCTTATATTCTAATCCATATTCTAAATTTAAAATTTAGTAGTACGCAAAAGAAGCAAAAACAAACAAATATAGAAAACAGTGCGATCTGGTGGATTTTTCTGAAACCAGCTTACGACATTTTATCGTTTGACGTATTCGTCATTTGAAAATTTTATTCTGTATGAAGATATTTATTTTCTTTATAATTTATTTTCCGTGATATTTTTCCGATGTTTTAATGCTTATTCTGCTATTCTAGGCAAAAAGGAATTTTATAAAGCAAAGATCATTGAAATCCTTGGAGTAATTCTCGAGATATACGTGGTGTAAATAACCCGACTTTGTTTTATATATATAGATTATAATTATTATCAACTTACTTTCGATGGATTCAGCGGTAACTTTGTGAAAGTTCAATTTAATATAAAATTTAAAATAACTTAAACTTGTCCACATATTGTGCTAACTAACTTACTAATCTAAGATATTTAGTATCAACAATAAAGAAGTATTATTCAATAACATCCTAAATGGACAGGCTGCTCGCCTCTGCTAAATTTATTTCCAATAGGTCTCTTTCCAAACCCTTCCAAATTGATGCAACTCATTAGTTAATCATTTTGTAACGTAAATTTCATTTGTAGTATCATAATTGTCTGTTTGTTTTCTATCCTCCCCTCCTTGTTTCTCGTTTTTATTTTTATAATATATATTTTTTTTTCTACCATGTCCGCTCCCAATATGGAGCATATTGACTCCTAATGAAGTTTATCTTAACAGAAGTGTTTCTACGAGAACTGCTTGTTACTCAGTTGCTCAACTTCTCTTTTTCGAAAGATAATAGAGATAGAAGGATAACGCTAAGACAGGACTAGTGGTAAGCTAATCGCTCTCGATACGCCCCATTCATAGGACAGGATGGGTGGGAGGGGGGAATTCAAGACAGCACATACACCCATGCCTTCGAACAAAAATACATAAATCAATTGAAAAATCAATTCATAAAAATGTCCGTACCGGGATTTAAACCCGTGCCCTCCGTAGCCGAAGCCAACAACGTTGACCACTCGACCACACAGGTGGCATTTTTACTGACAAAACCGGTATTTTAGTATTAAAAAAATACAATGAATAGCGGGATCATCGTTATCTTTAGTCGGCTTCTATTTATGGATCATTGATAGAATTTGTATAGAAATTGTTATTCAGTTACTCAAACTTTCGTTTTTAGAGATGGTATAGCTAGAAGGGTGGCCCGAGTTAGGAGAGATGAGAAGGGCGAGACTAGGAGTTAATTAATCGCAATTGCTGTTTCACAATATCACAATAATCAATGCCTTTGGATACAAATCATTTTTTTTTTTTATTCGGCTATTCGAGCTCATGAAGACTGAAATCGAATAAGAGGAGAAAACTTTGATCGGTAAGCTAGAAACCTTTTGTATAGTTTTTACAAAAATTTGGTTAATTTTGATTTGATTATTGTATGCATTGTTAAATGATAATTTAGTAAACTTGCACATACACTTAGTATTCAAAATACATCGGTTGGGTTTTTTTGATAGCCTAGTCGACTTAAAAATGACATACACAAAAGCCGTGACGCTACTGTTCACCGTTTAAGAGGAGTTCTTTTGGCAGTCAGAAAAACACACGTATTTTCTGTTTTATTGTATATATTTAATTGTTAATACATTGTGTGGCTATGAAGTGATATTAAGTAGGGCGATTTTTATTGCAGAGTATTAATCCGGCAACGGGATTTTATCTACCATCGCATTTACCTTTCTCACTCTTCTATACCTTTTCTGTGCAGTGCCATCATTGCGTTGCGACCCAAATGCAAAATGAGCATTTTACCCATAACAGAGATTCTCAAATGGCTTGTAATATGAAGATAATATTAAGAACCTTGATTCGTCGTAATTAAATTGTCAATTCCTTTATTTGATCTATATCCATATTTATATTTTGGTATAGTTCAGCCAAGTTCAGTTCTGTCGCCTGTGTGGTCGAGTGGTCAACATCGTTGGCTACCGCTACGGAGGGCACGGGTTCGAATCCCGGTACGGACAGTTTTATAAATTGATTTTTCAATCGATTTATAAATTTCTGTTCAAAGGCATGGATGTATGTGATGTCTTGAATTCCCCCCTCCCACCCATCCTATCCTATGAACGGGGCGTATAGAGAGCGATTAGCTAACCACTAGTCCTGTCCTTGCCTTTTCCTTCTATTCCTACTTTCTTTGGAAAAAGAGAGGTTGAGCAACTGAGTAACAAGCAGTTCTCGTAGAAACATTTCTGTTGAGATAAACTCCATTAAGAGTCCATATGCTCCATATTGGGAGCGGACATGGAAAAAAAATAGTTCAGCCATACTCAACCTGCGGCCCAGCAAGCTTTTACCAAATCGTGGATTTCAAATTCTTCGGTGAGCTTAAAAAAAAGGAGTTTCGGAGATATATGGGGAAAAAGTATACCAAATCGAGGATTTCAAATTCCTCGGTGAGCTAAAAAAAAAAGGAGTATACCATAAATATGTTGCGGCCCACGTAGAGAAGCAGATATCGGAATGCGGCCCGGAGGAATAAAAGGTTGAGTATGGCTGGTATAGTTGGTTAGAGCTTACTCTACAGACAATGTGTTAGTTTAGAAACTTAGTTTTTTAAATTTAAATTTGAGACCTAAGACGTGGGTGTTTGTGATGTCAATATACCTCGAGAGTGGTAACTTCAAAACATTAATAGTTTTTAGCAAGAGAAAAAATTACTTTAGTTCATAGTTAAAAAAACAAATAATTAATAACGCCATTTCTTATGTCAGACGTTAATAAAGAACAGCCAGTATTTATCATTTCATTATCTTCATCCGATTACAATATAATTATAAAAATGTTCAGTATTTTAATTTGTCGCTTTTTGCATTCTCAGTATAAAAAAATATTACTATCTCTGCTGTAGGACTTTCTTCATAAACTGTCCTCTGATAAAGAGCTCTCTCTAGTCAATCAGTATAAAATTTAAGATGTCCGAGATATTTTGTTACCTTACCAATCATTATATTCGATTTAAAACATGTAACGAGAAAAGATACCTACTAAGTTTATATGATAAAGAACGTTGAAAGCCTAACGTAGAACCAACTTTTTTATTTTTATATCTTGTGTTAAAATTCTTGTTATATATTATGTCTTACATTTAAGAACAGACATAGTTTTAATAAATGATTTTTTCCGGCGTAAGTTTCATGAAGAATATTTATATTTTATTGATGTAATAGTAAAATATAACAATTAAATGAAAAAAATGGCGTTGCTATTTTCACTTTTGAAAGTTTGACAAAGCTTATATTTAAGAAGCCTTCTCTTAAGCGGAATGTCAGTTTAATAAACTTACTTTAATAATTCTCGCTTTAATTCCATTTGACTTTCTAGGAGCAAAAGGATTCTCGACAAACTACCAAGGACCAACTCTCTGACTTATATTAAATAATATCAAGTACATCTGTAGTTTTCAATTACACGTTTAAGAAACTCGTACATAGAAATAACCATCAAGGAATTTTAATTACGCCATTCTGCACAAATTTTATTTTATACACAAGGTTTTTTACACAAGAAAACTTAAAAAGCTATGTGTGATATAGCGACATATTACATGGCGAAATTTGTTGATAGTTGTATGGGTTATTTACCACCGTTTTCATAAATGGATAAAAAATGATTATATTTAACGACATCACTATAAACATGACATCTCTTGACGGTGATAACAAAACGGTTTAAGATAGTTGTTTTCTTCCCTGAATGTCCAAAAGCACTTATTTCTAGCTATGTAAAAAGCAAATGATGTGTAATATTACAAGAAAGGTAGTGAATTAAACAGTATATTTTGATTGATTCAGTGATTAATTGATAGATATCATTACTAAAGCACTTTAAAAACGCTAATGTTACTTATAATAAACAATCACTTCAATTTAATCTAATTTACTTTAAATATTCGAATATTTTTTATCGTTCCAAGTCAATTTATTAATTCTAAATTCTGCTAGTCTTTTCTACCAACCAGATAGATTCCGCCGTCTTGGAAGGCCACTGATGACCATCTCTATAGGATTTACTCGGCGGAGCTACTGGACGCTGGAATGACATAGGTGGAAGCAAGAAGACTGACAGGGGACAGAGAATCTTGGAGGAACCATGAAGTGGCCATTTTCTTCGACTAGTGAGCGGATATGGAAAAACATTACATTTATTTCTATATTTTTTTATAACATACATTTCTTCACTTTTTACATATTTAAATCAAACTCCATCGTTCTTTATGAGGTCCATATGTTCTTATAAGTAGACACTGATTTTGAAGTATTCTTTCTGATGCTTAAAAGAATCTTATATTTTTTTAATTTAATTTATCTCATGAATGAAAATAAATGCAATCACGACATCTTTTTTAACACAATTTCTTTGAATTAATTGTAAAAGGATAGTGGAAAGACTTCCTCATTTTATGATATTTTCAAATTTACAATTTATTTTTTAACCTTTGCTTCAATTGCAAGCAAGTCAGCATGGTCTATTGGATCGTTTAGTGACAGATTTCATTGACCATATAGTTTCTTGGCTGTAATAGATAAAGGTACATCTTCGATTAAAAATGATAAGTTTTCATTTATATTTAAAAAAAAAAAATGGTTTGTACACTGTTATCAGTCTGTTCTCTGGCTGTGGTACGTTTTTAGCTCACGAAGTCACTACTTCTTGCCTTCAATAACACTAATTCATCATCATTACGCAAGTCACCTGACTTCCGGTAGCTTAAATCAAGTTGAGTGGATCCGCCCCCTCCCACTTACTTTCTATTATAATGAGCCTAGAGTGCTTTCGTTATGGTGTATAAGATTGATTCAAGTATTATGATTGTGTATAAAAGGCTAGTCAGCAAGTGTTTCTATTCATTCGTGGCGTGCTAAGCTTTACAATGGGAGAGAAAAACGATATACTGAGGACAATTGTATTGTAATCATTCTCATTTTTTTATGTATTACTCAGGTTATTTGTTCTGCCTCAAAAACGGTTGGGACATACAAAGTCATGCATAAAAATCGAGGATAGTACTTAAATTTGACGATGAAATATTTTTATTTGCCATTGAACATAATATTTAAGAAAAAAAGCATCGCTGAAGTTTCTATACAACAAACAAAAGTTAATTCGAAAAATAATAAGCGATTTTTTAAAAAATATTAGTGAAATCATTGACATAATAAAAATCGCTAGATTAAAAATACTTTTTCAATGACTATTTTATGATCACTTTTAAGGAGTTCATTGTCAATAAATATGTGATAGAAAGGGATTATATTTTTAAAAAATGTAATAAAAATAATAAACGATTTTTAGTACTTTTTCCACATAAAATTTATTTGATCAGGACCGGTTTCGCTCATCGCGAGCATTATCAACTGATAAGAAAGATATATAAACAGTGCTATTTATACAAGTTAAATTGAAATAAAAGGTGTAAGCAACTACTAACAATGAAAAGGATTTACAAATTACATTATAATTACACAAAATTAAAATGCTTAACACCTATAACAAACAATTAAAAAATCATCAACAATAAATATAAGTGGCAAACGATGTCAATAATAAACCCAAATAAAATTTGGGAAATTTTCAAACAAAATGAAACACTACATTACTAAAGTAAATAATTACTAAATTAATAAATTTTATGTGGAAAAAGTACTAAAAATCTTTTATTATTTTTATTATAATGCCATTCCACCAAGTATTGACAGTGAACACCTTAAAAGTGATTAAACAATGTATTTTAATTTGTACTATTCCCAAAGATGACGAGCATTATCAACTGCTAAGAAAATACAATTTTATTGTGTTATTTATACAAATCAAAATGAAATAAAAAAAGGTATAATAAGCATGTATAATATATAAACAATGTATGTATTGATAATGATCATCATGAGGAGCGAAACCAGTCGTAATCTTTTAAAATAAAAGTGAAATTAATACAAATGTATTTTTAATTTTTTGACTATCTTATTACGCTTGAAAACGTTTACTTTGTACTAAAAAAACTTCTTGGCAGCAAAAATTTCATTCATTGTTTTGAAAACCATACAAAATGATTTGAAGTTTAAATTGTTTAAATCTTTATTTAAATTATATTTACCTTCAGTCGATATCTCAACTTAAAAAAATGATTTACTTAACAGAATCAACATTCATTAATATTTTCAAGAAATATGGCTTTAATTTAGAGTTGCGTTCATGTTTATTGTATTTTTCTACAGTTTAAATGCTTATTGTAAATGATGTTAATGTGTCTACAATAATTTGCCTTGAATTTAAGCTCTTCGTACAAAGCGCATAAATTGCTTGTCGATGATGTCGTGGTATTCCAGCTCTATGTGGTTTTAAAATCAATATTTGATTTATTATTATATAAAAACTATTCTAACTTAATCGAAAAAAATATCACAAAAGTAATCCTCACATACATTATTATAATCTCTCAGAGCTGTGATTGTTAAGACACTAGAATATATATTTTCATTTATATATATTGTCTAATTTGATCAGTTTCGTATAAGATGAATGATCTAATCAATTCGGTACGTGTCTTATATGATTGACTTTCACACAACAAATGGTCAATAAATTACTTTTGAAAGACGTGTATGATAGAGATAGGAAAGTTTATGCGCTCCCTAATCCATATAAATGATTAGAAAACTTTTTTCAGGCTTATGTACCAAAGCTGTTCAGGCATTTCAACTATATTTTTTTCTTTTACCGTCTGGATGTACAATTACTTCTTAAGCTGCCAGTTTTTGTTATTTAAACATATTACGAAAACAAATACTTTTTTTTTCTCTGTAATAAAAGGTACGGAGAATTGAATCTCCAGTATAAGGAAAAACACAATATTCCTTTGTACCTAATTTCCACGATTTAATTTATCAAGATCAGGACCGGTTTCGATCATGGCGAGCATTTTCAACTGATAAGAAATTAAATTGAACAGTGCTATTTATACAAAAACAAATTGAAATTAAAAGGTGTAATAAACAATTGATATTGAAAAGAATTTACAAAATACACTAAAAATTATCTATACTAGCTGTGAGCCCGTTGACCTCAACGGGGGGATTTTTGTTGCATTTTTAGGTAGTCTTAAGAATAAAATAAATATATCTCGGGGCATATATCGAAAGCCCTGCCCTGTAGTATTTAAATTGTAAATTATTTAATTTTTGGAATAATGTTAAGTTTGCTAACAATTATTTTTCCTATTAGCAGAAATAGACCTCGTAAATTACCTAATTTTTGGAATAATGTTTCACTTTGCTAGCTATTTTTCTTAGTAGCAGAAATTTCGTAAATTATTTAATATTTGGAATAATGTTTAAGTTTGCTAACGACTATTTTTCGTAGTAGCAGAAATTTCAGAATTTTCGTAGTAGGGGACAATTTACAGACGGACAGACGGACATTATCGACTATTAATATATATATGTGACTGTAAATTAGCAAAAACTAAAATGTTTAACACCTCTAACTGGTCCTGATCTTGATAAATAAAACTGGAAATTAAGTACAAAGTAATATTGTGTTTTTCTTAATATAATGCTTTTTCACCAATTATTGACAGTGAACACCCTAAAAATATCTCCAGTAGTAGAAAATTAACAACTTCGATTTTTATTTACTGTCCAATACTAAATATGCGTTATATTATGTCATATGTTAAATACTAATTCTCAAGTCATTCTAAATAAAAGGTTGTTCACAAGTTTTTTGAGTACAATTCTTCTAAGATTAAGAAGCGAGTTCTGGCACCTTCTAAAAAAAAAAAAAACTTGGGATATGTAAAATCTCTAGTCCACGCTGATAAACCAGAAACGATACTCATTGAAAGCCAACATACACCGTGTTATTGTCAACATACGGCCCCAGATGCTCAAAAAGCGGTCGAAAGTCGTACATCCTGATTACATTTTCTTCGAGCTAGCCACGGCACCCAAATGCCTGAAATCATATTTAAACAATAATGGTTAAAAACTATCTTTTCAGTTAAGCTAATACTAAGGCCAATGCCACAATTTTTGTGTGATTTTTTTTAATTTTTAAAGTTATATGTCTTTAAAAAACACTCTTTTTATTTATTAATCTTGGTGGAACATATTGAAATTGATCGTTTTCTTATGGAATATTACTTTATTGTACAATATTTTTCGAAGCATCCATTTAATCATTTGTGAGATAAATTCAAGATGAAAAATTGTTGGCATTAGTTTCAATCTAAGTAACCTCAAACTACACGCGTATACGTCAAAGGTCTGATAATGTGTTATCCCTCGTAGATAAAGTTTGTGTGAGATATATTTTAAGCTTTTGCTGATTGAAGAGTAAGCCAATGTGAGAATGCCAGAAAGCCAACTGGCAAATGGTACCAGACTGAGATAGATCCTTTCTTCTTATCACTCTGGCTATCGAAGGGTCCTTGTAACCCTTCTAGTGCCGGAAAAATTATTTGCTTATAAATAAATGTTTAAATTAGTGAAATATTAACGTACGTAGTGAAACGTACTTTATAAAGCAAAATCAAACACATCTAAAGTTGAATAATATTATGAAGAGAGTTGATCGTAGAGCTTCTTAAGTATTTTTTTTATAAATTTTTATTTTTTTAAAAAATACAATTTTATACATATCGACTGTGGAAAAGAAAAAATGACCTAACTTAGAGTTTTTCCAAAACAGGTTTTACTCAATAATCACAATGTATCCAGCATAATACACGTTCTATCAAAAGGATGTAAGCTGCAAATGCTGAATTAGTATCTAAATTTAGCTTTTAAGTTTGAAAAAAAATGAGCTTGTGAAAATTGAAACCAAGAAAAAAGACTGAAAAAAAGTTTCTCTTAGATGATTCATTTTATTAATATTAGATTATGTCAATTAAACACCAGCTTAGAAGTCTCCGTGCACTTCATTGTTGTGTTTATTTCATAATTTGCATTTGGCCGAAAATCATCAAAACACGTTTTTTGTGCCTCCTGTGAAATTCGCTATGCGTGGGTTACGTCCTTTTTCCTTTTCACATTCGATATAATATACCATGTCTGGTCCGTTGCGCAGCGGCCAAGATCGATGGCTTTTGTGACGGGTCTCACGTCCTAATACGAACAACACGTCACGTCTCAAGTCCTAATACGAACAACATTTTTCCAATCAATGGGTGTTTATCATATTTAAAAATTTCCTTCAATCAATCCAATCATAAGATTAATAAGCTTTATCCTTCCATACCTATTCTCTATTATATTAAAAAAAGAAAAGATTGAAAAACTGAGTAATCTGCAGCTCTCATTAAAAATCTGTTGAGATACTTTCATTAGAAGACCACATGCTTCACATTGAAAGCGGTGTTAAGTGTCGCTACTTAAAGGTTAATTCTAAAGCAGTTGAAAACGATGTAGAATAATAAATTGGTATTTCTTAAGTTTCTATAAAGCTGTAGTGATTGATCTTGTAATTGTTTCCTAATTATAATGGAAGTATGTAAAATATTTGCGAACATCACTAATTAGATACCGGAAAAGGTTAACACACATGACAACTAATCACTATTCTAATGACGTCACTGCAGCACAAAGGGTCAAAACAAGATACCCCTTCCAGTATACTTCAGTCGCTTGCCACCTCCGCCCACCGCCCTTGCCAATACTTATCATAGTTTCCACGTCATTAGATGCGGACATCAGTTAAGGCGGACGAACGCCGCCCTCCACCCCCGATTGCGGTAGCCGCCCTTGTGCTACTCAAATGCCAAGCCACCCAACTTCGACAGGCTGAGCCAGATTCAGGTTTTTAGTTAACCCTACAGAGCTTTCATATAATTACTTAAGTGATTACAGAAAAAATATCTTCTATTATCATTTTAATTATTACTTAAATGACAATATGAATTTGAAAACAATTATTTTAAGAGATGAAACTCTACTATTCAGAACATCTAGTTTTACATTTGGGATGATTCTTACTAATTGTTAAATGTTTATTTGGGTAAACCAAAGTCTTGAATGTTAATGGTACTCAACGTTATATCGTCTACCACGCACTTCTTTTGATTTAAAATTTCGTATCACAGGAGCTTTAAGAGACTTAAATTAATTAATTAAGTACCTTGGGACTACTACTCGAGGTTGTTTAACAACGGGTGCTTAAAGAAATGACAATAAATAATGGAGAGCTTTAACAAATGGTCGTTTAATCTTTATTTATAAAACGCCACAATGTTTAAAAACAGTATTATTCACCAACGTAGAAACCAAACCAAAGTGATCTAACATCTCTACCACAATATGCCGTGATTAGAGCATCTAATCCCGAGATCCCGATCAATTTGGCGATCCCGTAATTTCGATATCGTCTTTATTCACTACATATTGTAAATCCCGAAATACTGAAAACACGAAAAGAGTCCGGGATTTAAAGCTCTAGCTGTGCTACTTAAATTTTTCATTCCTTAAATTATCAGAGAGTTTAATTGTCAATATGTTGCCCATTTTCGTATAAATATTAAAATCAGATGGAAAAACTTAGCAGTAAAGACCTCATGCCCCCCCTTCGGGCTGTCCACTGAAGTCTAATTAACATCTTGATCATTCTTGATAGAAATTGTATTCAATAAGCTACACTACTTCATTTACCACCTTCCATTTGCGGTCTACATTTTACAGAACCATTTTCTCTTACATACGTTGAGTGTACCCTTATCGAAAATGGGAAGGGTCTGACATTCAGACCCGTATGTAAACACTGCTTAAAAGAATGTTTTTTACGTGTACCCATAATTATTTAGTATTCATTTTGTAGTACTGTTTAAAAAGCTCAGTGCAATACAAATGTAAATATATTCTCCAAAGTTTCTTATTGATATGTTTATACGAATGTTTTCCTGTATTTCGTATGGAATTCAGTATTGAATCTGCAGCGGACTCTTTTCAAAACATCCATCTATACATCTGTACGTTTACTGAGTCGTTTTAAATAGCTTCGAGTAAGATTCTGCAAAAGAAAATTGCTAAAATACATTTTTATTATTAAAATTTTCTTAGACACATTGAAAAAGCAACTAAATCCTTTAAAATTATACTCTAGAAAACGATGCGATGCTTTAACAATTATAAAAAATCGTTCTTTTGAACTTTTGTTATTTAAGAATACAGGATTCAAAAAAAACTGATCTGTTAATATGACCGGTCCTAATCATATTGAATAAATGTGGGATTGGTATTTTTTAAAAATATAATGCCTCTCCAGTAGAAAGTTTCCACCATTGGCTACGTTTCAATGAATCTGTGCTTTTGTAAGACGCCATGACTCGCAACTTTAAAGCAGCACTGTCAGAATGCATGCGTTAAACAGGTGTAACTTGGTTTGGCTGTACTCTAAGTCAAATATTGTTTTTACTTTATACAAAATATATATTTTTTCAAATTATTATCTTATTATTATTTTTTTATTGACGGATCAGACATGATTTCGTGCCCATACGTACTTTAAAAACAGAATTTCTTGTAAATATATATTTTTTAATTTTTGACAAAATCAAATATTTAGTTACTGCTGAATAAGGTAATAGAAACAATATGATCATTCTTATTGAGGATCACTGATTTTCCACTGGCTTGCCACTGCATTTTTTAAACATTAAACACTTTCTTCATGCGATAGACAGCAAAAATAACCAACCAAAATAATGCACCGTCTGACAAAAATCTCAATAAAATATACACATTCGATTGCATTTAAATAATGTTTGACTCTGAATTATTCAAGCCTTCATTGAAATAATTATTTATTTACTTTCTCCAGCGACTAAATACACGTACCAAACGATTCTAAATATACGTCATTCTGGTAGTACCCTAATCAATATTCTGCATCCTGATGTGGAACTGCATGCGAATTTAAATATTTCCACAGAACGTGGAAGTTCGGAGACATTTTCCATAAGGTTGTTCCAAAGAAAATACAATTATGTTCGGTCGTAGAGAACAGACAGACTCTCCTTGCATCCGAATGGAATTGGGACATGTTAGATAACATCTTATGCCCGTGTCTTATTTTTACTTTATAGGTGTCATTGAAAGAAGAATTGTTATATAAATTTGAAAGGAGTAAAACATTCACAGTATTTATTACGAAAAAGATTATTTTCCGATATAAAATAAATCATACTTTTATTTGTTACTATAGTTCAAAACAATGCCAGTATATTTAATAAGTAGTCTTATTTGTGTTAAGTCAATTGATTTTTTTAATAGTGTTTCATGTAAATATATATGCAAAAGAAAATAGAAGATATAAAAAAAAAATTCCGCTGACATTATTTAAAAATTTTAAGCCATGCCTGTACATCATGTGAAGTTGTTATGGAGTTTAACAAAACAATACGTTTTTTTTTACGTGAAATGGTTATTACTAAGATGGTAAACTTTTATTGTTTTAAAGAGAGTAAAGTGTAGAAAGATTAAATCTAAGATCTAGGATCTAACCGTTCAACCTACGCTCTGTTTTTGGGATAAGATGGGTGGGAGGGAATTTTAAGCATCATATACATCTATGCCTTCGAACAGAATCTTTAAATAAATTTAAAAGGTGTCTTTTCTGGCACAAAATCGTGAGCACCGTATTCCATGACAGTGGCGTTGATCGCACGACCTACTGACCCGACTTCCATAAGTATCTTTAATTTTCAAATTGATCCTTGATACTAACATGACAATTGTTTCACTTTCAAATTAAGTTAAATTATCAAGAAAGTATGGGAACAAGAATTTTAATATAACTAAATATTAATATTTACTTTATTCCACACACCAAAATGTTGTTATAACGAAATTAACAGAAACAAAAAAGCAAATAAAAAAAACAGATACAGACATACAGTCTTCTTAGAAATCTAAAATATAAAAAAAATGAAGAGCCTCTGACTACAAGCGAACAAGCCTTACGTTGTTAAGTCGGTAAGAATTATTTGTTTTATGTTTTGTTGTGAAGTAGAATTTCATATTGGATGCAAAATGAAATTCTACTTTTAATTTAATTACTAAGCACCACCAAAGCAGCTGCCTCCAAATAGGAACCATGTTAAAAAATATCATTGAAAGCTCTCGTGTACGAAATAAAACAATTTGCTTATTATAAAGTTGATTATTTTGTACAATAATTTTAAAACTACATCATTATCTTAAACTGCCAAGTCCTCAATTGGATATACAAAAAGTAGCACAATTTTTACATAAAAGAAAATATCATGAACTATTGTAGAATAATAATAAATTTGTCAAGCAATCAAAACAATCTAACGTCTTAGTTGACGTTTGATAATACTCACCCATTTTTAAACCGGTAGAAATTCGAACGTTGTGCCTCTTGAATTGCTTTTTAACAGTGGTCCTAATGATCACATGTAATTTTAAAAAAACCTACAGAGATCGTATTGGTTTGTGAAATTACTTTTGAACGTCATCTGTATCAAGCCATAAGTAAAATTAACTCAGATTACCATCAATAATTTTTTAACTTAGTCATTTTTTTATTATTATAATTCATAAAAACTAATTACTAAACGTGTCAGTCAAAGTGTATCCGTGCAGGGGTGGGCTGGATAGGGCTAAGAAGGGCTTTAGCGAGCCCCCTTTTAAATTTTACTAAGGCCGGCGAGCCCCTTGTTAATTTCAGAAAAAAAAACAATATTCTCAAATGAAATTAGTATATAACTGCAATTTCTGACTTTTATATCATCTACAAAAGCTTCAGTATACACATTAACACATTTTAGCCATTGGCATTTATTAGTTTACGGTAAATTGCATATTGTTACATACTATAAGTGCAATAGGTAATAATCGATTGCTTTTTTAAGTATTGCATATAATTGCATAGGAGTGATAAGAAAAATCATTCCTTTCCCAGAACACCGAAAATTGCTTTAAGATTAAGCGAGCTTCTTGCTAACGTATTGGCACTTATAACACTGCATCACTTGAAAGACTGAAGATACTGAAAGGCGAAACCTTCGTCATCAGTGAAAAAACGTACGAAATTTAAATTATTATTAAAATCACATCAAGCACTTTTATTTCAAATCCTTAATCAAAGTCAATAAAGTATACCAAGAATAATTCGTAGTTATCATATTTTAATCATTAGTACTAGCTGTAAGCCCGTTGACCTCAACGGGGGGATTTTTGTTGCATTTTTAAGTAGTCAGAAAATTACAAACCTATTTATTGAATAAGCCAGAGATTCTTAAAATAAAATAAATATATCGGGGCGTATATCGACAGCCCTGCCCTGTAGTATTTAAATTGTAAATTATTTAATTTTTGGAATAATGTTAAGTTTGCTAACAATTATTTTTCCTATTAGCAGAAATAGACCTCGTAAATTACCTAATTTTTGGAATAATGTTTATGTTTGCTAACAACTATTTTTCGAAGTAGCAGAAATTTCGTAAATTATTATATCTTTGGAATAATGTTCAAGTTTGCTAACAATCATTTTTCATAGTAGCATAAATCGATCTCGGCGCATATATCGACAGCCCTGCAGTTTTTAAATTGTAAATTATTAAATTTTTGGAATAATGTTCAAGGTTGCTAACAATCATTTTTCGTAGTATATATATTTTATTCAACTAATTTTCAAGTATGCTAACAAAAATATTTCGTAGAAAAAGAATAAGACCCGAGGACATCAGTACGCACACATTTGTGACTTGTGAATTGTTAATTGTGATTTGTGAAAAGTGATTATTTTATCGACTATTAATATATAGATTTTGGAATTTTTAGAATAATCTAATATTCTAATTTTTAGAATAATTTAATATCTATTGAACTTTTTTTTCACTTCAATGGAATGTGAGAAAAAAGTCGGAAAATAAATGGGCAAAGAATTAAATTATATTTATATAAAAAATGCAATTTTCACATGCAAAATATTATAAATTAATTGGACATTTTATCAAAACAAAATTATCAAAATTTTGACTTATTCTCCAAATAGAACTTGTTTTTTAGAATATATATAATGATTTTTACTGATGTTATTTTACTAATCATACTGAAACTATGCTTTCGCCAACAACTAACTATACCACGTATGTATCTAGATTAAAAACAAATCTTGAAATAATTGCGTCTTATATTTATTTTTTGAAAAACTTACTTGGCTAGTCAATCGGATTTTGTTATTTTGATAGCATTTATTTTCATACGATCAAGATGTAATGTGATTTAAAAAGAAAGTTTTCAAAAAAAAAAAATGTTATAAACCAAAAAAAAACGCTCAGGACATCCTCAGACAGACTTACTTTCAGTAAGTAAAAGTAAGTCTGTCTGAGGATGCCTCTGAAAGAGGCGAAACACGTGTCACAGTTTGTAGCACAATACGTGGAATAATCTAAGTTATTTTTTATTTTATATTCAAATGAACTTCCAAAAAGTTACCGACGAATCCATCGAAAGCATAAACAATGTATTTTAGAGAAAAAATGATTGAAATTATGCAATAAAAAGGGTGGGTTCAGTTCACTTTTTCCCATCATCCTAACTTGGCTCACTTTGCCGTATTTTAATCTCGTTGACCCCAATCTATCAAACTATTTCGCTTACTTTATTTATATTACTATTTGAGCATAAATTTACCTTGTCATTCATTATTTGACAATATTCCATTTTTGAATCTTTTATACAAACAATCGAAGTCAGTAGGAATCGCAAATATCGTTCCATTTTCAAATTTTTATTTTAAATACACTATTTTTATCGCCTTGATATTTATGACGTTAGCTCAGTTGATAGAGAGCTCGACTGGTAATCCAGAGTTCTGTGTTCGATCCACGGTCGCGGCGTTTTTTTGTATGAAATTTTTTCAGCTATTTGATTTGTTTCGTCAAATAATAAACAGTGTATTTGGAAAATATGTCTTTAGTATGAATAAAAAAAATAATTAATGGCGACAGCGGAGCAGGATTGGGGGGGGGGGAGGGGGACCGTCTTTCTTGACGTCATCGAAAAGGCGAAATCGCGACCATAATATACAAACGAAAAAAGTATGTATTTGGTAGGAATAAAAAAATGGTGACAGCGGGGCTGGGGCGGAGGAGGGGGAGGGAAAATCGCGGACAATCATTCAGACGGACGGACATTAACGAGTATTAATATATAGATGTTTTTTAAATTCCATCTGGGTTATATTATTCTTTTTTTTCCCTTCTTATTTGTTTTTATTTATCTTGGACCAACTCAAGAAGAAATGACCCATTACCAAGATCTGTAAAGAAATGTAAAGTTTAAAAAATCTAAGCAGAGTATTGACCTCGCTGGGACTTGATCGCACAGCCATATGATCGGAAAGTTACGGCATTTATCTACAAGACCAAAGAGGTAAAAAAAATATGATGTAAAAAATATCGACGTATTTAGTTCAAAAAAACTAAATACGTTGATATTTTTTACCTAATTACAATTGAGTTCTACCAAGTTAATGCCAACTCAATCAATAAACATTTAAAATACGCGATGGATCATCTGCAAGGCTTCGTTATTGCAATGAGTTTCAGGGCAACCCAGCAATGTACTGGAATTTGGTTGACAGTCTCCAATAGAAGACGGCACTAAGTGAAAAGTAAGCGAAACAAAATAATGAAAAGTGACATTGTTTTATATTTTTCACCTGTTTTAAATTATGTCACTCTGCTAATTTTTCACTCCAATAAACAAAAGTTTAATTAAAGTAATGTACCAAGTATAATCGACCATCTGCTTAGCTACTGTATAACAAAATGTTTGACCTTAAAAATATCTAGCCGTACATTTCTCATTTCCAAAGTTCAAATCTTCATTAAACTAAAATACTTTGAGCACTCGCAGTGATGTTTTACCATTTTGTATTTCACGAATTTATATTAATGAGGCTTTCGAAGCAAGATCTATTATCTTAAAATAAATGCGAAGTCTTTGTTTGGAATGTACAACTTAGTGAAAAAATAGTTTAATTTTATTTTACGCGACATTTTCCAATAATACGATGTAACCATCTCAAAAATATAAACAGCATAATACATCAGCGACTAATCGATATGTTTTTTTATATAAAATTGAAATGAATCACTTTGTTATTCTACTGGTTGAGTAACTAGGTTTGATACGTCTAAGATTTTTTTCTAGACGCACAAAAAAGCGAAAACACGTCAACATATCGAAAGACAAATTATGAATTCTAATTTAAAATTAAAAAATATTTTCAAAAAATCAATACACGTTGAGGTAACGAGTTTCATATTTTAGATTTAAGATATTATTATATTGTTTATTTATTTTTTTATTTAAAACTTAAGTTTTACCTTGCAACCAAACTTCACATTTAAATTACTTTTGGACTAATCCGTACATTAGGGAAAAGAATATTGTTTCATATTTGAATCGTTCAAATTATGTACTAAGCGTCAGTTCAAGTTCATCCGTGCACGTGAACGCCTGAAGATGCCGAAAGGCGAAACCCGGTCGTTAGTGACAAAATCTGTGTGAATGTACATAATTTGAACGATTCAAATTTAATATTGAAATTCCACCAAGCATTTTCAGTCGAAATCTTAAATTATATAAATATTGTTTTAATTTTAACTATTGTTATTCATTTCTCTTATATGTTTTTTATTAATTTTATTAGATGATGTATGAATACTGCTAGACTTAGAAAGAACCACGTTTTACAACATTTTTATTAAATTTAAATTAGTGTCACTTATTTATATTTCGTATTTTTATTTGTAAATTTCTTACATATTTCTATTGTTTGTTACACCGTTAATAGTTGTATTAGTAGTATTACTTTTATCAGTTGAAAATGTTTGTGGTAAGCGAATCCGGTCTTTATCATATTAAATAAGTGTCAAATTATAATAGTTCAAAAGATTTTTTTTAAATATAATGCCTTACCACCAAGTATTTACATTGAACACTTTCAAAGTGATTAAATAAACGGCTTTGAGCCTATTTAAGTTATACATCATGAAATAATTTTGTCGAAGGTTTCCAACCACTCGCCGAAAGAAGTAAATATTTTTGATGGTTCGGAGACTAACTACTCCCCATGATTAAGTTTCCGCGCAGTCGACATTTTCCCTTGATTATTAACGACATTAGGCTTTCTTAAGTCTCCGGCGTAGCTAGCTACAATTTATTACAATCAAAAAGCGTTTTGCATAGCACACACAAAAAAATCAACTCGCTCTACGAATCAGAGCCACAAAAACCGGTGCGCTTGTATGAACTTATTAATTTATCGTGGAGCTTTTACTTGGAGCTTTGAAGTAGAGGAAATGTACTTTTGTCAAACCTTGAAGGATTGAATTATTCATTAATTTTTTTTTGATGCAACGTTTGATAACGTATTATATTTTTTATTCATCCGTGTCTGCTTCCAATTTGAGGCATATAACTATTTTATATGGATAAGTTAATTTCTACGACAAATGTTTGTTACTCAGTATCCCTAATTCTTTTTTCGAAGAGAGTAGAGATAGAAGTATAACTTTTAAGGTGTTCTCTGTCAATACTTGATGGAATCGCGAGCAATATCAACTGATAAGAAAATGTTTATATATTTTTCTTATCAGTTGATAATGCTCGCGATGAGCGAAACCAGTCCTGATCAAATAAATTTATATGGAAAAAGTACAAAAAATCTTTTATTATTTTCATTATAGAAGTATAAGACTAAGACAAAACTACTGGTTAACTAATTGCTTTTGCTTTGCCTCGTTATTTAAGGATTGTAAGGCTAGTGGGAGGGAATTTTAAGACATCTCAAACACCCTTGCCTCCGAACAGAAAGCAATAAATTGGTGTCAAAAAATGCTGTTAGTACTGGGATTCGAACCAGTAAAAAGGGTCTTAAGATTTATTTCTAAATTATTATAAATTACTAAATTATATTTCTAAATTTTTGAGAGAAAATTTTATTTAATCAATATATAAAAAAAAATTAATTAGGATATAATGTGTGTGATAAAAAAGTGCAGTAATAAAACTAAACTGCTCAATAGCTAGAGTAATCACTTTTAAGATGTTCACTGTCATATCTTGATAAAAAGACTTTATAATAAAAATTCAAAACACACTTTTGTATTGATTTAATATATTTATACTATCAATAAATTGATTGTCACAGCATTTTTAAGTCTTCAAGTATAACCGTCCACTTAAACACCTGAAAATGCCGAAATGCGAAGCACCTTTAGTTGAAATCTTAAATTAAAAACTTCTAATACTTTCGATGGATTCGGTGCTAACTTTGTGGAAGTTCATTCATAAAATAAAGAAGTTCATAAAATATAGAATAATTTAATTCGTACTTAAGCAAGCATTTATGAAAGTAATCTGTCCGAAAACGCCTCTGACAGAGGCGAAACACGTGTCACAGTTTGTAGCAAAACACGTGGAATAATCTAAGTTATTTTAGATTTTATATTAAAAACTCTTAAATACTCCAAAAGCGTTTTTAATTTAGATTTCAAATACGATATAAAACCTTTTTTTTCCTAAACGTGAAATTGTCAGGAATCAATCAATATAAAATATAAATAAGAACATGTTAACCATCATAAATATAATTCATACCGTCATCATCAAGAAAAAGTGCTCTTTTTCAGGAAAATGAACAGAATAACTATTTTACGACAGAGATCAACGGAGTCAGCAGATAGTTGAGAATCGTTCATTAATGATCCATTTCCACATCTCTGCATATTTCAAGATTATTGTATTGTTAAAAAAACTCTTTGTATATTGTTTAGTTTCAATCGATTTTCAATAATAATAATTAAAAATAAATTGTATTTTCCGACATCCAATAATACATTTAACATCACTGCTATTCCTACATAAAAACCGATATTACAATAGAATTTCCCGAGCGAAATAAAAATACAGGTAAAAAAGCCTAATTTGTAATTGATAGAAAGAAAATTACGAAAGTTCATATTCGAAAACAAAAAAAATATTTTTTTAATGCTATACGTATGTCTGCAATTTACAAAGAAAATCTTTTTTAACTGTAATCACTGGCATCACGTGGGACTTGGGGCGGAGCAGTTATTTTGTATTTAGTAAACATTTTTATTTCAAGACTTAAACCTATATTTGTATTTTATTATTTATACTATCATGAATGAACTGCTTTTTATTATCTCTGATATATATACAGATATTAGTAATAAAAGTTTTCAGAAATTGAGCGTTATTTTAAAGATGCATTTCATAAATATTTTAAACGATTTTTTGTCCCGTAGACAAGTGGTATGTACGTCTATTTGTTTTCGATTGCACTGTTGAAGAGCTTGAGTTTTAGTAAGGACACAATTGTGTTTGCAGAAATAGACGTTTTTTATAGGACGTTCAATCCCGGGATCCCGTCCAATTTTGTGAAATTTTCCGAAATCCCGGAATTGTGTTAATACTAATCCCGGGATTGAGAATAAGAAACGAAAAATTCTCGTAAATTTTAGAAAACCGCGTTAAATCTAAAAAAAGATTCGATTTTATTTTTATTTTGGGAATTCCGTAAATTTCTGGCTTTTTGAAATTGGGCACTGTCAAAATATTTTCAAATCCCCGAAAGAGCTAAAAATATTTAGGAAATCCCGAATCCCAATTAAATAGTTAATGTTCAATCCAATTGAAAAAATGAGACGCAGCGAGAGCGATTTACTAACCACTCATCTTCTCCTAACCCCATCTGTGCGCTCTACGAAAAAGATTGGTTGATCGATTGTGTAATAATCATTCATCGAAGAGTCAACTTGTAATGACAAAAACTTAGTGAAGAGTCCATATGCTTTGCACTGGGAGTGGATGCTCTTTAGTGTACAGCTGTTTTATTAAACGATTTTAATTTTATCTCAATTTTCTTTGATATTTATAGTATATTTTATGACTGTAGGGTTCTTACTACTGGCAGATTAATTAACTATCATAATGTAAAATTTTCTAGGCATATCAGTGAGAAAATTAATGTTTTTTCATATCCAAATATTCTGAAAAGAATTCTTGTAACTAGTTAGTTATTCTGTATGTACCGCGCGTTACCAATATCTGTCGTGCAAATACAATCAGTAAATTGTAAAAAATATAAACAAATGCATTGGATGCTAGTCCAAACATTCATAGTTCTTATGACACACATTTTAAATTGTAAATTTGAATCCACCCTAGGCAATTTTTCCCTCGTCGTCTGACACAAATCTGAAAAAACATGAATTTAAAAACACTACCCGTAATCAAAATATTGCTTTATTTATTCTGAACACAGGTTTGTTGATTCAACTTTATTTGAACAATTTTTGTTTGATACATTAAGATAACAACTTTTTAATGTTTTACGTCGTTTGAAGTAGAAATGATATTTACGGCATATGATATGTCATTGTTTTATATTCATTTTAATTTTGTTATATTCTAAAAAAATTAAGCCAGTCTTGTTTATTTGTATTAAATAGAAAGAAGTGTATTTTCGTATTCGAACATTCAAGGTGAATATTTTTTACAAAGTCTACTTTTTAAATATACATAAATATTTAAATTTAATTTGTTATTTATAATAATAGTTGACAAATTAAGAGCTTTTTTAAACTGTTTATATTAACCGAAAATTAACTTATTTAAACTTGTATTTGTAATTTTGTAATTGCATTGTATATATATTTATTTATCATTTTCAGTTTTTAATTCGACATACGTACAAAACAGATGATTATATATATTTGTAAAAAATACCGAAAATTAACAATAAGGGATCGTTGCATGATAAATTTCATTAATATTACAAATACAGTATTTTAATACGGCCAACAACGTCATCAGAATTATATAAAGGTTTAAATTAGCTTAGGTACTATAATGGATTCGAAAAGATACACAATACATCTCCTCAAGTTTTCTTACATCGTAATTTATATTGAAAAATACAGCATTAAATGTAATAAATTGACTCCGGAATTCCGGAATTGAATTTCGGAATTATAACGAATATGGAATTATTATTTGGTCTGTAAAACAAATTTGTTGCAATTTGAATGATTATGTGTAATTAGCTTCTTGTGACAATTTAAGTAACGGTGATGCATTGATCATTAAAAATGTCAACGTATTTAGTTCTAAATTTTTTTTATAAAATGATCTTATAGCTATTTCGGCATGCGCCATCGTCAGAAATAGTTCTGTAGAATTATGATGTTGTCTCTAAGACAAATTAGTTTTAATTTAAATGATTATCTGTAAGTATATTAACTTCTTGTAACGATTTAAGTAACGTTGATGGATGGACAATTTTTTATAAACTCATTTTCTAAAAAAATGTAGAACTAAAGACGTTGTCATTTTTTACCTTATTACAATAAAGCTTTACCAAGTAAATACCAATTCAATCAATTAAAAATGTCATTGGTTTGTTGTTCTAGTGAATTAAGCTTAGGGACTTTATTAGAAATATGTAAACACAGATTGATTAAATAATCAAACACTTCATAAGACGTTAATCTGAGTTAAGTGGAAATTAAAAAAAACTGTAACATTACCAAAAATTAATTTTATTAATTTGTTCGTTTATTAACGTTAAATTCCACACGAGAAAGGTTTGCGAATCTTTATTAATAACTTCTCCATACATAGCAATAATCTGACGATTTGAACAAATTCATAGATCTATTATTCAAGCGACATTTCTACGACAATGTTTAACATGGAATAATAATAATTCTCCTGGCATTGTTACGTAGCAACTAGATGGCAAACAATATACCTTCTTCTCGTATTTCAGTGATTCTTAATCAGGGTCCTGCGCATCCCGCTCATACAAATGTGCACTATGAAGAATCTTATCAAGATCTTGTATACATAGATTCACCACTAGATCATTATAAATTTAAATGTCTACAATATTTTAATTATCGTACTTTGCATCGCACAGTTATTACATGTTCAATAGTTTCTTGATTCGATGAATAATTGTTTATACACTTACAAATAAAAAGACAAATCTTGAAATCACGTTGAAATTTGAAAGTTATTCCGAATTATTAATTTTTGTTCCGATTCTTTCTCGACAGCTCTGGTAAAAATGACAAGTATATTGCGTTTTTACACAAATTTATTTATCTTTACACGGAAGAGCCAGGATTGGAAACATCCCATTTTTTATAGTTAGGACGTTTGAAGTAAAACGTACCTGGCCACATATTGTGTGTGGTTGGTTTATGCAACACCAACATGAAAAATCTGCTATTAAAGGAATGAGAATATAACTGCTCTCGGTTATATGAAGAATTGTGAATTTAACATTTTCATTATCCTTAAATGTAAATAAGTCCAACGATTTTAATAACATTATGAAGAACTTCAAAATTGCTTAACGATTTTGCTTCAGATGTTAAAATGTATTGAGTAGACGTGAATGAGTACAATTGATTTTGTTAGCTTCCAATAGACTTTCTTACAATTTTTTCTTTATTATTTTTACTTTGAATGCATCCTTTGTTATGTTGCAAAGGTAAGAACTGTCTATTTGTAATCTGTCGTTGTTTTGTTTTCATATAAAAAAAGTGAATATCGATGGCCATCGTAACCGACATTTTTTTCATAAAATGAGTAATGCATATCATTTGCTTTGTTTTTTCAAGCTCTATTAAAATATTGACATCACGTAATTTACAAAAAAAAAATATTTTTCATTGAAATTGTTCTAAAGTTGAAAACACTTAACAGAAAAAAAAGCTCACCAAACTGCCAGAAGATAGTAGAAGAGCTACATCGTTTTCTTAATATTTGAAAATAGGTGAAAAAAAAATCCAAAATGTTTACTGCAACATTTTGTATTAAAGAATGGACAGTCCGTAGCTGGATTAAAAAAAAAAAATTGCCTAATTTTTCTATTATTATATTTATGAAGTTCAACAGGTACATTTAATTGATCAAAATACTTGGAATTGTTTCTTCGTATCATCATAAAAGAAGAAACAAAAATAAAATTGTTAACTCTTATCAAACATTCTTGTTAATAAAAAGTTTATTTAATTAATATTGTGCCAACAGATTATTTTAAATATACATAATAATTATTTTACTCCAAAGTGTCTTTCATTTTCATTGATTTCCCAATACTTGTTTATGCATACAGTTTTTTGACTCTCCTGTAAAATTGAACAAATGTCGGTTACGTGTGGTTGACGTATGGCCATCGATATACCATAATCTTATTACGTGTTTTTTTTCTATCGCAAGCCTGCTAATGCGCTTTAATTGGATAGAGAGAAAAACATTTGTTTGATCAAATTTTACTATGTAGAAATAAATAAAATAGGGCATATTGTATGATATACAATGCTGAAAAGAATTAAGCATATAAACGAGGCAGCGTAGCGTCAAATGTTTAGAATTTCTGTCGCATACGATACGAATGAGCAAATATTTCCACTGACTCAGTTTCATCTGATACGTATAATTTGTATAAGAGAGAGCGTGTCGTTTGACAGACGTGCATACTAAATACCACTTGAAGTAGCAACGAATACTGAATACTGATGAGTTCATTATTGTTGAAATTTTTTGGGGAAACATTGCATACGCAATCCAAATTAATTGAATAATTTTCGTATTGCTAATTTTCATCTTAATATTATTCACCGTATAACTGAGTAATCAAGATACACGAACACATTATTTTTTTTCTTTTGAGCGCTAAAACCGGATACAAACAAGTTTTAATACTTAATAATTTTTGACTTTTTCATAATCTGGATGTTCGGCTTAGTCGATTTGCAAAATTTTAATCTGTTTATAATATTTGTGATTATTTTTATTTTTTATTATTTAAAGTAGAGGTTTTTAACCTTTTTAAAGTCACGGTGCACTTTTGACCATGGGAAAAAGTGGCAGTACACCAGAATTAAGAGATCGAAAAAAATATGTGGACATATTTTTTTTGAACTTTTCCGGTTTTCACTATTTTGCGGATTTTTCGGTTTTTACTGTTTTGTGGATTTTTTAGTTTTTACCATTTTTTTCGCGATGCACCGGCTAAGAACCACTGATTCAAAGAGTGTGTTAAAAATACTAGTTTTTAAAAAAGGATATAATACTAAACAAATATTTATTGTAAATTGATTCGACATTTTTTGTGTATACTAACGTTATTAGTAAAAATACAGTTTACGGTTAGTGATGGAAAAACATATTCTTACGTGATATAAAATTTTGGGTGTAGCAAACAAATGTATCCCCAATTTACAAAATATGCATTATGCAAGCATTTTTTGCTACATGTATTACTATAAAAATTGATCACACCATGAAAAAAAAAATAATTAACATTTTTTTTACCACTCAATATTTTTCACTGCTCAGAATAAACAGCTTGTATTTTCCAATATTTTACTTATGACATCAGTATACATAAATAAATACTAATCATTCAGTTATATTTATAAGTCAAACGTCAATTTTTTTCTCGATAGCAATAAATAAAATATTTTACGAGGAAAGATTTTTTTTCACTTATTTCAAATTATAAACATACATATTACAGCATAACGTTAACATGAGTTATGTGAAATGCTCTTTCTCTCTCTGTATACTTAATTTTTCAGCCGGAAAGATCTTTTTGGTACGTTTCAATTTTAAGCTTGACTTATTTCAACAAATTATTAAAGAAGTACTGTTTGTTCAGTCGAAAAATTGATCATAAAAAGACTTTTTTCTCTTAATAAATTATCACTCCAAATTTATCTACATAAATTATATTATTTAAATAAATCCATTTAAAGAGAAAAAAATTGACTGAGTATAATTATTTCCGTGGTTACGTGGTCAACATCACTGGTTTCGGTTGCGGTACTCACGGGTTTGAAGCCGAGTATAGATAGATCAATTTATGGATTTCTTTTAAAAGGTTTGAATGCCTGAATGAAAAAGTCTGAAATTCACTCCTAATACATACAATCCTAAAAAAGCGGACAATAGTGAGAGCGATTAGCTAACCACTAGTCATGTCTTCATCCCATTCTTATTTATTTACTGTCTTCAAAAAGGAAAGTGTGAAACTGATTAGTAAGCAGTTTTCATAGAAATGTCGAAATGAACAACATATGTTTTACATTGGAAGCTGAAATAAAAAGTGTGATTTTTAGCATTTCTCCTAATCAATGTAGCCTCTTAATGGAGGTATCTCAACAATAGTTATTCTACTATAATTTCTTGTTACTCAGTTCAGAGAGTATGGATAGAAAGAGCTAGGTCATCACTAGTGGTAAGTTAATTGTTCTTTCTACGCTCTGTCATTTTAGGATTGTAAAATCGGGATGGATGCCTCATGAAAGTCTTAATTCTGCTTGTCTCTTCTATCAACCAGATGGTTTCCGCCGTCGTGGAAGGCTACTGATGATCATCTATAAGATGTATCGGCGGACCTACAGGACACTGGAATGACATGGGAGGAGTCAAGAAAAATGGTGAAGGGTAGAGAATCTTGGAAGAACCATGTGGTGACCATATACTTCGACTAGGGAGCGGATTCGGAAAAAAAAAACAAAAAAATATAGGAGAAAGTTTTAAGACATCACAAACATAACTGAGCATTTTCAGCAACAATATTTGTGAAGGAATATATAATATGTACTGTTTTTCATTGTAATTATATTTGTCAAGTGCATGGCGAATTGGCGACAGCTGTAATGCGTTGTACCGTCCTTTGAAAGATTAAACAATAAATTCCTTTGAACAGGAATCAATTAATCGATTTAAAAAATACTATTCGTACTGAAATTTGAGCCCGTTAGATCCCTCACAAAATCAAACGACGTTGACCACTGTACCAGGGACCCGATATATTTGAATAAATATTCGCTTATTATACGATATTTATTCGAATATTACAAACATAAGATATTTATAATAAATACAAATAATTTTAAGAGACGTCGTTACCTATCTATACGAGTAAAGAATCAAATCTGATTCACATAACATTTTATTAAAGTTATTTTAGTAGTTTAAAATATCTAAGCTTTGACTAAAAAAATACGTGCTTTGGATAAAAACTTTGTGTCGACTTTACTTTTAGAATCTATCCGATCCAAAAGTAATATAAGTATTTGAATAGTATGAACGTTGAATCAGAACCAACTTGCATTAGTAACTTCACAGTAACATTAAACTCTACAGGATGAAGTTTTCAAAACTAATCGCTTTCCGTTACTGGGTTAATGAAATTGAAGCAGAAATACATTAATTTGTTAAAAGCCAAGCAATGTTTGCTTTCAGATTTGGCGTACACACAAATAAGACAGATATTATTTGTAAGTAATTCAGACGGATTGGTAATATCCATTACTTGTTCCGTAGAATTTTCGCTTCTGTGATTTTTCTTTTTGGAAATTTTCATGGTTCGATTACCAGATTTCTTTAAACATCTTTTGTATTCAAATTGTATTTTTTTAAGAACAATACTGAAACATTTGCAGTAAAGACATATAATATTTTCGATGAATTTTGAGGCTAATTCACTTTTGATATAAAATTAAATTCGTTCATTGCTAATGTTTTAAAAAGTTGTATTCCCTTACCATCGTTTCAGACGGAAGGACACGATCACTACAGAAGTAAGAAACCCCAAGTGAAGCCATTTTACAGGGACTCTATATTTATTAATTTACAAATTACATTCAAATTGTTGATAATAAACAGCTTACTAAAAAGTTGAAAAGTTTGAGTTGTTTAAGATTTAATAAACCAACTATATAAAATTTCTTTTCCCTTATTTTTGTATTGTCAAAACAAGTATGAATGGATGTCTTTCATGTAAATTTTTTTTTTTCAAAATTTCTTAAAATGAAATATATATTATTTACCACTTTACAAATTCGATAACAATACATTTAAAACAATTAAATAAAAAATATACATGTTTTGATTTAAATATCACTGATTTTATATGATGCCGGGTCCGTAGTACAGTGGTCAACGTCATTGGTTTTCACGACGGAAGTCACGGGCTCGACTCGCATTAAGAAAACATTTTTTTAAATAGATTTCTGTTCAACGGCATGTTGGTAATATCTAAAAAAAAAAACTTTACTACCCTTCCAATCTTAAAATAACGTGATTTTACGAGAGTGATTAGCTAACCACTACTCCTGTTCAAGTCATATCCTTGTTATGTATTACTACTCTTCTAAAAAAAGAGAGGTTGGGCAACTAAGTAACAAGCACTTCATATAATAATTATCTTTAAATACATCCGTTAGCGGACATGGATTAACAAAATATTCAGAATAATATTTTTTAAAAGATTATTCCACCGAAACCATGACACTGAAATTATTTTACTTTCAAATTTAAAAAAAGTTTCATGCAATTTTGAAATAGATTTGTTTCATTCAACTCGTAAAGCTCTTTAAAGCACGCTTTCAAAAAACAAATACATACGGTTAATAATTTATGAATCGTTATAATCCGTAAAAAATCAGTTTATTTATATCAATTATATGCTAGAGAAAGCAGGATTACAGGGTTACTCAACATTTCGGTACATACAAAGAACTGTTTATTTGTTATATTGCAAAAGTTTAGTGATGTAATCAAACATCAGTTGTAGCATATTTTACAACGTTGTAATACGAGTTAAACTTTTTTCTCGATAACTTACATAGTAGATTTTTTCAGAATTAAATAAACTTATAAAGTGTGCAACAATGTACGTGAAATCTTAGTGCAAAAAATATTTTTCTAATAATCAACCGCTATAAGTTGACCGATTAGGGTCAGTGTCATGTAAAGGTTCGTAAATTTTTGTAAATTTGTAAAAAAAAAGTTTTTTTTTCTGGTTGAGGAGTATACATCTGGGCTTCGGGTTGGGTTTAGGTAACAAGTGTGGTATTAGACTCGGGCCTGAGTCTTTCGGGCTAGGACCGGATAGTTTTGTAAAATTTCGGTCCTTGCAGACTTGTAGTGTCATGTGAAGCTTTGTTTCAAAACTCATAAAGTCCATTTTTTAATGAAGTATGGCAAAAAAATGCATCATTGCATATACCGAAAAATAATTGAGTAATAAAGACTGTCAAAACCACTGCCAAATATTACTATCAGTGTCTAAGCTCACGTTTTTAAAATAATTGGTTCTACTTTTCACTTGCGATACATATTCATGGTTAATTATAACATTCGTTATAACATTATTGGCGAAAAATATTGATTATATGGTTTATTGTGATTTTTTCAAAATTCAATATTTGTAAAATCTGAGATATGCTCTAAGCCAAATCTGGCCAACCCAAATTGCATCCCGGACCGCATTGACGACCTTAATTTTTTCCAAGGGCCGCACATATGTGTACATGCAAACATTATCAAAAAAAACGTATTTATTTTATTACAACGAATATCATACTATAAGTACATAATTTGAATGCAAAGGTAATCTGACAGCAATCAATCTAGGTAATTTAAAAAAAAAACAATAGGTACTACAAACAAATGTGAAAAGAAAACACGCATTTAACCACCAAAACAAAGACACCAACAGAATCTATGCATTTCTCGTAATTTTATAAAAGTTATTGACATTGATTACTTCAATGTGATTTTAAATACATTCTGAGTTAACAGTTACTTTAGAAAAAAATATTTGTCACATATGTCCGTCACATATCAACGACGTCGTGAGTTGGCCAGACCTGCTCTTCCATTGTAACATCGTCAAAACAAAACGTAAATTAGTTGAGGGCATATCTGTAGATCATTATCTTCCTCGATACGAAGACATCTTTGTCTTCGGGTGCAATTACAATTTGCTTTACAAGTAAAACAGCGCCGATATAAGCGATCTAAAGTGTAAAAATTGAGCTTACTCCAATAATAATATCTTCATCATTCGGCAGATCGCGATTTACCTTTTAAGTATCCCTGCTTAAAACACGTCATGCATTGTATCATAATTATTTAAATCAAGTACTTCAAACAAGTGCGACAGCTCCAAATTGATAATCTGATTCGCACATTGGTTTTAATCAAACATCAAAATATTGCTTCATTTGTGATTTCGATGCTTCGTTTGACATCGATAAATTTAGATTGATTTTGATTTACATTTTTAGTGTTTGTATATTGTCATATTGATTTTGTTTTTAATTATAAAATTGTTTTCCAGCAATAACTGTAGAAGCTCATTTTTTTACTTTACAAGAAAGCTCAGAAACAGACTTTCCAAGTAAATCATAAACAATCAAATGATCATTGAACACACTTTGTCATTGTCAATTCAAAAATTTAAGCAACTAAAAAAATAGTGAAATATCAAATAAGTTCAATGATTTTGAACAGCTCTCAAGTAAAGTGGGAATGAAAATTTTATAAATAACTTGGTTGTTGATTACTCTACCACCACCCGTTATGTGTATTCAACCGGTGTTTCACTGCCGCCTTCCATAACGCAATACGATCAAGAAAATAAACTAATTTACATATCAAATTATTGGCCCAATACAGAGCTACACGGGACCTATCTGTTAACCGTACATTGTTGTGCTTATAAAAATAAAGATGGAAAGATAAAAAAGAGAATGTGACTTGCTTAGCTATTTAGGTTAAGTGATACTAAATATCCCGTATACTGAGAATCCGCTGCGGCGGAAGAGTTTCATATACTTCGCGTAATTGATATCTTAAATATTTATTCAAAAACCGCAATCAGTTGTGTCACCAAAAAGTTGTATTCTTTTATAAATGGCTTAAAAGTGACAAAAGGTAAATTAAAAACGCCTTAAATTGTAATACGTTTCTTTGGGGTTGAATAATAAAACCATCAATTTTAAATGATCTCTCCCTAAGTAAAACCGGTTCTTGTCACAGTTTAAATTCTGAAATAAATATTTTAAAACAAGCTAAATTTTTATTATAAAAAAAATGATGTCTTTCGATGGAAAAAGTCAATTAATTTATCATCAATTGAAGGTATATTTTAAAACAAAACATTGTATAATACAGATAAATTATACATTAGACCTAAAAATATACTTTTTGCAATGTTTTGTCAAATAATTTATTTTCCATTACTGAGGTCTTATAATAAAATTTAATCACACTAGACACATAAATCAAAAACAAGACTGTTATTTATTTGAAAAATAAATTTATGACAATGAAATTTAGTTGAAACTAAATTGTAGAAAGCTTAAATTGAATCTAGACAACGCTTTCAATGATATTAAAACAATATCGTCATTAGAATTATATTATTAAATCAATTTAAAGCTTTACATATAAAAGTTAACAATGATTCAATTCATTGAGGGTTATAATGATGTAAAATGATGGCAGCGATTAGAGTGAAGTTGGCAGAAGTACAATACAAGATGCACCAGCAAAGTTTTGAGGATAACAATCGTATAGCTATGGTTAAGAACTTGCATAATCGCCTTGAAGTCTGATGCAAGTAACAGAAATGCGTGGTGGCTTTTGGCGCTTTCTTGTTTTGCATAATCCTCCACAGGATGAGTGCCAGCTGCATAGGATTTTGTTTGCAGTGATACCAACTTCCAAAAGCTGCTTACATGAAACATTCCTCGAAGTAAACTATCAATTTAATATTGTATTGTACTTGCAATTATATTCATGCAAATAAATTATTTAATATAATTTTATTTTTTCTTTTATTTGTTAATATTACAAGCCTGTAATTTAATTTGTATTTTTTGTAATGTACTTATAAATAAATTTGTTTTCTTCTGTCAAATAATATTATAATAACAAAAGCTAACATACGTCTACCTTTTTGTCTCGTGTTATTAACATTGGGAATCCCAATTTAGGATACAATAAAAGGATATAATAATTAAATTTCGTTACGCATTTTTTGATTTTCACATAATCATAGAAAGAATTTCAAAACATAATAATATTCACATTATAATAACTAATATACTGAATACAAATGTTATTTAGATTATTCTATTCGTTCTGTATAGTATTATTAAATTGCGGTATAAGTCCATTTTTATAATCGACTGTGGAAATAAAAAGGACGTAACCTACAGTTTTTTCAAAACAGATTTTTTTCGATAATCACAATGTATCTAACTTGATACACGTTCTATCAAAAGGATGTAAGCTGCAAATGCCGAATTATGATCTAAATTTAGCTTTTAAGTTTGAAAAAAGATGAGCTTGTAAAAATTGAAACCAAGAAAAAAGATTGAAAAAACGGTTTTTCTTAGATGATTTATTTTATTAATATTAGATTATGTCAATTAAACACCGGCTTAGAAGTCTCCTTGCACTTTAATTTTGTGTTTATTTCATAATTTGCACATGACCGAAAATCATCAAAACACGTTTTTTGTGCCTCTTGTGAAATTTGCTATGTGTAGGTTACGTCCTTTTTCCTTCCCACAGTCGATATAATATACCATGTCTAGTCCGTTGCGCAGCGGTCAAGATCGATGGCTTCCGTGACGGGTCTCACGGGTTATAGTCCTAATACGAACAACATTTTTCCAATCAATGGGTGTTGATCATATCTAAAAATTTCCTTCTATCAATCCAATCATAAAATTAATTAGCTTTATCCTTCCATACCTATTCTCTATTCTATTCAAAAAAACACGTTCTATCAAAAGGATGTAAGCTGCAAATGCCGAATTATGATCTAAATTTAGCTTTTAAGTTTGAAAAAAGATGAGCTTGTAAAAATTGAAACCAAGAAAAAAGATTGAAAAAACGGTTTTTCCTAGACAATTTCTCAAATTAATATTAGAATATGTCAATTAAACACCAGTTTAGAAGTTTCCGTGCACTTCGAGGATGTGTATATTTTATAATTTGCATATGGCCCAAAATCATTTAAACACGTTTTTCGTGCCTCCTGTAAAATTTGCTATGTGTGGGTTACGTCTTTTTTCCTTTCCACAGTTGATATGTCGGCAATCCAATACCTGGAAAACTTTAAATCGTTAGTTATTAACATGAGAATAATTTTATTTGTTTTTTGTATGCCTATTGAATCGCTGTATCGTATAACACAATATTTACAAATAAAGAACAAGTATAATAGCCTTCCTCAAACACTCGAGAATAAGAAGAGGGGATGACGATGAAAGCTAACAAGAGGTCGTCGCGAAGGTGTTTGCTCACCGCAAGTTATGAGGCGTAGTATCTGACAAAACCACGAGTCAATAACATTGATTACCCCTGATTATGTGTATCGAAGCAACACACTGCTCTTATGTTATGATATCGTTATAACAATAATAGGGGTGATCCTTCATGTTTCATTCAAAATATATATTTTTTAACTATATTCGTTAGCAATGTGGAGGTTGAAATTTATAGTTTAATTAGAGATTTTTTTATATATGCTTCAGATCAAACTACTTTTTTTTATGATAAAATAAAATTGTTTAACCTAAATAATAAAAAAAAAACTATTTTGTAGTTATTCTACATTCATTTATTAGGATCAGCGTTAAAGAACGCCTGAAGATGCCGAAAGGTGAAACCCGGGTCGTTAGTGACAACATTTGTGTGAATGTACATAATTTGAACGATTCAAATTTTAATGTTTATAATTTTATGAACGAATATGCTTTTAAATTTGAATCGTCCAAATTATGTAAATTCACACAGATTTTTTCACTAACGACCCGGGTTTCCACCACGCACCTTCAGTCGAAATCTTGAATATGCTTTTTTACCAAGTTTCTATGAATAATATCAAAATAATCATTTTATGCCAACAAGAAGTTCATCGATTGTTTGAATCAGATGCTTTATATAAGAAATATATATTATATTAGATTTATTATATGAGGCTATCAAAACAAATTAATTTGATTAAGAAATAATGAAATATCGCAGGTATGGCATTAATATTTATGTTTTTAAGAAACAATATGTTACTAGTAATAGATTATATTTCTTGAAACAAAATCGGTAGTGGGGACGAATTCCGCATAAACGCATAAAGGAGGCGAAAATGGTGCACTCGAGCGCGGGAAACGGAGAACGATGGTAAAACAAATTACTCTTGATAAAAGCGAAGAAGAAGAAAGAGAAATTGTGGGAAACGGTGCGGTGTTTGAGATTTCCCGCCCACATGAGATCTAGCCGGGAAAAATAAATGTTTGCTGAGACGATCGCCAGAGGTGAAGTGGCGCTAATGCAATTGCTGTTTCCGCTAAATGTTTCTTTTGGCAGGAAAACTCTCCTTTGACACGCTGCTGGTAGTATTGTTCGAGTAAAATGACATTCGAGAGTGGCCTTGAGAAATGCTTTATTTTCTCATACGTCAGTTTAAAATGCTTGCTCGATAAGAGTAATAGTTGCCTTTATGATAACATATTTTTAAGAATACAAGTACAAAAATAAACAATTTAAAAATACTACATTTTGTTTTAAAAATAACAAAATAAAGCTTATTGTTAAATCTAATGAATAAAAATGAATGGTTTTTTGTTCGTACTCTATGGGCTGCCAAACCGCTGATCCGTTTGCAATAAAACTTTACTAAAAATCAATGTTTGTATATCTGCCATACCGTTCATGCAACTTGCGCGAAGGTTATAGGCGTAGTACAAATAAATTACAATAGGTGGCGCATGTCTCGTACCATATATAATCGGCAGCAAACGTCAAAAAGACAGAAAAATAAAACATGCACGTCAATAAACACAATTAACATTTTCTTTCTTTGAGTGGCATTGCAACACTTGCTGAGAACCAGCTAGTACTTCATAAAAATTGCTTCTAATATTTTTGTTTTTAAAAACTGAAAAATATGCTCAAAAATCTTGATATAAAGGTATAATTTTTACAAAATCCTGAAACATCGATTAACTTTTCGGCAAGACTTTCTGCATTTTTTAAAAAATACTTACAAAGGAATGTGGTGGTAGTGAATAAAGGACTTTAAGGATCTTCTTCTTCTTCGGGGGATGATAGTGTTAAATACATTTGTTCATAATCTATTCACAATACATTGTCGTCGGGGTCAATTGACCGTAATCAACATTCAACCCTACAAGGATTCGATGAACCCTCATCTTTTACTTCTAATGGATATGTTAGGATGTTAATAATTATTTATTCATATTAGTGCTGGCAAAAACATTTTAAAACAACAACAATATGCCCCAATAAAATTTTCCCGACAACCTTTTTTATAGAGTATCTATCACACTGCCAAAATAATAATAAAAAAATGCACTAATTTTACTTTTATTTATTTAATAGTACCAAACCGGTTTCGCTCATGACAAGCATACTTACTGAAAATAACATTATTACAATAATTGTAAAAAAATATAAATTGAATTTACATATAAAATCACATTTTTTTTCTTTTGCTTAAAACATTTGATATACAATAGTTTGATGAATTCGTTTTCAGATACCTTATGACTGTTGTATTTACAAAAATATAATAGTTATCTGTTTTACTGGAAATCAGTTTTTTTTTTAACCATGTCCGCTCCCAATGTGGAGCATATGGACTCCTAATAGAGTTTATCTCAACAGAAGTGTAGAAACACGAACGGCTTGTTACTCAGTTGCTCAACCTCTCTTTTGCCAAAGAGAGTAGGGATAGAAGGATAGAGCTAGGACAGGACTAGTGGTAAGCTAATCGCTCTCGATACGCCCCGTTCATAGGGTAGGATGGGTGGGAGGGGGGAATTCAAAACATCACATAAATCCATGCCTTCGAACAGAAATTCATTAATCGATTGAAAAAACAATTTATAAAACTGTCCGTACCGGGGTTTGAACCTGTGCCCTCCGTAACCGAAGCCAACAACGCTGACCACTTCGCCACACAGGCGTGTTTAGATTTCATTTATTCCTATTGGTATTATTAATGTGATGGCAGTATTATCAATTTTATTGTAAAAACTTCCCGAATTAACAATACCACCTTAAAATTTAGGAATGTTATTTTTTTTAGGAATGTTAACATTTCACTCTCTTGAAGCTCGAAGATCGTTTTCAAGCTTAAAGAATTTTTCTCTTTTTCTTCGGAGCCAAGTTAATAATCCTGAAATTCTCATGACTATTAATTTACATGCTTCCAATTTATTTTTACGTGGGCGAAACTATGAGCAAAAAAAAATATTTCTAAAAACTTATACCTCGCTTAGGAGGTATGAGTCACCAGTTTCTAGGGTCGTTTGATTGATCAACACATTGCCTAGAGAAGTGGACATTTTTAGTGATAGTATTTGTGAACTGTTGTTAAATTTTACTATTTTATTTCTTGATTTTGATATATAATGTAGTTTTATTTTATATTTTGTCTCTTTATATTTGTCAAGTATATGGCGTATTGGCGTCAGCTGTTATGTCATGCACTATAATTTAAATTTTTTACAATAAATAAATAAATAAACATAATTCATTGTTCTTTGGTGCAATTGCAAATATACAATTGTCAAGGAAAACCCCTTTTTCCAGTCTTTATTCTTGGTTTAAATTTTCACAAGCTCATCTTTTTTCAAACATAAAAGCTAAATTTAGATACTCATTCGGCATTTGTAGCTTACATCCTTTTCATATAACGTGTATCAAGTTTCATACATTGTAATTATCAACAACAAAAAGAGCTGTTTTGAATAAACTGTGGGCTACGTCCTTTTTCCTTTCCAAGGTCGATATGTTTAAAAATAATACATTTTCACCAAGTATTGACAGTGAACAACTAAAAAATGAGTATCATATTGTTAACACAAGGTTTTTATCTCTCATTATGTATGGTATAATGTTACCATTAAAATCGAATACGGGTAGTCAGTAAAGGATAAGCAAGTGATGGAGTTACGTCAACAAGAGTTATGGGGGTTGAGTCGAACATTTGGGAACGGACCGTTACGGTAACGGTACGTTACGCATTTATGTCCGTTAATTTGTAACGGTTTGCTCTGGCAACGATTCCCTCTAATTCATCTGTTCGCAGGGCCGCATTCGGAGACCATGACGAGACGACCCAAATTGCAAATATTGCCAATTATTTGGGCGTATTCATTAGGGACGAAATATTTGATGAAGTCTTCTATAAATTGCTATTTAATAGTAAAATTTGATATCTACGTTATTAAACTTAAATAGCACATAGTAATAGTTTACATAGAAACCATTAAATATATGTACGTATTGTATTTAGCCACCTGCGCAGTTGATTTCGGTTTCGAAGATCACAGTTTCGAATTCTAGTACGGACAATTTTGTAAAATATTTTTTCGATCGATTTGTAAATTTCTGTTCGATGGCGTGTCTTGAACTCGCACCTCCTACCTATCTCATTCTTAAAACGGAGCAAATCGAGGGCTATCTACTAGTCTATCAATTTCTTTTTACTCCCACTCTTTTTAGAAAAAAGAAAGGTTGAGCATCTGAGTTACAAGTAGTTCTCGTATGAACACTTCTGTTGAGATAAACTCCATTAAGAGTCCAAATGCTTCACATTGGGTGCGGAAATAGTAAAAAAATAAGATGTAGATTAAAACAAGTAATCGAAAAAAACTTATCTAATATTTTTCAATAGTTTTCCTGCATTTTTTTGTAAGAAATTTGTAAAGAAAGTGTCCTTAACCCGTAACATGCCATCCTAAAAAATCACGTTCCCTGCCATGATGGCATCTCAGTTTCACTGTTTATTAACAGTATTTAAACCTAAGTTAGAAGCTAAAAAATAATTTAAAAAATTTATATATGCTAGAATACCTAAAATGATAAATACTTATTGACATTATTAAGAGAAATATTGAATGATTTAGTGGCTCAACTATTTACGGTTGCATCATGGGCATGGAGGTGTTAAAAGATTTTTGTTTCTAATCTTGATCATATAGCTTCCTAATGGAGGTGTCTCAACAGAAGTTTTCAGAGAAAAAAGAGTAGTAGGGATAAAAAAATAGTGCTTGGACAAGACTAGTGGTTAACTAAATGCCTTTGCTACGCTCCGTTATTTTAGGAAAGGGAGTTTTTTCACATCACAAACATGTATGTATTATACCAGAAATTCGATAGATCGATTGAATAAATACTGTTGGTATTAGGAATCGACCCCTTAAGACGGAAGTCAACAACGTTAACCGCTGGGCCACGAACACGATAAACAAAAAAGGTTTAAGTCATGTTTTTTTCTAGAAAATAAATAATTTACAGTTTGCGTGGACAACCAATTCTCTCAAAAAAATATTTTTAATTTTTTTAGTGGACTAGCAAATTAATCAAATTAAATTTGGTATTAAAAATGAATTTTCAAAAATTTACTCTCGAATCCATCGAAAATATTTAATTTTAATGATTAAAATTATATATTATACGTCAATCGATTGCTATACGATAGTATGTTTACTTGAAAGCATAATTTAAAAAGGTAATTTTGTTAAATATGCGTTTTATTTATCTGTAGCATTATTTTATAGAGTAAGTTTTGTAATGGAATCTTTCAAACAGCATACAAATTTTCCATTAAAGATAACGAAAGATTTCATGTAGTACATATTACGTCAACGCGTTTTGAAGAGAGCTTTTGCATCGGTTTGGTTTCCTATCACACAACTTATAGGTTTTGCTGTTTTTTTGTTTCACGGGTGTTCACGGAAATTTTCGGAATGCCTCAATCCTGCTTGCCTCTTCTTTCGACCAGTGGGATTTTGGCGCCCAAGACGTCAGTCGGGTATTATCCATAGGATGTACTCGGCGGAACTAAGAGATGCTGGCATGTCATGAGACGAAGCAAAGCAATTGGTAGAAGACAGGGAAATATGGAGGTGTTGCATGGCGGCCATATGATCCACGTAGGGAGCGAATATGGTCAAAGAAGAAGAAAGAGAATCATCGGAAGTAGTTAATAGCTCATCATCATAAGGTTAGGCCTATACTGAGAAGCAGTTGAGGTTTTGTTTTACATGAAGAAACACAGACCTGCGTATGACAATGACATTCGTCTGTCCCGTATTGTGTTCCGTTGTAATTCCAACACAGATTCCAATGTGACGCGTCTACGTTTGAATGTGTTCTATTGATTTCTCCGCGAAAATTACCGAGAAACTAATGAACTAGTGTAAAATGACTTATTTATTCGATACTACCCTTAAATAACAGCAAAGGAGTAATTAAGGGTCATTTTATGTCACTTGCGTGACCCAAATGTCACTGCATATGCGGCCTGTCTGCACCTGCAAATTTTAAACTACCCTGCGCTGCGTTGCCTACGTTTCAGCATCTCTCTCTAGTGTATATATATGAGTAACTCGACTGAGTAACAAACAGTTCTCGTAGAAAAAACTTATGTTGAGATTCCTTCACTAGGAGGCCATATGCTTCACATTGGGAGCGGACAGCGAACATGGATAAAAAAATAATACAATTTAGTCAAAAAATTCAAAAGTCAAAAAATATGATTTAGTTACGAAATTTCACAGTCCGGCACTGAACAAGACTCGTGTCACTTTCCAATGAACTATAACAATGAAAATTCAACCGTTGTTTTCGTTTTATCGCTGCCACGGCAATAATTAATGTCACGAGAATTATATTAAATGTTACATTACTCCGATACGTAATGAAAACTTTTGTGTTTATGAATATCAATTGAATATACTAAATGCCCAAACCAAAAAAATAAGATTTCATTCTATTTTTTCTTATGCACGGATATGATAAAAAAAGTCATGTACTGTAGTTCTATTCTAACTCTTTCTAGACAGAAAAATTGAGGTTGTGCGACTGAATAATATAGCCTCTGGAAAGTTTTTCTACGAGAACTGGTTGTTACTCAGTCACTCAACCTCTCTTTTTCAGATAGAGAAGTAGTTGTAAACTAATCGCTCTCGCTACGCCCAGCTATTAAAGGATCGGAAAGGGTGGGAAAGAATTTTAAGACATCATCACAAACATCTATACCTTCGAACATATATCGATAAATCTTGTCTCGACCCCGTTAAATCCAGCACGGAAGCCCACAACGCTAACCACTGCGCCATAAAACCCGACGGATAACTTATTTTACATAAGTTACATTAGTGGTTCATCATATACTACAGATTGAGTGCGGACATGGTATAAAAAAATGTTCGAATAAGAATATATAACATAATACTTTAAAAAATCAAAAACTTTGCGGACTGTCGATCTTAGATTATAAATCAATAAAATAAGGTTTTTGGAAATAAGATTTAATGCTTTTATTTTTTGAATAAATTGAATGACTTAACAAAAACGAAAATAGAGAGCTTATATAAATATCAATAGAGCTTAATTATAACTTTCGTATGTACAATATTGCAATTGTGAAATCGTGTTTCATAGAAATTTCGATTTGATTGTGCTCCAACTGTGTAAATGAATTTCTCAGATATTGCCAATACCGTGCATATTATATTAAATTTTGTAGATTCAATACAAAACATTTCGGCCTAAAGTATATTGAAGGAGTATTTTCGATCCAGGCTATTATTAAATTTTAACAGAGTTCTTACAAAACACAAATAGTACTTTTTCGCAGAAAGACTCAGGCTATCGTTGTGGTTTTTATTGGAAACACATTCAAAGAAAACCACAGTATTATTTTCACATTATTTTTTAGAAATGATTTGTTTTAATATCAGAGATAATAAAATATTATTTTTTCATAGTATTGTTATTACCAAAAAAGTATGGCATAGTTCAGGTAAACAATATAAAATTCCAATAGCTTAGTTCCATAGAACATTACGTTGAAAACGTGTTTTTTTTAGTTTTATTACCCATTTTATTCAAATACCTTGCATCTATGTATAGCTCCATAAAATTACAACTAGAAACAATTACTAGTTTCTTCTCGGTAGGCAAATGTTTGCATATGGAAATCAAAAAAGTATAAACAAGCTTCTTTCAGTTCCATATAAATACAACGCGAAATTTCATTTCATGTTTTTGTTAACGTTTTAATAAATTTTAATTAAATAAAAATAAATAAGTAATTCACTAAATATATAGTAACGGAGTTTCTTCAGTAATTATGAACATATCAACTACTGATTTTTAATGAAAAATGGTGTACCGTTTTGCACAACCGGAGCTTCATTTGAATACTAAAATGTTCAGTTTTTACTAAGCTTCTGAAATGCGTAAAAAAATTCACTGATGCTCTTTTGTCAATGTGACACGGTAAGGAATGTAACGTTTTAAATAATTCATTTCCACTCTTGATATGTGTATATTATAATAAATCATGGCCGTATTTTCCTTTTCATTCCAACCACATTGGTTCCGTGCCAACGTAGGAGTGTTTCTCTTTGGCCATATTCCGTTCAAATCCAATTTACTCGCTCTTAGTATGAGAAAACGATGAAACGCTTCGTTTTATACAGGTAAACACTAGATATGCTACAACTTTTCTTATATTAACAAGACCGCTTCGTTACCAATATCAAACAGCATATTTGCATATTATACATATTATTAATAAACCTGTTATTGGTCTATAGCAGCTGTTCTCAACACGGTTTCTCACTAAAATGCATCCTTGTGCCCATTTTAAATTACTGAATTATTAATTTCGTAAAATATTATACAAACGATTGTTGCTTGCTTAAATAAATTTATAGAATCAAAAAATAATCAGTTCAAATTAAAAAAAAAAAATCCTTATTTACATAGAGAAAACATATTTTTGAAATATAATATACTTAATTATTTTTGCAGCTTATATTAAGCAACAAGATTTTGAACTATTCCACGAGATGTCTTAAACACAATAAAATTAAGCAGGCCTGTGGAGTCGTGTAAAAAAAGACGACTGCAGCTTTAAAATGATTAACGACTATGACTCCGAAAATTTTGTTTAATAATTTCATATTAACTTACATATATGTATACTATCAGATCATTTTTAGTCAGCCAAGCATGCAATGTCAACACTTTGGACTATTTTGTTTGAACACACATCATTAAATATTTTTTTCAAAAAGATTGCGAGCCACTCATTTTTCACGACTCCGACTCCGGCCAAAATACCGCGACTATGCGTCTCTGACTACGACTTCACAGGCCTGGAATTAAAATATCATATAAGCCCCTGAGAATTTAGCTGAACCAAGTGGTATATTAGAAAAAAAAAGTTAGATGAAAAAATATCTTCGAACTTGAAACTGATTAGTCGATAATTCTCGAAGTGAGCGAAACCAGTCGTTATATTTTTAAATAAAATTGGGAATTTGTACAAACGAATGTTTAATGAAAATCTGAATCTTTCAAATTATGTACATTCTCACAGATTTTGTCACTAACGACCAGGGTTTCGTGCTTCAAGTTTATCCATGCACTTGAACGCTTGAAGATGCTGAAAGGTGAAACCCGGGTTGTAAGTGACAAAATCTGTAAGAATTTACATAATTTGAACGATTCAAATTTAATATTGAAATTCCACCAAGCACCTTCGGTCGAAATCCTTAATGAATGTTTAATGGTTTTTTTTTAATTAGTGTCTTTCTACCAAGTATCGACAGTGAACATCGTATAGTGGTGTATGTAATCACTGATTTTTACAATATATTTTTTTATTCAAGTGTATTCAGCCAGTGAAAAATTTGTATCGCTGAAAATGGTACAGGTAGCCTTTCGATTTAATCCGGAGAGAATATTGTTTTTTTATTCCTTCACGAGAGCAATACTGCCAGGTAATGTTGTCGTTTCAATACCAACCATTTATCGTCGAGCGCTCTGATTGTTTTTTCAAAATTACATAATCAATAGTATTTGAATAAAGAGCCTACTTCGTATCATAATCGATCGAAATTTTTTATAACCCTAAATAAAGTTCGATTGACTACGATATGTAGCTAAGTGCTTAAAAGCTTAACTTGATTTGTAAGATTTTTCAAACATTTCCGTATGCGTAATAGATTATCTCATCAGAAGTATTTTTTTTATGAGAAATGGTTGATATTATGTAACTTAAGTCAAAATATAAGGATGTGGCTATAAAATAAATATTAGATCAAATAAACGGCTTATTTTATGTTTGTTATAATTTATAAACCAAAATAAGCTATTTTCATTTTAAAATATATAAAAAAAACGATTTCAAATTTGAATTGTCTGAATGCTGTACTCGTTCATGAATCTTGTCGCTAACGATCCGGGTTTCGCTTTTCGGCATCTTCAGGCTTTTCGCAATTTCACTGACAGTTCAAGTACATAAAAGCCTGAAGATACCGAAAGGCTAAGCCCGGGTCTTTTACGACAAGATTAATGGAAGAGTACAGCATTTAGACAATTCAAATTTTAAATTAAATTCCATCAAGCACTTTTAGTCAAAATTCTAAATTATAAAAAAACGATTGTTTTTGGAAATAAAATTGAAATGTTTTCGAATGTTTCTAAGCGTAAATTCATATTCCATTTCAAATTAAAACAAAATATTATTTTACTCCGTGTGTTTTCTTTCTTCAAGGAACATTTTATTTTTAATTGAAAACAAAACTATGAGATCTATACAAAAATGAAACACTCTTTTGTACTAATTCTGCTTTTATTAAATACGGACCGTTTTTCTCATCACGAGCATTGTGCCAAGCCGGTCCTGATCTTAGAACTTATTGAACACCTTAAAAGTGAAAACGACTTGTAGATTACATATGTCAAAAGATGAGTCAATTGAACACTTAAAAGATAAGTTCATACCAATTTATTTATGTTTGGGGAACTAAAGAGACATCTAATTCACTAACTGCTTGATAAAATTTTCTTTTGGTCGGAATTTCATTCGTTGAATTAGATTAGAACAATTTCAAGCCAATCCCAATCCAAAACATTAAAAATATGTCATGGTTTTGTTATACATAGTTCGACTCTAAAAGGTTGGTCTCTCTTCAAACAACTCTGTCATTTTAAGCTGAATAATCATTTTTCAGAGCTTAACATTTTTAAAAAAGTTTGCTATTTTGCGAAACGTGTATATGTCAGCAATAACTGTGACTTTATTGCAATATTCCATAGTTGTTAGTATTCTTTGTTGGTATTGATAATTCCACAGAAGTTGACAATACGAACACAACAATTAAATCATGAACAAAACATGAAGAGGTAAATATGCTGGGTTCCCCACTTTTATACCCTATATATAAATAAAAATAATCATAAAACCTTTTCCAACAAACAAAAATAATCATTTTTAGGGTGTACACTGTGAATACTTTGTGGAAAGGCATTATATTAATAAAAACACAATATTCCTTTGTACTTCATTCCACTTTATTTAATAGGTCAGGACCGGTTTCGCTCATTGCGAGCATTGTCAACTGATAAGAAATATAATTTAACAATGCTATTTATACAAAAACGAAATGTTGAAAACAACAATTGGAATTGAAAAGAAATTACCAATAACATTATAAGTGATTCTAAAATAATACAAAATAAAATGCAAAACACATCTAACATATAATTAAAAAGTCATCCAAGATTAATAAATATAGAGTGGTGACTGAAAGTATTTACAAACATAATTAAAATTTGGGTTTTTTTTTTGACAAAGTGATAAAATGTTACATTAATAAAGTGAATAGGCTTAATGATAGTTTCCTGTTTTTCTTCGCTTGCAAGTAGTTGGTGTATGTACATGCTTAAACAAAATCGACAGCCAAGAATATTCTGAAAAAGGAATTTTTCAAAGACCATATCAATTCTAACAAAAGAAATATATATAATAAAAGAATAGTTAACAAGGATTAATGCAATGGATAAAGTAACGACGAACTTGCAAAAATAATTTGATCATTCAAAAGATCTGATTTCTTGTGGATTATTTAAAGACTGTAATGGTGAAATGGATTTTTTTTCATACCCATGCCTTCGAACAGAATTCGATTAATTGATTTTAAAAATGCTGTTTGCATTGGGATCCGTTGCGGAAGCCAACATCATTTACCGAATTCACTTCGTATACCTCCATTATATTAGCGTAAAATATAAATATAAAACATATATGGTCTTGCAAAAATAAGTTAATTTAGTTGATAGGTATTTAAACTTAACATTCATTAAAGCGTAGCTATTGACTATATATATTTCTTGTGAAGTTAGATTTGTTAATTGTTACTTTTAAGCAGTTAGATTGTATTCGTGTTGATATTATTTAAAAACACTCTTCTTTCCTACATTGCTACGAGAAAAACAATTGCTAAGTAATAGATTTTTTTTTTCAATTCTAATATCGTTATTATATCGCACTAGGGAGAACTATTCGCTAGCCGAATAAAACGGGAAAGTAATATTTTTAAAAGGTAAAACAAATTGATATAATACGAAATGAAAAAAAAATGGATTCTATTCCAGTCATGTATTCCCAGTCACGTAATCCAATGACGGAATTTCAATCTCGGTACAATTACAGGTTGTATTTTTCGTGATTTCAGAGATAACTCTTTGGTCTTTTACCGGATGTAATAATAATAAATTCATTAAATTGTAATGAAACTATAGAGCTTTGTAACACGTAATTGTATTTAAGCAATACCGTGTTTTCAACTGTTTTATAATGAAAAGCATCCTTTAATTTAATTAATATACACTCAACTCTTTTTCACAAGTTTTTCAAATAAAACAATCTAATAAAAAGTACAAATAAAATATTTATACACGAATTATTTTATTAGGTTTTTATTTTACACAATTGTTTGTACCAAAATGTTCTTTATTTTAAAAATTAAACGGGTTTTTCTTTTATTTATTGAACCAATCACTTTTTAACACGACTTTTGAGAACGTATTTTCTGTGTAAAAAAAGGAGTTTTTGTATATCAATATTTGATATTGCACAGATCAAGGCAAAGACTTAATACAGAAAAGACTGTTTTTTTAATTGAGGAAAAACTAATCAGTTATATGTAGTATATATTTGAATTAGCTTAATAGTCAGGTCACCTTAATGAAAGTTGCTTACCCAATCGGATGTAATCGTTTTAAAAAAATGACCATAAATATTTGATTTTGCCAACACAATCAACAAGTTAATTACATTAATATATTAGTTAAACAAGTTTCGCTAATTGTTAGCTGAAAATGTTTGCGGAGCAAAATATTACATAATGTGAGTTTTATTTTTGGAAAAACGTAAGCAGTGAATTTTCTTATTCTCGGGCTAGTTAGAATTTTGTGCTTTGACAGAACAGACGGGAAATCTCCACTGTTTTAAAATGTCACTGATGAAAAGGTTTATAGTTTTATTTTTACATGGCTAATTACATGGTCAATTAAATGGTTAGTCGACTGTGTGGTCGAGTGGTCAACGTTGTTGGCTTCGATTACGGGGGTCACGGGTTCGAATCTCATTACGGACAGTTTTATAAATTGATAATTCAATTGATTTATGAACTTCCGTTCGAAGGCATGGATGTATGTGATGTATTGAATTCCTCCTCCACCCATCCTATCCTACGAACGGGGCGTATCGAGAGCGATTAGCTAACCACTAGTCCTGTCCTAGTCCTATCCTTCTATTTCCACTCTCTTTGGAAAAAAGAGAGGTTGAGCAACTAAGTAACAAGCAGTTTTCGTAGAAACACTTCGTAAAAAAATAATTTTAAAAAAAAAGCAAAAATGAGAACAGTTTCTATTGGAAATATTTAAATCCCAATTTTGATTTACTCGTTCGGTATTGTAATCAAAATTAGCCGTTTTTTTTTTTGCTTTATTTTAACGAATTTTGTAATTCCGATATTGGCGTATCCGTATGGTGTTGTAATCGTTAAAAAGGTCAAACAAAAGAAGGCATGTTATGTAAAATATTTGTACACAATAGTTTTATAATAATCTATTTAATTGTATTGCGAACGTATAGCGTAACTCTACTTATACCGTGCCTGAATGTGAAAAATATAAAACAGTGTGAAAACGGAATCAGCGAATCGAAAAAAAGCACATCGCGAGTGTGCGCTTTGAATATCGATACGCCTAGATTCAATCTGGTGATGAGAACGCATATTTTTCACAATATTTTTTATAATAAATTTATTCGAAATATTCTTTCCTATCTATTCATCAGCACACTGCCCAGAAAACAATGTAATATGAGTTCTTATATATAAAAAATAAATGTCTTGTGAACATGTTTTGTTGTTCATCAGGTTAATCCCTTAAATGATCTTGCAATCAAATTATAGTTTATATTCAAAGCCACGGATACCAAAAACAAGATAAGTCCTATCAGATTGCTAGTTTTTTTTATGCATTTCCACTCCCAACGTAGTGCATGTGGACTAACAATGAAGGTATCTCAACAGAAGTTTTTTCTACGAGAACTGTTTGTTAGTCAATCGCATCACCTCTCATTTTCCAAAGAGAGTAGTAGGAATAAAAGGATAAGGCTAGGACAGGACTAGTGATTAAGTCATCGCTCTCGCTACGTACAGTTGTTGAAGGATTGGAATGTGGGGGGAAGCATCACAAACACCCATGCCTTCAAACATAAATCGATAAGTCAATTGAAAAAATGCTGTTCGTACTGGGACTCGTACCCGTGAAATCCGGCACGAAAGCGACCAACTCTAGCCGCTGCGCCATAGGAGCTGGCAAACCCACTCTTTTAAAAAAATAGAGAGTGAGTAACTAAAAAACATACAGCTTTCATAAAAAAACTTATGTTATGATTCGAATTCATTATTTTTTACATTAAGAGTACACGTGGTAAAAATAAAATCTTACTACCCGTATGGACCGGCTCTGCAAATTTGGTATAGTCAAAAAATACTGTTTTACTGAACAGTGGTCACTTTGTCTCAAGAAAGATAATAAATTCACAACAGATAGTCTTTTCTTGTGGTTATATTTCGCTTAGACTCGCATACACAAATATAATATGCTAATACGATGCTTTTGAAAAGCTCGAATGCTGACATAGTTGCTGTCGTTTTAGCACCACTTGAACGTTTTAGCTTAAACATACCGTAATCTTGTATCTGGTTTGCTACGTGACAGTCTTTGCAAAAACGGTAAGAGTTGTCTTTAAAAGTGGGATTAATATTTTAATGTTTTAAAAAAGTTTTTACATGCATTGTTTAATGAATATGACCGAACGTATTAATTTTATAATAATCTTGTCGATTTTAGAAAACATAATGAATATACCGGTTCGCAGATGTTATTCAATACAAGAAGACGCTGAACACGTTAATTGGTAGTGCTAAGAGTATCCAATCCGGGATTGTGAAATCCCGGCAGTTCGTGATGTATGATAAGAAGTGAAAAATTCTCGAAAAGTTTTTGAAACTAGCCAAACTTTTTTGTAATCCGTCAGCGAGGTAAAAAAAAAAAAGCTCCTACATTTTGAAATATTGGGAATTCCGTATTTTTTTTTTGAAATCGGCTAACTTGTCAGCTAACTTGCTTCTAAACATTTTTGAAATCTGAGAGATAAAAAAAGTACCACTTTTTAAATTTTTAGCTTTTGAAATCGGCCAGCGAGTTTACATTTTTGAAATGTCCCTTTAAAAAAAACTAAAAAAAAAGATGTTTCACCTGCTTAGGCGATTATTGCGACTTACCGATATGTGAAACCCAGGTCAATAGGGAAAAGAAAACGTATGAAAACGTACAAAAATAAAACGATTTAATATTCGTTATATATTTATATTATATACATATCTTCTACATTTTTTCTTATTATAAAGTGTAAGCTTCTTAGCTAATGTATGATACTATTTTCGTTTAATAACACTAGATTTAGCTACAAGCTTTTTTATCGTATTTTTTTACATTATTACAAAGCTTTGTGAGTCACCATAGTTATTTTCATAGAGAAATTCTCATGTTTAAAACTAATAGAAGTGTCTACGACGTAACCTCCTACGCCGTAGAGGTCTTCGTAGATATCAGTGGAAGAAATAACGGTAGACTTGCATTATACGATGATAACTTCTAGATAGCATTTACGTGGAACAACGAGATACGAACGGATACGAAAACAAACCATATTCAAGAGAAGCATTTATTTTGCTTGTCCTAGTTCACGATATGTTTATACTCGGATCTATTCCCTCGTAAACTTACTAAATTAAAATCAGCTGATAGTATCTAAGAAAATATATTCAATTGAAATTATTCTAATGAGCAATTTATTAACTGTTGTCATATTACGCATACCTTATTGAACCAAAAAAAATATTATATTAAAATTTTACTTGGCGTATTAAACGTCAATTCGAATGTGTTTTAGTTTTCGTATAAGACAAAAAACATCTTTAGATATTTGAGTATTTTGGAAGAAAAACCGGCAGCTTTATTATTTTTCTTTTGATTACATTCAAAAGAATTCATATAAAATAAATTAATAATTTTCAATACAAGTATTTAAATTTATCAGCAGTAGAAAATATATTTGGATTACCCAGTTTGCTTTTTTTGCTATCATATAATGTAAAAAGAAAGCATTCGATGCCAAAGAATAATATGGCAAATTGTTGTAATGGCCTCTTGAAATAAAAAAAATACCGTATGTGCTCCCAAATCCATTACACGAAATTGATACTGTTCAAAACCCAATTACCGTCTTCCAGCAAATCAAAAATTCCATTTATCCGATTGGAAAGTAAAAATCAAAGATCGTGTTGTGGATTTATCAAAGGCAATAAGAAATAATACATACACCTCTTTCCGCTTTTACGCAAGAGTAAGGTTCCGTTTAATCATTGTGTTAATATGAATCGCGTTAAAAGATTTTTTCTGACATAAACATAGGTTTGTGTCAGATCGACATAAATGCTTATATTTGTAAATATTATAATAATCTATGTAACATAAAATACTAAGGCATGAAGTTTTATCCTTAAGGTATAAATTTTACATTTTCTACGAGTTTTTGTCAGTACGGTGACGATGTGGCCTTCTAAGATATATTCTACTATACTGTGAATATATTTTTTTAATATAAAGCCTTTTCACTAAGTATTGACAGTGAACGTCCTAAAAGTGATTTACATTTCAAATATTTGGCGTATTGGCAATCAACTGTAAAGTAATCATTATAAAAATATTATTCGCACAAAATATGTATATAAAAAAATATATTATACACAACAAAATAAGTGATCCGTAAAATTAACGAAAATTGTATCGTATTAATAAATAATAACAAAAATATTTTTAGTTTAATCAAAGAAAACAAACTGAAGTATTTAATGTGCATTAATATCAGTGGCGGTTCGTGACCTAAAATCTTGGGTACTATCTACGAAATTGTGCATGTTTCCACTTCACCATTTACATTAATCTACAAGCAAATTAACAAATACTACGACACTTTTGCAAAGAAAAAATATTAAATAATAAAATCAAAGCTAATGTAAGTACAAAATAATACTATATTATAATACACAATCGAGAGTATTATTATAGGTAGACATAGCATTGCTTTATATTGACAGAGGAAAATCAAAACAAAGACATAGTATAAATTTGCGTAAGGTTAGTTACGTTTAGAAATGAATTTATTTTGTTCAGCGGCCGAATTGCTGTTCATTTTTATTCGGCCATGTTAAGTTTTTTTTACACATTTTCGGTGAAAAATGCAGGTCGGGCTAAGCCCACTTAGTCCAGTACGTAGAACCGCCACTGATTAATATAAAGAGTTCTTAATAAAACGTGAGAGTAGTGTTTTATAATCTATTTAATACTGAAATCTTAGAAGGAATTTATTAAACATAATTATTATAATGAAGAATCAAACGAGATTATTTTTAATACAATTAAATTTGATAACTTTGTTATTACAAAAACAAAAGTTATTTTAAGTTTTACGAAAAGAATAATTATAGCTAGTCATAAGAATACAAAATCTTTTCGTGATATTGTAATAATACATTTCAGTAAACGTGTTCAAACAACCAACCATTAACAAAGGCGAAACCATTTTTTATTAAGGTAAAATTAACATCATGGTTTACGGATTACGTCAAAATTATAGCCGTCAAGATTAAATATTACCCACCTGTTGAAAGCTTCCACTTTTTCCGTGTATAAACATTTTTCGTGGATATAAAATAAAACTGATGAATTTGCGGTAACTTGTGGTTTCCTCACAACTAAACTCTTTTTTATCTAAAGACATTAGGAGCATGACGGGACTTTGCCGAGGATAACTTCTCCCAGCAGACATTTTTATTTTTATGTTAGCATTTCATGACGTGACCATTTTATTTTTCCCGTTATCGAATTCTCAACTTACTATAACGGTTCAAAGAATCATAACTTTTTTTCTCGCCCGAAAGTTTTCTCGCCGCTCCAGAGTTCTGTTGATCCCTTTGTTTCTGTTGAAAGTTTTGGCCATAATATCAGAAAACTGGTTTTGTAGTGCCATAAAAGCCGTTATGTTTATAAATTTGATAGTTTCTTAGAAACGAACGGCTACTTAAAGGATTCAATGCAATCTTGACCACAAAAACAAAACATAGCATGTCGCTTAAATCGTTTATTTAAACAGAGACAATAATTTATTGTTTAAAATTAAAATTAAAGTATTTATTGATTTGGCATTTATTTGGTAGAACTCTATTATATGAGGGTAAAAATAACAATCCCAGTACGGGCAGTTTTATAAATTAATTTTTCAATCGATTTATGAATTTCTGTTCAAAGGCATGGATGTATGTGATGTCTTGAATTCCCACCTCCCACCCATCCTATCCTATGAACGGGGCGTGTCGAGAGCGATTAGCTAACCACTAGTCTTGTCCTGTCCTTGTCGCCTGTGTGGTCGAGTGGTCAACGTCGTTGGCTTCGGTTAAGGAGGTCCCGGGTTCGAATCCCGGTACGGACAGTTTTATAAATTGATTTTTCAATCGATTTATGAATTTCTGTTCGAAGGCATGGATGTGTGTGATGTCTTGAATTAATCCCTCCCACCCATCCTATCCTATGAACGGGGCGTATCGAGAGCGATTAGCTAACCACTAGTCCTGTCCTAGCCCTATCGTTATATTCCTACTCTCTTTGGAAAAAGAGAGGTTGAACAACTGAATAACAAGCAGTTCTCGTAGAAACACTTCTGTTGAGATAAACTCCATTAGGAGTCCATATGCTCCACATTGGGAGTGGACATTGTAAAGAAAAAAAAAATATTTTACAACTATGCAATCGCCGGCCATAGTTGGTTAAAGGTGATGGAGAGATAAGTTTTTTTAAGAAAAATATTTACTTACGAAAAATTTATATAATTTTAAAAGTTATCACGAATATACGTAAGTTAATTTAATAAATAAATAAAAAGCATTAGTTTGAAATATTATAAGTGAAAAAAAGTATTCTCATATGCATGTGAATAAATACATACATATATTATATTGACATTCAAATTCGTCAATTTCAATATTAAAACCATTTCAGATATCTTTATTCATGTTAGTAAAACTTAAACATACATATTTGTTAATAGGAACAGAAAAAAAAAGTGATTGGTTAATCTGTAATTAATTCTGTAAAATATTAAAAAAATATTCTGTTCTTTATTTTCCACATGATTTTATTTTATACTATATATTTTAGTGTCCGAATAAAAATTCACCTTAACAAAGGTAATGTATGTATACCAGTGGCGTGCAAATTTTTGTTTTATCATCAATTGTTTTCAGTCAATTTATGTTCGCAATATAACGGCTTCATCAAATTATCGACCCCCCCACTGAGAATAGTGTTTAGCGGTTTGTACATAAATACATTTTATTCTTTGTTCACAAAATAAATCACTTTACCGTAACGAACAAACAAAATGATTGAACGACCGCAATGTCGGTCATTTTTTAATTAATTTATGGTCGTTTTGCAATTTGCATCACAGTTTTCATGAAAATGTTTAAATATAACTCATCCGTTCAAATAATTATTTATTATGTCTAATAAACATTTATTCATTGCAGGAAAAATAATATATTATTTATGATATATCTAATGTGATTGTTACAATTATAATAAAATGATTATTTAAATTAGTACTCTAAACGGAATATTTTACGCTCCGGCAGTCTAGGGATTTTAACTATTTGTCATTATTTACTATTCGAACATCGAACGGTAAAACTTAAGTTTTTCGAATAATCAAATATTCTGAAGTATGAAAATAATATTAAAAATTACATTTTAATATAAGAAAGTGTAAACAAAACAGCTTGTTTATAATAAGTCACATTTAAATAAATTTAAAAAATAATAGTGCATAAAATTATTCGAATTTCAAATTCGTATTTAATTTTGTTTTTTTATTCCTGCTGTTGAAAAAAGCCGTTCAAAAACATTTGATGTGAGCTTTATTGTATTTAAGTAGCTTTTCAACAAGAACTTCAACTTCACCGTTCTTTTTTGAAACTGATACATTTATTTGAAATCTTTTTTCAGATTATTTGCAAAAATATAATTTTTGATCTCTACAAGATATACAATCATACTTTGCATTACACGATTCACTTTAAAGGTAAATAACTACTTTAAAATTTAAAGTCTCTTTCACGTCAAAATCCTGGGATGTATTTAATTTTTTAAATTTTCATCATTAGATAACAAACTTTGATGATTTTTTTCGAAAATAGTCTCATTTTCAGTTGAGTATTGAAAATATTCATGAGAACTGGGAACATTTCTACATTATAAATATATCTAGAGTGTGTTTTACTAAAAAAATACTATCAAAACTAGTCGAATATTGTCCTAATATTCGAATATCGAATAGTTAAAAAAGATCCGAATATTTTCAAATATTTGATTTAGATCCCTATTACCGAACGTTTAATAATTACGAAAAACTATTTATCAATGAACGGTTTCGAATCCCAGTACGGGCAGTTTTATAAATTGATTTTTCAATCGATTTATGAATTTCTGTTCGAAGGCATTGATGTATGTGATGTCTTGAATTAATCCCTCCCACCCATTCTATCCTATGAACGGGGCGTATCGAGAGCGATTAGCTTACCACTAGTCCTGTCCTAGCCATATTGTTATATTCCTACTCTCTTTGGAAAAAGAGAGGTTGAGCAACTGAGTAACAAGCATATATCTATTTATCAATGAACATTTTCAATATTTTTTCATATATAATAATTATATGAAATTAAGAGTATAATATGAAAACTAAAATGAAAATATTGATTTTAGGAACTTATCGCTTGTCTCGGGAAATTTTACGAAATGGTGCGTTTTTGTAAAATTCGAGTCTGAAAGCACTGTCAAATAAATAAGTTACGTGTTATAAATGTTTACATTTCCGCTTGCAAGGGCATTAGCAGCAAATAAAAATCGAGTAAAAGTCACACAAACGCGTCACGGCTAAAAATGTTTGCAAAACAAAACGGCTCATTTGAACCTCACTTCATACAGATGCTTTCAACAATTTGGATTGAGACAATTGTTACTATTGTTAATAATGTATATATATTTAAAAAAATACTTCTTGTGTTGTCTTTGTCTTTTGTGGAAACGAAAACTACTACTCGACCACACAGCCTTTCTTTCATATTTGTATTCCCAACTGTTTGTTTCACCTTTATTCGTCACACATGGTTTTATAATATATATAACCATGTATTTATACATATTTTCATCAGTTGAGAATTCTCATAATATTTACGTAAAATAGTTATAAAAAGTGTTTTAATTGTATATAGTAGAGATAAGATATACTTACGGAAATTTGGTGGGCTAACTTGCCGAAAGGTCGTATTATAATAAAAAAAGATTGAAAATGGTTCTATAAAACAGCGTTTCCCAAACTGGGGTCCCCGATTTTTTTTATTCTTTCAACATTATTTGTGATAATATATGAAGATGTGAAATATTTTTTTTCGGGGGTTCGCAAATTATTGTTTTCAAATTTAGGACATGGCATGAAAAGGGTTGGGAAGCACTGATATAAAAGAAAGTAAAAATTATGAATGAATGTAACATTTTTATTCGACCCTTTTCTATCCAATACCGAGAAACAAGGCTTGGAAAGAATGATTAGTTATTAAATATTCAGCCCGTTATCCAGTTTCTCATATCAACCTTTTCTGAAAAGGTAGGTTCAGTTTTGAATCAAAACTTGTTCTCGTTTCAATAACATCTGAATACATTTAAGTTACTCAAAAATATATAGGAATAAATCTATTAATAAAGGAGAGTTGAAGTAGTAGTTGGCAGTCCCATCTCTATAGTTTTCCACAACAGGGCGCAAGCGACGTTCCCATGGCACACAGCGCTTGAACAAATAAGGGTTTAACGCCTAACAAGCCGATACGCGCCACTCGCCTGCTCCTGCATCACTCTACTCCAAAATGTATGCTTCAATATTGACTTGATCATGATTGATTTATGAGTCTACCCAGGCCATTCGTTCTCAGTTAGTCTGCCCAACGCGAGTTTGGGACTGGAGATATTATGTGCACCGGAGCTGGCTAGGCCCTTGAGGGGTGCGCCTGAAAGTTTAGCTCAGTCGTGCGTAAAGGATTACGGTTCGCAAACGGATGACAGAATATTTCTAAAATTTTCCATTACGCACTGGCTGTCTGCATTGTTTTACTAAGTATTCATAGGAATATAATTCAGACTACTTATTATAATCAATACCAAGTTCAAACACGTGGGAACGCTGTCATTATTAATTCCTAATTTTGGAGTTATAATGCAAAACGTATTATTTCCAAAACTCTAACTTTTCAGTAGAGTCAAATACTGTAACGAATAACATTTGCATAAAAATATGGTTTCCAATTTGAAAACGACATTGTTTTAGATATTTTATATTAAAACTAATAAGACCAGTCGATTCTTTAGGCTTGAATTACGCTATCTGCATACATAACTCAATTTTGCTCATTTTGGAAATAGTACGTTTTACATTATAGCCCCACAATTTTCTTTGTTATAAATAAATAAATACACATGGGCCCATTACAAGTGAAATGAGTCAACTACTAAAATGTTAAAACTGTTTTCTTGGACTTTTAAGTCATGACATTACTTGGTGCTTTGGTGGATTCGTATTTTTATGTCACGGAGATAACTGAGTATTATCTGAGGTTACTTAACATTTACAAAACTTTAAGGCGTGTAGAATATTTCAACGCATCTAACTTATTTTTTCTCTAAAATACCGCATGGCTAACTTCACCTCTAATGGGTCCATATAATACAAAAACAAATCCTAAAAATTATGGTTTTATTTAGTAGCCTCTATTTAGTCTGTATTTTAATACCTAATGTTGGTAAAACTTTGTATCAAACTTTTACTGTTAAGAAGTTATTGGGTTTAATCAGTTTATCTATCTTAGCTTCGTCAGAGATAGATTATTAATATAGTCCGGTCTACGTAAAAAAAAAGTTAAATATCGCTAGGCATAACCATTAATCGAGTGGTTTTAGAAATGCTAAAAAATAAACAAGATCTAGTTTTTGTTTCTAGTTTATTAAGTTTAATGCTTAAAACATGACTGCATAAGAAATGGGTAAATATTTAGGTTAAAGGTACTCAGAATCGATATAGTCACTTTTGTCACGTAAACTATAATAGTACTAACATGATTAATGCCAATAAATTAGAATAAGTTTACTAAAATATCGTGGTGCTAAAAATACTATATTACATTATTTCAGAAAAACGTTGCATTTTTTTAGCTCGTATACTTTCACTAGAAAAATATTTTTTCAATACTTTAATTATCGCTTAATCTTTGTAATGTTTTTAAGTTTTTTGGGAGAAAGGACTCAAACAATCATTTTTTTATATTATCATAGCTTATTTCAATATACTTTTGAGAATGGCCAATAACTGAATAGGTATATTTAGTTAAAGATTTCGACTGAAGGTGCTTGGTTGAATTTCAATATTAAATTTGAATCGTTCAAATTATGTACATTCACACAGATGTTTTCACTAACGATTTTTAATGAAATACTAAATATGCCTGTTCGCCACTTTTATACCCTATATAAATATAATCATAAAACGTTTTTCGACAAACAAAATAAATATGATTCTTAAAACTACTCACTACTAAAATCTGTGGGCATTCCCATGTGCTTATCTTTTTCCCCAGCAATTTCTTTAAGTTCAATGATACGTTTATTTCTTATATAAACACGAAACATTCATTTACTAAGCGTCAGTTCAAGTTCATCCGTGGACTTGAACGCCTGAAGATGCCGAAAGGCGAAACCGTCGTTAATGAAAAAAAAAAAAAAAAAAAAAATCTGTGTGAATGTACATAATTTAAACAGTTCAAATTTAGGTACATTAAGTCTGGAAATTTTTAAGCCATACTGTGTTTAATGAAAATACATTAATGTAATGTTATATACTAAGTCATTTTTAGCTAAATTGTATAAAAATACAAATAAACTGTTTCCGGTATCTCATTTGAAAATAATATAAAATCTCCCTTCGTTTAATTTGTATTGTTGTAGTGGAATAAATTCATTGTTTTATACAAAGTAGCAAAAAATATTAAGCCGTTCAAAATTAATAATCATGTCGAGAAATCTACATACAGACGTTTACTAATTTTTGAGTAGAAATTTAATTTATAAGACTCATTTTCAAGGCAGCTTGTTTAATTAAGCCTATACATACAAACGTTTCTCAGACATATTTTATTACATTAACACAAGGCTTAAAATACGTTATGTCTGCGTATTGGTGTAACTTAAAAGTAACCTCTAAATATTTTACATCTGTATTTAAGTCAATAAATAACAGATCACGACTCATGGAAATATTGTATCAAACAAACAAACAAACCAACACGCAAACAAATAAATAAATGAGCTTAAAGCACAACTTGAATTTTGCTCAAAGCACTCGCTTACATATTATAAAACTTTAGCTTTTCCTTATAAAAGTAACGATGTCGCTTATCATCGCTATATACTAAATTTTTAGTCTATCTGAGCAGCCTGCGTGATCACATTGTGATATTATCACCCGAGTCTGGGTCAAGTAAGTTGTGGGATTTTCTCACATTACAATGCAACAGCATTCATCGTGCATCTTCATTCATAACTGTACAAGTATAGCACTTGGTGAACGTATCATATCGATTGAGAATCATTTATGTGACGGGCACACTTTTTTTCGTTAAATTTAAATAATTAATACAAAAAAAAATGTATTAATTTATACATCAACATTTTTAAAGTAGATTCGGACAGAGTAAAAAAAGTGTAGAGCGTTTTTTATGGTAGGAAAAAGTGTTTGTATTTTTGTTTTAAAGGTGACACTCCAAATTAACATTCTTTCATCATTCAATGGAACGTGTACTAAATTATAAATTCTCACAAACCTTTATTAATTCTAGGTTTCATTGATTTTATTTTAAAGTGTTGAATTACTGAAACAGACAAAAGATGATTGATAAGCAAAAAAAACACTGAAAGTAGCAAAATTTAAGAAATTACGAAACATATTATTTATACTTATGTCACTCACAAAATAATTATTCTATTGTATTAACAGATCAGGACTTGCCATATATTTATGTGATGGAAAAATTTGTTGTAACGTTTAAAACTATTCTAGATGTCGCGGAACATATTTTGAGAAACCCTGTAGCAGACGAAAGAACAAGGTTCAAATAAAAATAGCTTAAAAAAATGTGTTTGCCAAAAAAAAAAAATTTATCCATGATCGATATGCAGCATATGGCCTCTTAATGGAGGTATCTCAACAGAAATTTTTCCACGAGTTAACTGTTTGTAACTCAGTAGCTCAACTTCTCCTTTTCGAAGAGAGTGGACTTGTGGTTAGCTAATCGCTCTCGCTACGTCCAGTTATTGAATGATGGGAAGAGTGGTAGGGAAATTAAGACATCACAAACATCCATGCCTTCGAACAGAAATCGATTGAAAAAATGCTATCCGTACTGGGACTCGAGCCCGTGAGATCCGGCACGCAGGCCAACAATGCTTACTGCTACGCCATAAGACCTGACACTATAAATATACTTCGGATACTAAAAACACATCTTTTTCCAACATGTATGTTGGTATTAGATTCATCTAATAAAACTCACACATTTAGTAAAAAATTATAACCTTACTTTTCATGTATTAAGGAAACCTTTTCAACAACCTTGACTAAAATATCGTAAAAATGTATTGTAAAAAAACATACCGACCTCAATTTTAATATCTTTTGTTTTCATTTGGTAAACTATTTTTTTTAATTTTAAAAAAAATACGACTAATGCCAATGTGCCAAATATTTTAAAGTTGAAAGATCACATGAGAAAAATTCGATGAGAATTTTTAATAAGTCACTAGAGATCTACTCGAGGTAAATTTACAATAACGAACACCCACGTCTCAGGTCTCAAATTTAAATTGAAAAAAAATAGTTGTCATTGACCTTACCGGGAATCGAACCCAGACCCACCTGATTGGAAGAGCAAGCTCGAACCAACTAGACCACAGCAGGCGACGTTGTTATAACTTTTGTGTATTTTTTTTTTTAACATATTTTTTTTAAATATGAAATTGTTGTATCGGCTTCCTTACACTTAATGTTGACCCGCTCGTAACGAAAAGCTCGCATAATATTGACCCCAATGAGACCTTGAATAATTGAACATTTATTAATTCCGGTATTTCAACCGGCAAATGTAAACGTTTAAAAATTATCTACATTTCAAATTATTCGACAAACACGAACTGGCTTTCGTTAGTTTGTTTGGTTTATTTCTGAATAATTTCAAAAGATACCATTAAAAACAAGCTTCAACATTCTAACCTAATAAAACATTTTTTAGAGAAAGCAATTTCCAATATGGATAAATTGGTTATGATTTATCGAACATAACTTACGATTACTTTTTCTATATCTATCGCTCAACGCAGTTTTTTAATAACGGGTAAATAAATTAAAATAATTCTTCTTCTTCTTCTTTGGCCATATTTGCTCCCTGTGTGGAGCACATGGCCGCCACACGGCACCTCCATGTTTTCCTGTCTCCCACCAATTGCTTTGCTTCCTCCCATGACATGCCAGCATATCTCAGTTCCGCCGAGTACATATTATGGATAGTACCCGACGGTCTTCCAAGATGCCAGAATCTCACCGGTTGAAAGAAGAAGCAGACAAGATTGAGGCTTTCCGGAGGCATCTGCAGCACGTGACCCAGCCAGTTCCAACGTTTCTCCATAACCATTGACGTGACGGGGTGCTGTTTTGTAAATAATTATAAGACAAAATTGTTTTTTTAACTAAATCAATTTACCACTTTTAGGGTGTTCACTGTCAATACTTGGTGGAAAGGCATTATATTAGTAAAAAAAAACAATAATCCTTTGTACTTCATTCCACTTTATTTAATATGTCAGGACCGGTTTCGCTCATTACGAGCATCGTCAACTGATAAGAAATACAATTTAACAATGTTATTTATACAAAAATGAACATATACATTTATACATTTATAGCTGCAATATACATTTATAGCTGTTCATTTTTGTATAAATAACATTGTTAAATTGTATTTCTTATCAGTTGACGATGCTCGTAATGAGCGAAACCGGTCCTGACATATTAAATAAAGTGGAATGAAGTACAAAGGATTATTGTTTTTTTTACTAAATCAATTTACTCTTTATACTAACACTTTGAGTTTTTAAGATAAGTTTAAACAAAAAAAACTGGAATACCTTCGGTTTGAAATATTAGTTTTGAAAATTAAAAATACCGGACTGCTCGTGAAGTCGATATTAGCAGAAGTTTTACGACAAGAAATACTTCATAGTCAGTTGCTCAACCTTAAAAAGAGAAGAAAAAGAGTAATAGTGCTAGAACAAGACTAGTTGTAACCTAATTGCTCTTGATATGCTCCGTTGAAAGATCAGACGGTTGAGAGAAAAATTCAGACTTCCTCCGACTACCATCGATTGCAAAATCAACTTATAAAACTTACCGCAATGGTATTAAAACCTGTAAGCCAACGTCGTTGAGAAATATACCACGTACCATAAAATTAATTTACTTACAAATAATATTAGATACTTACTAAATAAATACAGACCCTACATAAATATGTTTGCAAAAGAAATACATGAATTATTTACAGCCTACGCCCGATTCTCAAAGAAATTAAATGGTTTGATGATTTTTTTACACAAGATTCTTCAGTTCACGAATTCTATAAATATTTTAAGTATTTTATAAATGTACGTGTGTTTTTTGTAATGTGAATGTACAACATTTGTACAACATCAATAAGCTTATAAAATTATGTTAAAAAATACTGTGTATTTGAAATTTCATATCATTAACGTATGTATATGAATTTGATATTCTTAAGTAAATGTTTTGACTGTCTTTGAGGTTAAAATTAATAATAAACAGCTACATTTTTTAAGGAATCAGGATTTTTTAAATCCATTCTCGTCTCAATGTATAACATATGGCCTTTTAATGGAGGTACCTCAACAGTAATTTTTTTCGACGCAAAATTATTCTTACTCAGTCGTTCAATTTATCTTTTTTCTCGAATAAATTAGAGATAGTTAGGATATGGTGAAGGGAGGACTATTGGTTAGGTAATCGTCATCGTTTTTATTGTTTTAGAATAAAAACATCCATCCCTTCGAACAAAAAACGACTGGAAAAATGTTGTTGGTACCGAGATTTAAACCTGTGGGATCCGTCACGAAGGCTAACAACGTTTACTACTATAACACGAATCCTATTACTTGGTATTACTTGTTCTTATATTTTTAAATTAAAAAAAACTATATGGTTTTAAGTATTTTTACTAACTTACATTACACAGTCTAATTAAAGGGTTTTTAATTAGATTTATACAAACACAAACTCTTCAATAATATTAAAAAAAAAAAAAACTTCTTCTGTCCAACAATTGACATTATTTGTCAAGATTTTTTTCTATTCTGTCGAAACATGTCAATTTATTACTTATTAGAATCTAAAATTACCAGTTATTTTACAATACAGTACACTTATTTGAAATTGTTTATCCAATACACACGTTATTCAAAGATAAACTATGTATGTATATATTTACAATATTTACAGTTTTGCTTGTTTCCAGCCTAGCAAATACTCTACCCCAAGGCTGTTCAACCTTTTTTGCCCTGGGATCGACTTCTAGCATGATTCTCATAAGAAATTTTATTTAGGGTTTTTTCTCTTCTTAAAACTTAGAAATATTTATTTTAAATGCGAACTACATATCATTTGATACCTATCACATACCTATGTGCTTTCAAAATAATTCAATTTTTGTATATTTTATATTTCAATTATATATTTTTTCGAAATTCACGGAAGCTTCCGGGATCGACCAATTTTTGCTTTGGTATCGACCGGTCGATCGCGATCTACCGGTTGGCCACCTATGCTCTACCCCTTTGACGTAAGATATAAAAATAAAGCAATTATTTTAATATTAAAAACATTTTTTGTTTGTAATATTCCATATCCGAAAATATCGGTATACAAAGTTTTCTTTTACAGTGAATTATTATTGTACAGAAGAATCCATTTACTAAATTATACAAACTTAATAATGACACCTGCTTGGTCGAGTGTTCAACGTCGTTAGCTTCAGTTACGGAGGTCAGAGCCTAAATACCAGAACAGACAGATAAGTTTATTTTTCAATTTGATTTATGTATTTCTGTTCGAAGGCATTGGATGTATATGATGTTTTGAATTCTCCTCTTTCGCCCATCCTATCTTAAAAATGGAACGTAACAAGAGCGATTATTTAACCACTAGTCCATACATAGCCAATAACTTAAATTCTTTCTCTCGTTTGAAAAAAAGAAAGCTTGAGCATCTGAGTAACAAACAGTTCTTATAAAAACACTTCTGTTGAGACAAACTACATTCGGAATACTTCACATTGAGAGCGAACATGGTATAAAAAATAAAAACAATATACAAACGGTAATTCCTTTTTTTTATTGCTAAATTTTCATAGATATCCTCCATATTGCAAAATATTGTCAAAGTGTGTTCTTATTTTGTGTTTGACTTTATGCAGATAATTTTTCGAAGCCAATTTCATGTTGCAGCAAAACGCATTTAATATAAAATAATTCGTACAAACTCCCACCGCAATTTAATCAAGCGTTTTATTTATTTTACGAGCTGCTCCATTTTCTCTCTTTGCACTTTAAATGCGAAAATGGCTGGAAATTTTAATGCAATGTTTTTAATTGAGATACATATTATAGTTCTTTCAAACATGTAATTATTATTACTGCAGTTTTAACAAAATTCACTAAAATTAAAATTTGAATTTTTTAAATACCAAACTAGTATAATATATTAATACTCTATTTTACGATTTCTCAACGTCTTACCTGCTAACACATTTTTTTAAAGAGTAATTGAAACGATTTTAAGCAACATCAAAATTATTAAATGAGTAATGTACAAACATTCATGTACCTAATAAAATCGGCCTCAATATAATTTCAAAAACATCGCAGGTGACAAATGCTTTCCTTTTTATACTATGCCCCTAACAGTTTACTGTGTATTGTAACACACAGGAAGTCGTTGGCGTGATTATACAGTGATATTTTATTTTATTATAATTAATAGATTCATCTCGATCAAAACACTGCAAATTTTTGAAAAAGTTATGAAACATTAAAAAATAAAATATTTTTATATCACCTATAGTTATTAAATCTTTTGCAAAAGGACATGTATAGGTTTTTAAGTGAAATAATTACTGCTAAATGAAGGATTGTTAAATATGAAAAAAAAATGAATTTCAACTGAAGGTGCTTGTTGGAATTTAATATCAAATTTGAATTTTCTGAATCCTGTACTCTTCCATGAATCTTGTCGCTAACGACCCGGGTTGTGCCTTACGGCAGCTTCAGGCTTTTCAAGTACGCGAACGTACATGACTTCGAAAGGCAAAACCCGAGTCGTAAACGACAAGATTCATGGAAGAGTACAGGATTCATAAAATTCAAAAAATTAATATCAAAAAAGATACAAAACTGTTAATTACAGTTAGTAGTTACTATAATCGAAAAAAATAATGCGTTTTGATTTAGATGAAATAATTTATTGAAAAAAAATAAGAGGTCACTCACTCATGTCCCTGCCTTCCTGTTCATTTTGTATAATAAAACGTTAGTAAAATAGATTTATTATAAATGCTTTAATAAGCTAGGAGTTTTTATAATCTTATTTGGATAGATTTTATCGATAATACGAATATTTGAAAACAAGTCACTTCACAATTCTTTTTATATGTTGAAAATAGTACAGTTAGCTTAGAGATGGCTGCCAGAAATCACTACTGCTCGCTTTTTGAGAGGAGGGCAAACATGTACAAGTATTTTATGTTTTATTATTAGAGTGTCTTTGACAAGTAAACGCATTGAATAATTATTATGAATACGTTTTCTAGATATCAAAGGTTACAAATCGATAAAGATTTAAACTATTTCTGAGTCCTCATTTAAGATTAAATAATCTTACATAAAATATTAAATATTTTGGTGCTCATAAATATGAAGTATGATAGCAAAATATATAATGTTACTGACATTTTTGATGATACTGACGCTATCGAGATACTCTTCGTATTTGAGGTTAATGCCCAGTTTTATTGATTTATTCGGTGATAACTCGCCCTTCAAACTCATATGCAAAAAGTTTTTTGTTAATAGCATACCTTGTTAAGAATATTTTGAAAAATTGAAATGACGTAAAGAAAAAACGACAGTTAATAAATAGTTAACCAGTTGGTGTATCGAATATTTTTTTCATAATATAATATACCATATTGTTCATCAGTAATGATTGTTGACTGTGAAAAGACAATATAGCTATGAAGATAGTTTTAGCACTGTTTCATAGCTTTGTCATAAAATAATTATTCTTTGTTTCATTATCTTACACGAGAGAATGGTGATTGTCTAAGGCGCATATTATAATATAGATGTATAAATTATATTAGTGAAGGGTTAACGAATTTCATACAGGGTGTTCGTGACAACACAAACACAGACTAACACCTAACGTCTGATGTAGATTCATTGTATAAGCCAAATAGGTTACCAAAGCGTATAAGAAAGGGGGTTAAAATGATGAAATAATTTATTTCGAATAAACACTAAATTTTAAAACGCAGTAGAAATGGTATAAAAATTTACTCTGATGGTCTCAACTCTTAACATAGATCGTTTTCGCAATTAGAATCGCTTAAATTAAGCTCAACGATAATTTAGACAAAACCATTTTAGACACAAAGATCTAGACAACCTATCTTGAGAATTGTCATGTACATCTTGCCAGGATGTAAACACGAAACCATTTAACTAATAAGCTACAGAGGGTTGGCATTATAGCATATTTTTTTTTGATTGGAGAATTTACGGACCTTTTTTTAGCTCTTTCAAAATTTCCTTTTTTTAAATCCCAGGAGTCCTGGGATTGGTGGCTCTAGTTGGCATTATTGGTTTCAAAATATAGAATGTCATTATGCGTAATATTTAATACATTTTCTCATATTTGTGAAATTATATCTATGAATAAACTTGCAGCCGCCTCACTCTAGTTTTACTGCTACCAACTGAGCGAGATACCAACCAGCACGTGTCATACCCACGCAGTAGGACTGTACGTCATTCGCTTTGTCTCGCTCAGTTGGCTAGCGCTGTCCCGCATAACGCTTACGCAAGTATAAACGAATGTCCGGTATCGAATACGACCAACCAGATAATAATAACTCACAAATTTTATATTAAATTTGTGAGTTTAAATAAGTGAGCAAAATATTTCATACCTTATTTTATAAGCCAACATAGTGAAAGTATTTCGTACTTAAGTGGATTGAACTATGAAAATAATGATTGTATTTTCTGTATGGAATAATATTACAGTTTTACTAACGCCACTGGAGTGACTTGGAACATAGTGAATTGAATGCATTGCATTTCTGCGTCGACAATTAGACTAATACAATCACCATCATTGCGAGGCAATTACGTTTGTATGCATAATCGCTGTCATTTGCCCCGTGGCACATGATTCGAATTTCACTCTAGCGGAATATTTTCAATTCAATCGCGGATCACATTTCGCGAAATTACCAATTTTGTTCAACCTATAACTATCACGTCATGGAATCGAACCGAGCTTGGATAAAGTATATGCTAATAATTCAATTAAAACATTCGGAACTAAGCAGACAAACAAAAAATGGGTTGCCTCATACTGATGCCATAAATACACCGATTATTATTTCTAAATTCGGAAATTGAAGACCAATTTAGCTGAACTGGTAAATTGGACGAAAATACGGAAACAGTTTTTTAAATCATCATTCTTTTAGTATTGTTTTCTTTTGATTTATGGTTTGTGGTAGCAGTTTTGTGCGGAATCTAGTGACGTTTCAAAACCTTTAAATATGTCTTAAAAAAATAGTTAGAGAGATTCTTAAACAGCATAACAAAAATATTTCATGTACATAATACAATGGTTTAAATTATAGTTTTGCTTCGCAAAGCATATATGAGTAACTTACTAAGTCAGTATTGCGTCAAAGATATTATATTATAATAAAATATGATAGTTGTGTAATTGTAGTAAAAAAATCATTAAGTCATGTCTGCCACCATTTTCAAATAATAATTAAACACGTTTATAGCAGCTGGCTGAATTTCAGATTATAAACAACGTAAGAATACATTAATTTGACTGGATAAATACTGTTAAAGTAAAAAGTTAACTAATACTCAAAATATTGTTAATAACCTTTAATAAGGTTAATAAGGTTTTCACCGAAATTTAAAATGATCAGTTATGTATATAAGTTATTTATGTCGAAATTTTATCGCATTTTCAAATGTCTTTAATGAATTTCGATATTTTTACGGTGTTTACTGTCAATACTTGGAGGAAAGGTATTATTTACTACAAATTTAAAAAAAAAATATTTAAAAAAAAACTTTTTTTTTTTTATTCTACTTTTATTTTATAAGACCAGAAACGGTTTGGATCTAATGAACAACTGATAGGAAAATAGAACGTTACAGTTAGAACTTGTCGGATTTAAAAAACCGGTTTTTTAGCTAAATTTGTGACATTCGAAAACCGGTTTTTCAACTCCGTAACCGGTTGTGCCGAATTTTCCATAAATTACTCTGTAAATAAGAGGACAGAAAATTTGGATCTTTTATTTGATGACTTAAAGACAACATGCTCCACATCATTACCCAGCGAAAGGGTATTTTCGACATCAGGAAATTTTGTTACAGTGGACGCTTTGTGTTTTCTTACATCATATTTTCTGAACAGTAACACCAAATAACTTCTTCTTGTGTATTATTATGCATATAAAAACAACATAAAAAAAAAATTTTCTCGCTATTTCAATTGGATTCTCCATTTTTTGTAAATTTAAACTTAAAAATATTGACATTGAAAAACCGGTTTTCTCAAAAGTCGGTATTTTTATAAGCCCTAGTTAGAGTGCTATTTATACAAAACACAATTAAATTAATAAGGTTTAACAAACAATTGTCACTAAAAGACTTTTCTTAAAAATACAAAATATAAATAAATGACATTAAATTGACTTAAATAAAAAAAATATTACCTCTAAAAAAAAGTCATGAAAGAAGAATTAAACTATAGTGAAGACCAACGATAAATTCAAACGTAATTATAATACGGTAAATTTTTACAAAATAGTTTATAACATTTTTAGGGTGTTCACTGTCAATACTTGGTGGAAAGGCATTACATTAATAAAAACACAATAATCCTTTGTACTTCATTCCACTTTATTTAATATGTCAGGACCGGTTTCGCTCATTACCATCAGTTGACGATGCTCGTAATGAGCGAAACCGGTCCTGACATATTAAATAAAGTGGAATGAAGTACAAAGGATTATTGTGTTTTTATTAGTTTATAACATAATTGTAAAATTTCTCTTATCAGTTGATAATGCTCTTCATGAGCGAGACCGCTCTTGATCATATTTAATAAAAGTATTTTATTTTTTGCATTTTTTAAATGTCTTAATTGAATTTTAAATAGCAGAATGGAATGCAATATTATAGCGTAGTTAATAACAGTCATCGATACATTCATAACCATTCTAAAACCAAGTCGAATGTACATATTTTTCCAATTAATAATTGCAAAAATACTCCACAATTTTTCCAACTGTTTCCGAACTGTGCAGAAGTTAAATTGTTATTTTATACACGAGTCTAACAAATGAACGGCACGATACAAATGTGTAAAAGTTACTACAATACAAAATGAACCGCTTCAAAACTACATACATTAAATTGAGCCATTACCCGAACTAAGTACTCTTCACGAGTACGTGATTCGTTATTCCCAGTAATGATTTTAAGCTTTTAGTACTCGGTATTTCGGACAAACTTTTATATTCATCGTACATGGGCGGTAAAATACAAATCAAAATTTAAAGCTACACTAATAATTGTCTCAAAAAGTCAATAAATATACCCAGTGGTGGATGGTAGTATTGTTTATACTAACTAGCTTGAGGCAGAAGATAAATTATATTGAATGATATTGTATATTTACACAGCCAACATGGATCGACAAAACCGATGTAGTACCAAAAAGTCAAAAGCCACAAAGAAAATAATTTCCCTATATTCTACAGCCATTTTTTTTATTATACAATTTAACGTGGTTTGTGGATAACCATTCGTTTTATCAAAACACTGGAAACATAAAAAATCTCGTTTGCTATTTCTAAGCTTGATGTCAAAAACTAGGTTTCTGACAATCGTTGGAAAACGAGCTCCTGGTAAAATGTACTATTGATCTGTGCGAGATGGTAACGGGATAATATTAAAAAGCTTGGAATGACAGAGATTCAGAAGTGAAACCATACGTGATTAGAATTTTATAAAGATACGAAATATATAAATATTGTTTGGATTATCTTTTAATAATGTTAAGACCATTTTCATGCAAACAAGTAGGATAAACAAATAATTATTTGCCAAGCGGTACATTTGACCTGATTTCAAGATTTCAAAGGTGTCCATGAATTTATTGGGTGTTAATCACATGCACTTTAAACTTTGTCAACGATACTGGTGTAGTGGCTACAAGAGTATGTGTTATTTAATATGAATATGTTGGTTTTCTACCACCACCCATGTTGTATAGGCCAGTGCTTCCCAACCTGGGGTCCGCGAAAATTTTCAATCTTTCAATATTCTTTGTGATAAAATATGAACATGTGAAATTAACTTTTAAACCCCACGCGCTGTGCGCAAAAGATGTACATAGCTCACTGCCCGAGCATTTTTTTGCGAAATATCCGTTAAAAAAATATATCTCTAAAACTAGTCATCCTATTTGAGTAAAATAAAAAGCATTATTAAAATAAAATATTGTTTATAATTTTAAAAAGCTTTATTTGTATTTTTTTAAACTGTACAAATTAAAATAAAAGAATTAAAACGATTAAAATATTATTATCGATTATATTATTATATCGCTGATGTACATATTACTCGTATGACAAAAATATTTATCGAAACCGAAAATAAAATTATGGATCGGTATCTCAAAGACATTATTTATGTTACCTAATATTCATATCTTGAATAATATTATCATAAATCAGTGTAACCCGACAGCGAAATGAACCATAATCAACGGTTCCGTACGAGACCATTGGCCGGATAAAGGTTAAAAAAATTCGGGAGTCCGCAGATTATTGTTTTCAGATTTTGGGGTCCGTGGCATAAAAAGGTTGAAAACTACTGGTATAGGCGGGCATTGTTGTTGTTGTCGGTTTTATTTAATATTAACATTCACAGAGGCCGCTTTTGATACTATTTTTTAAGCTGAGATAGAGATAGAGCCGCCTGTGTGGTCGAGTGGTTAACGTCGTTGGCTACCGCTACGGAGGGCACGGGTTCGAATCCCAGTACGGGCAGTTTTATAAATTGATTTATGAATTTCTGTTCAAAGGCATGGATTTATGTGATGTCTTGAATTCCCCCCTCCCACCCATCCTATCCTATGAACGGGGCGTATCGAAAGCGATTAGCTAACCACTAGTCCTGTCCTAGCTCTTTCCTTATATTTCTACTCTCTTAAAAGAGAAGTTGAGCAACTGAGTAACAAGCAGTTCTCGTAGAAACATTTTCTGTTGAGATAAACTCCATTAGGAGTCCATATGCTCCATATTGGGAGCGGACATGGTAGAGATTGGAAAGATTTTTTTTTTTGCTAGGCAGGTTGACAAACAATACGCATTCAACAGTTCACTCGTACATAATAGTATCGGTAGTTACCGCCGCAGCACAGCGGTCTCTGTATATAACATTAAAATAACGATATCGTCGAGGTCCTATTTCCGAATATAATTCCAGTCCGTGTATCATTAGAGCGATACGTGACGTTTCCAAAAGCGGCTTATCGCGAAGACAAAATCATTTCACAGCAAACATATGACACTTTTTAAAGTAATAAATATTAATAAACCCTTGGAAGTGTCAAAATTTATCACGAGTGTTTTTGAAACAAAAACAAAGTCATGGTGTACATGTTTACAGCGCGAGCATTCTGAAAATGGAAATCCTTTTTTGTTCTGGAAAATAGTGAACAATGCCGACGATGTACATATTTGTACCTGGCGGGTAGCTAATAATTACGATAAAGGAATTCAAAAAAGCTTGAAACATGTTAGACGGAATTCCACCCATAAAGCTTTAAATTTAAGTCTCTTTTATAAATATACTACGAAAGCTAATTAAGCGCATATTTCAAATCAAGCTGCAGTGTAAATCTTGCATAAATTATAATTTATATTAAAATATAACATCTTTTTTACTAGTTTATTAAATCTAAGCACATGATTTTTTAGTGTTTATGATCTTAGAAGTTAAGCTTTTTCGAGGGATTTAAATAGTTTAATATTATGCTATCTTCACATTAATAGCCGATAAAATAATCACTTTTCACAAATCACTATGTTCGTCACGCTGTACTCTTCGCCCAATGATAGCGGTTTATTTTGAACAGAACATTTTTCGACCAATGCTAACGGTTTATTTTGAATCGCATATTTTTGAATTTGTCGTTCATCCAATTGGAATGGACGTCTTTTTATATTCAAAATTCAAATTTCCTGGCTTAGACCTGAAGCATCGTAATAATAGTGAAAGAACTTTATTTGAAAGTTTGCATCGCTACGAAGTTTTTTAAATAATCAAAGAAACTGTATAGTAGAGCGCCGGAATCCCACCGGTCAACAAAAGAGGCATCCGCAGCATGTGACTCATCCAGTTCCAACGTCTCTCCATAACCACTGACGTGACTCGGACGCTGTCCTGTACGTTCCCTTATCTCCGAATTCCTCACAAAATCAAATCACCTCAACCCCATTATCGGACGCAAGCAACTGTTCTCGAAGCTAAGTATACGGGATTTCTGAGTTTTCGTCAGGTGCCATGATTCGCTACCGTAAAGCAGTACCGCCAGAATGCAACCGTTGAATAAGTGGCATTTGTTTTTAATCGAGTACAGCTGTGTGTCCCAGACAGTCCGCGTTGAGTTGAATGTGGCTCCAGTCATTCTTAAACGAATAGCGAGCTTCTTTTACTAATACTGTTATCGTTACTAATATTGTCACTTATGATTCCAGGTTTCTATTTTAATCACAATAGTACACACTAAAGATATATTTAAGTGTTGCCAGAATATATCATCAATTTTTCCTTTTGTAAAAAGCGGTCCAGTGGAGTATAGGATATATTACATTGTATATATGAATGGGGCTGGAAAATGCTGGGCGTACCCTACATGCAAATATGGAAGCAATTTCGTAAGGGGCGTACTCGGGAGCTGTCCACTTTGTTTGCATAAGCACAGTATTCGGACCCGATAAACTTAACTTTTGGATTCGCTTTTACTTATACTCAGGCGATAATGCCCCAGTAAGGTCACACGATGGCTGTTGTACTGGACATTAAAGATCGCAATACCGGTTATTACCGAAACCGGGATTCCGGTATTCATTGTGTTTTTTTAATACCGAAATAATGTATTAATTGAATCGGCATTTATTTGGTTTGTAATAAATTAAAACAATAACAAAGTATTTTAGTCCTATAGATATTATTTTATACATATCGACTGTGGAAAGGAAAAAGGACGTAACCCACAGTTTTTTTCAAAAACAACTTTATTTCGATAATCACAATTAATACAACTTGACACACGTTCTATCTAAAAGAATGTAAGCTTAAAATATCGAATTAGTATTTAATTTAGTTTTTAAGTTTGAAAAAAGAAAGGCCTGTCAAAATTGCTACCAAAAAAAAGAATTTAAAAAAAGGTTTTTCTTGAAAAAAATATTAAATTAATACCAGGCTAAGTCAATGAAAAAACAGTTCATCATTCACCGTGCACTTCAAGGTCGTGTATACTTCATAATTTGCCTTTGGCCCAAAATCATCACTAATCGTTTTTTGTGTCTGCTGTAAAATTTGTTATGTGTGGGGTTATGTCCTTTTTCCTTTCCACAGTCGATATAGTTTATAGCTATTTCGGCATATGCTTTCATTAGAACTATGTTTTAACATACGTTAGTATGTTAAAGTGGATGACAGGATGTTTTATGTATCTATTCTAAGCCAATATATATAGCAACATATTATGCCAATAAAAATTTAATTTATAAGAAGATAACACTTTTGGTTTTAAAAAAAGCTTATTAAAAAGAATGTTTTAACTCGTTTAAAGCAGATATTCTTAACCCTGTGCACGCGACGTTAATTTTTGCGCGCTTACAAATGTTGTTATAACAAAATATAATATTTTTTTACGATTCAGGTGATCATCTTACACTCCTAACTTTTAAAAAATAGTAAGTAAAATGTACTGTCAAAGATTGCATTAATTGAGATTTTTTATAGCCTCCATGGCGCACAAACTTATATAAATGTATAATTTACCAATTAATAATTATTATTAACTTATAATATATCAAATGATACACATATTACTTACATATGTAGCTATTTAAATTTTGTTTTTTTAGAAATTCAGAGTGCTCCTGCCACTACTACTCAAAGTCTAAGCTCCCGTTGCCTTAATATGGTTAACAACTAATGTTTTAAAAGATATCAGTTTTTTACGTCATAAATTATTAAAAATCCTTTATCTTAAATATTTATCTTTGTATCCGCTTTATCCGCTATTGTTGCACACTTTTTGTTAAACTGTGTATTCTACAGCATAACGTGAATCGTGTTTTACACTAACCCTAAGCCCATCAGCATTGTTTATCGTTTCTGAAGAGATAGATTTACAACTTGACAATCAGTTATTGCTAAATAGATGATGTAGATATAACATTTATTGTTAAGTCACCCACGTCTAAAACGGATATTATTTTACCTTTAACCTTCATTAAATCAAAGCGCTTTCTGAATACATAAAAAATATTATTTCGAAAAAAATTAGCAAGTAATTCATTTTGATATCATTTATGTTTCCGATTTTTTTCCGTTTTACATAGACTGGCAGAGGTTCACTCGAAGGAAGGTTGAACACTTCCTGTTAAAATAAACTCTCGCTGCCTCGGGCTTCCAATGTCTAGTGAACCGGCCTACCACGACGTTAGAAGCATGTCAGGATTGGCCTATCAAAATTGAATATTATATTATATTCTTCTATTTTCAGTTCAACTGTTGCATCGGCCCCATTTAAGTTTGTGTTTTTGACGACATTTATATCTCCTTAAAATATCATTGTACATTGTACCAATTAGGGCTTATACAAAAACCGACTTTTTAAAAAACCGGTTGTCGAATATCAATATTGTTCAAAAATCGGTTTTATCCGGTTTTCGCATTTTTACAAAAAAATGGATAATTCAATTAAAATAGCGAGAAAAGTTATTTTTGTTTTATGTTGTTTATTTATATACATAATAATGCACAACAAGAAATTATTCGGTGCTACTCTTCAGAAAATATGATTTAAGAAAACACAATGCGTCTACTGATCGTTTTGTATAAAAAATTCTTGATATCGAAAATACTCTTTCGCTGGGTAAATGATGTGGGGCATATGGTCTTTAATCCATCAAATAAAAGATCCAAATTTTCTGTACTTTTGTTTATAGACTCGTTTATGGAAAATTCGGCATAACCGTTTACGAAGTTGAAAAATCGGTTTTCGAATGTTACAAATTTAGCCAAAAAACCACAGTACCAATACATCGGATGAAGCAGTCTCAAACCTGACTTGATAACATACAAAATATCATATCAAAATAATACAAAACTAAAAACACTTTTTATATGTATATTGTTTTACAAAATAAAATTTAAGATTAAATCTTTAACCATTTTCCAGCCTGGTTTGCAAATAATAGTCTCAATTAGGAGTTCATATACAACACTTCATACACTACTAGTATTTTATACTAGAGATATTAAATTTCTGTTGCCGGTCAATTTTTGGCTGGTTTCAAACATGTCAAAAAAAGAATAAAGACGTTTGACGAAAAAAAGCAATTCCGCTCTTAATTTTAGACACAACATGTGAACTTATAATGAAGAATCTCAGCAAAATGTTTTTTAATTGTAATTAGATCACTCATCAAGCCTTTTTAAATCATTCCGGCAAAATCATTATCGCTATGGCTGTTCTTTTAATGACTTGTGTGCAGTGCCGGCGCGAGGTTATTTGGCGCCCTAGGGAACGGTTATTGGCGCGCCCCCTTTTAACAAATCATCTTTTTTTTCGAAATAATGAAAAAAAAACAATTCGAGACCTTTAGAAATATTTTTTTATTTACCCATGTCCGCTCTCAATGTGGAACATATGGCCTCCTAATGGAGGTACCTCAACAGAAGTGTCTCTACATCAACTGTGACTCAGTCGCTCAACATCTCATTTCCAAATACATTATATCGAATACGATACATAATTATAACTTAAAAAATAAAATAAAGCGTACTATTATTTATTATTATTGGAGTATATAAAAATAGTTTGAATACTCCATGTATGCGCACTTAATGGTTTGCACCCTAGGCGGTTGCCTATTTCGCCTGTATTGTGGCGCTGGCCCTGCTTGTGTGTAGTGATCAAGTCAACAACCTTCTATCATATTACCCAATAGTAATAAAGCGCCCAACATTTGCATACTATGTAATCTTATAAATAATAAGGTTATTAAGAATTATAAAGAAATCGCTTAAAATTAGCTAGACTATTAAGAAAATCATTAACAAGAAAGCTGAAAATTTTAATTTGCAACGACAAAAATCTTGTTTGACAAAATCTTGACAAAAGTATAAGTACATCTGATGGAGTTTATCTCAACAAGTGTTTTTCGACGAGAATTTCTTGTCACTCAATCGCTCAATATATTTTATCTCAGAGAGTGGGGATAGAAGTAACATCTATAAAACTGGTAAGTTTATCTTTTGCGCTACGTCAAATTTTTAGGGAATAATTTTAAACATCACAGACACACATGCCTTGAAAACACAAAAATCCATAAACCGATTGAAAAATCTTTTTGCACTGAGATTCGAACCTATGAGCCCCAAAACCAAAGCCAATGACGTTGACAACTTGACCACGGATCTGGTCTGAATTTATTTAACGAAGTTATAAAACCTATTTTAGTAGCTTTTCCGCCAGAATACAGAGGCAATTTCCCTTTTTCTCTACCACAGAGTTTTACTACAAACACTTTTTCTGACAATTTCATACACTTAAGTATATAACACAAATAAAACATAAAATTACTATCCCCGAAACGTACGTAAAAGCTTATCTAGGCTTTACACAACTACAAAGCTTTCGTCAAGTGCGAAATCCTTTCGATTTTATATTTCCTTAGGCCGACCTTAACTTTACCAAACTTCCGGTTAGCGCCGGGATGTGGTTTTCCTCTTAAATAAATTTCTATGCGGCTTCTTTTTACTGGGACTGTTTACTACTACTGCTGTTTGCTTTTGATTTTTTTGCGTAATAACATTATTCACTTATGTTTTGAAAATTAATTTGATAACGTACACAGCAGCACCGAGGGAATTCTTATCATTTATTCAATGTCATCCGTAATATTTATTACTATTGAAAACTTCCTGTACTGGTCGAGATCATACAAACCTTAACTTACGAACATAAAATATGAGAAAATGAAAAATGAAAAAACATTACATGTTTTATAAAATCATAATAGTTTAAACCAATGTTCTAACTCACTACACAGTTGAACTGCTGTCGTAAAAACAATTGTTGTTAAGTTGGTCTGATTTTAATAATGCTTGTAATATGAAAGGGTTGAGTACATACTACAATAAAAAATATTTTTCTTCGTGCTGTCTAGTATCACAAATGGTAAATTCCCTTGTTATAGGAAATGGGATAAATTTATAAAATTTCCTGCAAAATTAATATGAGTGTTACTTGTGAATTTATTGGTGGATAGGCATTATTTTATCAAGTTTTTTTTTGCATTATTGTTTTTAAGCATCGAGCGTTATCGATTAATATTAACTTGATCTCTATTAGAAAAAAATTAGAAAAAAAGGGTTATATTTTCCAATAAAATCGTTGAATTTTAAACATTTAATTACTTTTGTTCACGCATAACCAAAGATTTATACTGCATACTTAGAGGGGTTAGAAAAATCGATTTGTTACTTATTTGTTGACGACATTGGACATACCGATTGGATGCATTTAGGGTATATTCAAAAGCATTCATAAAATACTAAAGGAAGCAAGTGGTGTTTGCTCAAAAAACTTTGCAAACATACTTTAGTCTTGGGAAAATTTATTTGGTTATACTAATAAAGTCTGGAACTCACGGTTGTACTCAGACTCGGAAATAGTGGTATTTGTTCAACGCATGCATCTTTTCATTTCTGCTTTATGACCATAGCACCCTACGGATGCACACAGGGCCGGCGCCACCATACAGGCGAAATAGGCAACCGCCTAGGGCGCAAACTATAAGAGGGCGCTTAATGTCTATTTTTTTTAAATCTTAATAGGAATTCCGCAAATTCTTAGGTTTTTGAAAATTATGGAAAGAGCTAAAAAAATGGTCTCACATTTTAAATCCGTAAATTCCCAGAATTTCAATATCGCCAAGCAAATATTTCTCAATCCAGAATCCCGAAATTTTACACGATTTTATTTTGAATTTTGCCTAGGGCGCCGAATAACCTCGCGCCGGTACTGGATGTACAATGTATACTGTGCTTTGAAAACAGATGCCTGCGGAAAATACAAGGTACGGTGGTTTGATTTTGTCGGAAACACTCAGATAAAAAAAGCGGATTAGCTAGCCCCCTAGTATGTCCAAAACCAAAAGTGACGATGGACCTAGCTTAGACGTGTGCCGGAGGTGCCCAAAAACACTTCTACTTGCATGAAAAGTCACCGATGACTGCACTAAGGGACGCTGGAATGACTTGAAAAGATACAAAGAAACTGGCGCGGGAAAAAGAATCTTAGAGCAGCGTTGTCAAAATGATGGGCATGACCCAGTACCGGGTCTCAGAATGCAAAATGCCGAGTTACCAATATGCTAAAAAAAATCTGTATATTTACTATATAATTTCCTAATCCCTCTCATTAATAAATTATTAGTAAATTTTATTTCTATATATGTAGGTTTATCAGAGTTAATTAGTTTGTACTATAATATATAAATACTATATGGACATGGTGATGGGTACAACTTTGCGTGTACTATACAATTTTATATCGACCTGGCTTTATCGGCTTGTGATAAAGCAAGGTTATTGATTGTAGACAGAAAATATTGGAAGCTTCGTTTGGTCGCCGTATTCATCGAATATAAATAAAAAAAGGAGACAAATTCAAATCTGTAAGATATTATATTACAAAACGATTGGTGGAGTATCACATTTTTTTGGCGTTAAAAATAAAAACACTTTGGCGCGGAGTAATCAAGCTGTCTTTGTAATATCCAAACCATGAAATATTTGCATGTATTATGTATTTTTAGGTTGTTTTTATTGCCCATCGCTGCATATAGATAAGCTCATTAAATTTAATTCTCGCCAGCAAGCATAAAATGATATAAATGATGTACCGCCACTACAACATCATTATCGCAAGTGCAGTTTGATTTTTCCCATACATTTTCAATTAATGAGTGTTTTGCCAAAAATAATTGTAAAGTTTAATTTGTGACTACGGGGGAATTAATTTTTCTTCATTTCATATCTATACAGAGAAAGAATACTGATATAAATTATTAATTGCCTGGCATATTTTTTATGTTTATACTAGTGTGTACAAAACTAAAGCTCCTGATATAATTTAAGATTTCGACTGAAGGTGTTAGGTGGAATTTCAATATTAAATTTGAATCGTTCAAACTATGTACATTCTCACAGATTTTGTCACTAACGACCCGGGTTTCGCCTATCGGCATCTTCAGGCGTTCAAGTGCACGGATAAACTTGAACTAACTCAGTTGAACGCCTGAAAATGCCGAAAGGCGAAACCCGGGTCGTTAGTGACAAAACCTGTGAGAATGTACATAGTTTGAACTATTCAAATTTAAAGCTCCTGAATCAATAGTTTAAAATTAAATATAATAAAAAAATATATGCACTATTTGTACTTTGAGCCGCCTGTGTGGTCGAGTGGTCAACGTCGTCGGCTTCGGTTACGGAGGTCCCGGGTTCGAATCCCGGTTCAGACAGTTTTATAAATTGATTTTTCAATTGATTTATGAATTTCTGTTCGAAGGCGTGGATGTATGTGATGTCTTGAATTCACCCCTCCCACCCATCTTATCTTATGAACGGGGCGTATCGAGAGCGATTAGCTAACCACTAGTCCTGTCTTAGCCCTATTCTTCTATTCTTTGGAAAAAGAGAGGTTGAGCAAGTGAGTAACAAGCAGTTCTCGTAGAAGCACTCCATTAGGAGTCCATATGCTCCACATTGGAAGCGGACATGGTTAAAAAAAATGTACTTTATTTAATTTGTGTCGAAATATTTTTTAATTGCATTAGTTGCTTTTTTGGCATAAAATTGTTAACAGTTTTGTCGACCTACTATTTTTTGGGAGAGAGGAAAGATAACCGAATTGTACAATAAAAAATCTAGTATCTAGTTTATTTAGCAAATGCGTAAATGTCGAGTCTGTAGCGCAGTGGTCAACGTCGTTGACTTCCAAGATGAATCTCACGGGCTTGAATCGTCGTACAAAAAGCATTTTTTCATTCGATTTCTATTCGAAGGCTCGTTCTGTTTGTTCTGTTCAATTCTAAAAAACGAAACGCTGCGAGATTGACAAGCTTACTACTAGTTCAGTCTTAGACCTGTCTTAGAGGAGGCTAGTTCAGTCTTAGAGGAGCAACTGAATAACAATCAGTTATTGTAGAAAAGCTTATGTTGAGATATGTATTAGGAGAGGACATGGATCATCAAAAAAAGTATGCAAATAGCAACGTCTTGTTTTTAGAATGGGTGAGAAGGGATCTAAACATCACATAAATACATTTATATGTATATATATACATATATATATTTTTACCAAATCCGCTCCCAATGTGGAGTATATGGTCTCTTATAGAATTTATCTCAACAGAAGTGTTTCTATGAAACTGCTTGTTACTCAGTTGCTCAACCTCTCTTTTTCCAAAGAGAGTAGGAATAGAAGGATAGGGCTAGGACAGGACTAGTGGTTAGCTAATCGCTCTCGATACGCCCCGTTCATAGGATAGAATGGGTGGGAGGGGAGAATTCAAGACATCACATACATCCATGCCTTCGAACAGAAATTCATAAATCAATTGAAAAATCAATTTGTAGAACTGCTCGTACTGGGATTTGAACCCGTGACATCTGTAACTGAAGCCAGAGACGTTGACCACTCGACCACACAGGCGGCATTTATATATGTATCTATAAATCAAATTTCACACTAGTATTTAACTCAAAGAACACATACAATGCAAATTGAATATAACATAAAATGCTGCATTACTTTACTGTATTCTAATTTTCGGTATATTGGATGTTTGAAACTTTCCACTTCCACTACATTTCATGTCGTTAAAAAAATGTGTCGGCAAAGTAAAATTCAAACTTTTAAGTAATGAATATAACATATGTAGTAAAATTCTTATGTTTTGCTCTGTTAAATAAAATATGCTCGTATCTTGAACTTCAACGGTGTCAGAAAGAAGCACTTAATTCATTTGATTAAGTTTCATACAACATACAAAAAGTATAAAGAAAAATGTCTGTTTTTTTTTATTAAAAGATAAATAAAAGTATAGTTGTAATGAGATCATTTTTAACCATATAACAACAGATATTTCACTCATATTGACTTAACTTGTATTGGATCTTCTACAAAATGGTAAGTTTGCACTGTATCAAACGAACATTTGCGTCTGTATTTATTTTTCTATAATACTGTTTATTGGTATAGCAGGGATCGCTTAAGGTGTAATCGTTTATAACATTATAAAATATTCAAATTGAAAATCGTGTTTTTATTTTAATTCTGTTTGGCGCGAATTTTGCTTTCCCAATGCGTTCGCCTTCCTCCTGATCCCGCTTATTTCCTTTCGCCACACATAAATTTAAATAGACGAGAGAAAACGGTGTAATTTATGTATGGGATATAAAAAACAGCTATAAGGATTTTAGTATTTATCATATCAGGAAAAAACCGCATTTGCTATTGCGAGAATTTTCTGCTACGCAAAACGTTAGTTTTGTTGTGAAATATTTTCGCTGAACGATGTGAAACTCTTCAATAATAATTTTTGTTGAGATAAAATACAGTATTTTTTAGACACCAAAAACTGTGGAAATAAAGAAGTACTGCGTGATTTTTCCTTGAATTAATTTAGCCTGTTTTGTAATTTTTTTCATTGAATTTAATCTTTGTAAAATATTGGTTGTCAAATATAAACATCCTAATACATTAATTTGATGCAATTATTGCAGGTTTTTTTTTAAGAAACGGACGGTTCAAAATAACATTATCTTCCATTTTTTAATTGTATTTTATTTTGCTATGGTTAAATCAAATGATATAAATTTTAGAGAAAGTAGAGAGAGAAGTTATAGAAAAGAGTTTGTTGTAATAATTATGCTTTTTTATAAAAAAAAGATTAGATTTGTTGATTAGATCATTTATCATTAATTAAAAACTATATTATTTAAACACTTGAGTACCGAAACGTCGAAAATAGGATCGAGGAGCGATGTTATACAAAGTGACCCAAGGCAAATTTGTAATATTTTCATTGCATTTATTGAGATATCATTGAAGATTACAACAAATTTAAACTAGATATTATTGTCATTTAGTAAATGGTTGAAAAAAGAAGAGTTTTTCAATTTAAAAGTACCCCGCTTGGAACTCAAAGGTTTATCACAGCACGTTATGATAAGACAATAATTTTCGTAGGATTCTAAAGGACAAATAAGTTATACGACTGCGGACGGAGAAACAGGATTATATTCACTTTTAAGGTGTTCACTGTCAATACTTGATGTAAAGGCAACTTATTAAAAAAAAACTATTGTAAGCTTACTCATAAATTTCGTTTATTATTTTATTTTTTTGATGTACAAATTTACCCTAATAGAAACTTTATCACATGTACTCAAAATCAAGGTGGTATAGTTATCATAATAGTAACGAACTATAAAATCTTTTTCCTTCGTTTTTCTTAGGAAAATCAATTTTCAATGATTATCCCAAAGTTATCAATGGTTTTCAATAGTCATAAAACATGAGGGACTTGAGGTCACACGCAAGACAGTGGTGTGATACCAGTCAGCCTGTGTTTCTTAAGCTAGAAAAAACTCTATAATTAATTCATTTTAATTAGTAACTTTTCTTAAATGTGTTTGCCTACAAATAATTTTGAATTAATGTTGAAAAATATAAATGTTCAGAGGAAACAAAAATTTCTCTAAAAATAAAATAGTATTTTTAAAATGTGAAATGAATACAATGTCAAATAACTCTTTTTATCAGTATATTCGTTCGCGTTACAAAAAAATATGACAGAAAATTTGCCTCATTATTTTTGGCTGCACAAAATGTTTGCTTTATCAAATCTGTCATTATCAAAAGAAGTAGCGTGTTATTTTTTAAAATGATATTGAAACAGGTAAAAGTGAAAGGCAACGAAAATGGCTCACAGCAATCACTCGTTAAATTTCTTCTGTTGGAGAGAATTCATTATTGTTTATTGGAGTAAATAAAAACGACAGATTAATGAACTTGGTATTACAACTGATGCCATTGCATCATGCACGTGACAAAAATGAAACCATTTAACAATATTATCACATAATGGTTATCATATACCGCTTGTGTGGTCGAGTGGTTAACGCCGTTGGCTACCGCAACAGAGGTCACGAGTTCGAATCCCAGTACGGGCAGTTTTATAAATTGATTTTTAAATCAATTTATGAATTTCTGTTCAAAGGCATGGATGTATGTGATGTCTTGAATTCCTTCCTCCCGTCCATCCTATCCTATGAACGGGGCGTATCGAGAGCGATTAGCTAACCACTAGTCCTGTCCTAGCCCTTTCCCTCTATTCTTACTCTCATTGGAAAAAGAGAGGTTGAGCAACTAAGTAACAAGCAGTTCTTGTAGAAACACTTCTGTTGAGATATACTCTATTAGGAGTCCATATGCTCCACATTGGGAGCGGACATATTTTTAAAAAAATGGCAATCATATAAAAATAGAATAGTGCATCTGCTTAGAGAATTAATAACATTACTATTTGCATACAAAATCGAATATGAAAATTAAAATCTTAAATATCCACCTCTTTAGGCCCGAAAGGTCATCAGAATGAAGATAAAGCTTTTATCAAGCTTTAGATGCAATTAGTTTTTGTGATCAGAAAACTTTTTAACACTAAAAATGAACATCAAGTTGTTAAGTTTAAGAACTGTTTGAGAAATTTTGATGCAATGAGCATTTAGTAAAAATGAACGTTAAGAAAAACGCAATATTCTTTTGTTTTTATTTCCACTTTTATTTATCAAGATAAAGACCGGTTTCGGTCATAGCAAGCGTTGTCAACTGATGAGAATTATAATATATTTATACAAAATTTAATTTTAAATGAAAAGATGTAACAAACAATTGTCATTGAAATGAATTTACAAATTACAGTAGAAATTATGAATAAACGAATCTAAACTTACACAAATTAAAATGTTAAACACATCTTACATGTAATTAAAATATCATCAAAGAGTAAACATTTGTAGGTAATATATTTTTTTAATAACAGTATACCCCCCTATAACATTCCCTCTATTTTCTATAGTGAATGCGGCAGTTTATAACGTAGGTTTTAACAAAACACAAAGTGTTCATAAAGTTATTTTATATACGTTGGCCTGAACAGATATACAAAATAAGTTCAAGGAGAATAAACACTGCACACATCCTTGACTAAGATATTAAATAGAAACAAAGATTTATATAATATTGTTATGTATATTCAACATCTACCTCTATGCTATGTTAAATTATTTATGACAACTTGTATCAATAAACCTATATCGATATCCAATTCCTTCTCTCCAAATGTCGAGAGTTCAAATAGAAACGTTTTACAACGAAGTAGAGACGCCTCGAAACTCATATCGAATCATTAGATTAATAAGATTAAGTGATTTGTTTAACGTGTAATTTATGTATGGAATAAAGTTGAACCAACATTGAATAAGTGTTTTAGTAAAAATATATCCATATCAATATTGACGTTATTGATATTTGAACCCAGACCGGCCTGATTGCTAAGGTAAACTTCTTAACAACTTGAACACAGACAATGGGCGACAGGACGATGGTTTTTAAAAAATGCCAAAAAAACAAAAGTGATAGAACAGCTATATCTAAACTTGCGACCGATTTTTAAACAATGCAATATTTCAACGCCTAAGAGTTACACACCGTCACGTATTTTGTACTCTATTATAAAAGAGTACACCACTTCCAGTGTCATATTTTTCATTACAAGCATTTTATAGTTGAAATTCTATTCTCACTGTCACGTTCTGGGCACAAAAAAAGCATTTTCCGCATATATTTTTAATATTATTTATTGTTTTCTGGTAACAAAGAAGGTTTTATGTGAGGGCATATTTTTATTTTACCGCTGTGTTTTATTCAGCGGCCCAAATCGGTTATCTCTTTGTTCCGACGCATTTACATACAATATTTATTATTTTATACGCGTTTACATAATAATAATGTAACGTGATCAATTTTCAAATTTACCTTTCATGAAAAATGGATGAGGAGTACTTTTGGCAGCATTATAATCGGTAATACCTGTCTGTGCAGTATTTTATCTTATTATTTCTTAACCATGGCCGTGTAGCATTATTTACATACACTTAAATCGGAAAATGTAGTATTTCATTTAATTAATATATACAGGTAAAACCAAACCTCCGATCCTTGAAAATATGCATATGCTTTTTTTCCTTTTGGACATGGCACATATTACCAGCTAAGGTATCCAATCCCGGAGCCTTTTCCCAATCCCGGGATTTCGGGATAGATTCATTTTCAATCCCGGGATTAGGATTAGCTCACCGAGAAATTTTCAATCCTGAATTCGCTATTCGCAAAATCTCGGGATTGTGTTACTAATACTGTTATTTCGGAATTTAGAATAATAAATGAAAAATTCGTTTAATACGGTAAAAAAAAAATTTGCGCTAGTCACTGGCAGCCGCAATTTTTTTGAAGGGGCGAGCTAAATCACATTTTTTAATGATAATGATCTGTCTATGATAATTATAATTCGCCGCCTGCGTGGTCGAGTGGTCAACGTCGTTGGATTCGGTTACGGAGGTCACGGGTTCAAAAATTAAATAATTTACAATTTAAATACTGCAGGGCTGTCGATATATGCCCCGAGATATATTTTTTTTACTTTTGGAATTTCTGGCTTATTCAATAAATAGGTTTGTAATTTATTTTTCACGCCAGTAAATTTTCTGACTACTTAATGCAACAAAAATCCCCCCGTTGAGGTCAACGGGGTTACAGCTAGTATTATACAATGTCAAATACGATTTAGAATATAACCCAAGCAATTATCAAATTTTATTTTGCAGTAAAATAACGGATCCTTAATTGATAATTTCAATTTCAGATAGTCAATAGAAAATGTGTGTAAGCGAGCTCTTTGTTAATTATTAATATTTTTAATATTTAACAATATGTTATACTTATATTTTTTTCTCATATCTTAGAACATGGTAAATAAATTGAGTGTCGTAGTGCGTAATTTGTTTTTGTTTTTTCGGTTATAATATCTAAGTGGAATTTTCGTCTCGCATCACAGGACACTTTCTCATACTAAAAACACAGAAAGCGTATTGTAGGCGAACACAGTGCCACTCCGAGTACAAATGACATACTTACAACAAAAAAGGCAACGTATATAGAATATAATATAATATTGTCAAAATATTTTATCCAAGGAACCTCAGTTGCTTGATTATGTCCGCTTTTAATCGGTCGTTGGTTCTCATTTTTTAAATAGCGCAGTTATTAGGATCGAAATGGCGAGAACACAAAAAATATGAAATACTAAAAAAAGTTCATAAAATTTGTAGGATTCAACCCCGTTTATGTCGCAATTGAGTAGCGTTAATCACAAATATGTTATACTCATTACTCGTAAAGATTGAATATAGTCTCATAACACACTAAAATAATCATCGCTATACTTACTGCCAAAAAATATTTGCCGGCTTATGCCAATGCGCCAAATATTTTAATGTTGAAAAACTTTATTGTAAGTCACTCGAGATCAATTTTATATTAATTGACATCACAAACACAAATGTCTTAGTTCTCAAATTTAAAGTAAAAAATCTAAATTTGACATTGACCTTACCACGAATCGAACCCAGACCCACCTGGTCGTTAGAGCAAGCTCTAATATACTAGAAAATTAGATGTGTTGAGTTATAAATGCAGAGCTATGGATTTTAACACGCTCTGTCATAAGAAAAATTAAACTCACTTATTTAACATTTATTTATTTGGATATTCAAAGACGTAATAAGATCCAAGTCAATTTTGTTTTAACGTAGAAATTACTAAACGCTTTTTAACTGTATATATTTTTTATTTCTACATCTACCTAAAGACGATTAGACGACTAAACGTTTTTTAACTGTAAAAATGTTGGTCAATTATTATTGTTTACGGGTACGGTACATTTCAGTTCACTTTATCATATTAAAAAAATCGATTATCTTAAAACAAGGTTTTTTGACATAAAGTTAACTGGCAGTATACAGATAATTATATTTTATTATTTGACCTATTTTACTTCTGTGAGTTCAGAAATATAAGAACGGTTGCAGAAATAAATTATAGATTCGTTTTGACAAAACATTAATTTATGCATTCCTTAATCTGAATTTAAAACTGAGATTTTCAAGCATTTAACAAACCAATCTAATCCTCTGACGAAATGTTTACTTTATAAATCGCTTGACTTTACAATTACTTAGAAAAACTTTTAGAACACACAATACGACCACTTCTTTTGGCATCACTGAGTACGACAGAATTCCTTACTCAGTGGTGTTCTAAGTGAAATATCGTGGGCTATTTAGCGGAGCTATTTAGCAAACTTGAGCAAAATCCTCGAACCACTTGTGACTTGTTCAATAAAGCCCTTGGGATCAACATAAGTGTGTAAGTCTACTGCGTGTGCACGATGCTTTTGCAGACGGAAGCTTTGACCCACAACAAACAACTCGATTAACTGTCGGGGGAAATTTGACGGGAGACAAATATCCATTAACATTGGCGGAAATTGATCACTGCCAAGAAAAAACTTTTTCATCATCCCGTTCGGGGACGATTGTTTGAACAACTGGTTGGGATAGCAATTTAACATCATTGACTAAGACTGACTTGTCCACCTTGATTTATTTTACGCCTTTTAGTAAGTACTACATCATATGTTTGACGCATCTTACATTTAATAATATTATGTATTTCTATTTTTATGACTTATTTCTTTGCTCACTGCCAAATCCAATCAAGATCATCTTTTTAACGAATTTTTAAATTTAAAAACTATAGAACTAAATACGTTGCTATTTTTACCCTATTATAATGAAGTTCTACAAAGCAAATGCCAAGTCAATCAATAAATATTATTGTACTTGTAGTTATAATGATAATTCTAATGCCATTTTAAATGAATTTTGTTTTTGGTTATTTAAATATAAGTTAATAGTAAGTACATTTCTGTCGCTTTATATTTAAATGTGCATATTTAGATAAGGAAAAAATCTTAGTTCAAAAAAATTGTAAAAATACATTCAATCGCTATTTCTAAATTACGCCATCGTATATATTGAATTTATTTGACATTGACTTAGTGGAACTCTTCGTCTTAAGAAAGAGCGAAATGTAAACTAATCATGCTTTTTACGACCTGTTTTAAGGAACGGAAAGGTTAAATGAACGTTAATGAAAAAAAGACACAAAAATAAATGAACGCGTCTATTTAATGTTCGTAAACATCCAGTCGAAGAAGATAAAGAAATGCCCACTCGGCTACGGCGAATGACTTGGAAAAGAGATTAATTTTTTAAGCTCAACAGAGTTCGTTAGTTATACATTTTTTGTTATAAGGTGGTTTTATCTTTGCTTTTCACGGCCTTTTTTTTAAAAATAACGCACATCCGATCGGAATCATACCCAAAAAAGTTTACTTCTTTATTATCAAAATTACTTTAGAATTACAGTGTTCATGAATTTTAATTTTAATTGATTATGGAAAAGCACTTAACACATATACTATTTAGAGTTGTTTTATATCCACTGTAGGAAGGAAAAAAGACGTAACCCACAGTTTTTTCAAAACAGCTTTTTTTCGACAATCACAATATATCTAACTTGATACACGTTCTTTCAAAGAGATGTAAGCTGCAAAATGTTGAATTAGTATTTAAATTTAGCTTTTAATTAATAAGTTTGAAAAAAGATGAGCTTGTGAAAATTGAAACTAAGAAAAAGGACTGAAAAAAACTGACTGTTTTTGCTAGGCAATTTCTTAAATTAATATTAGATTATGTCAATTTAACACCAGTTAAGAAGTCTCCGTGCACTTCCAGGTTGTATATATTTCATAATATGCATATGGCCCAAAATCATCAAAATACGTTTTTTGTGCCTCCTGTAAAATTTTCTAAGTGCGGGTAACGTCCTTTTTCTTTTCCACCTTTGATATATTATAAATGTCTCAATGATAGAAACTGATTTATTTTTGCCTGTGTAGTTAACTGGAAAAAAGAAACAACGTCAAATTTCCACTGTAGAATTTTATAAATAACTAATTTGGTAATATTTGACAATGTTTTGAGATTTTTCTCGTCTAAATAAACTCTGAAAAAATGTAAGGTAAACGAAGTATAAGCCAACAATGGGTATGTTAACCCTGTCATTTTTTTTATACTCTAACAAAATGTTTACATCTTAGGCTTTTTTTTAAGAAATGTAAAAAAGTTTCTTACAAGCATAATTATTTTGCTTACATACACATTTTTTTAATAATTTAGTCACTCAGCATTTATAATCAGCATCGTATTTTAAACACTAATAATAATAATTCATAATATAATGCCTTTCCACCAAGCATTGACAGTGAACAATCTAGAAGTGATTAATATTATAATAAAACAAACACTTGACTTACTTTCGATGGTTTCGGCGATAACTTTGTGGAAGTTCATTTTAATATAAAATTTAAAATAACTTTGATTATTCCACGTATCTTCAGACTTACTATCGCAAATTTTGCTTAAGTAATGAAGCAAGATTGATACTAAAATTTTTGAATTATGAAATTACAAAATGGAGTTTGGGTTTTTTTTTCCTTTTAAGGAAAGCAAAGAGGGGGTGATTGAATCGAAATAAAGCAAACAAATAATGATACTAATGGGCTGCAATCAATTAGATTGGGATTTTTCCCTTTTAAATAGAATCGAAACAAAGCAAACAAATATAATTAAAGTTAGTTACACAATACGTGGAATAATCAAAGTTATTTTAAATTTTATATTAACACTTGACTTTATTTAAAAATTAAAAACGACCTATTTTTTACTAATTTTACGAGCCTTACAAACAGAAAAATGCATGCCATTAAGGAAGCTGGTCTTGATTTGTATTTAAACATGTTAAATAAAGACAAAAATGTTTATTTTTTAATACAATGTCTTTCCACTGCGGATCGATAGTTAATACCATAAAAGTACTTATACTAAAAGTATCATTAATAAAAAAGTAATATTTCTTTGAACTTTATTCCTCTTTATTTAAAAGGTTAATACCGGTTTCGCTCATTGTGAGCATTGTCAACTGATAAGAAATATATCGACTATGGAAAGGAAGAAGGGCGTAATCCACAGTTTTTTCAAAACAGGTTTTTTTCGATAATCACAATGTATAAAACTTGATACACGTTCTATCAAATGGATTCAAGCTGCAAATGCCGAATAAATATCTAAATTTAGCTTTTAAGTTTGAAAAATATGACCTTGTAAAAAATTAAAACCAAAAAAAAGACAAAAAAAACCATAATTTTTTCAAAACAGGTTTTTTTCGATAATCACAATGTATAAAACTTGATACACGTTCTATCAAATGGATTCAAGCTGCAAATGCCGAATAAATATCTAAATTTAGCTTTTAAGTTTGAAAAATATGACCTTGTAAAAAATTAAAACCAAGAAAAAAGACTGAAAGAAAGGTTTTTCCTAGACAATTTCTTTAATTAATATTGGTTTATGTCAATTAAACACTAGTTTAGAAATCTCCGTGCACTTCAAGGTTGTGTATAATTCATAATTCGCATATGGCCCAAAATCATCAAAACACGTTTTTTGTGCGTGGGTTACGTCCTTTTTCTTTTCCACAGTCGACATATATTATGTCGTATTGAAAACGGTTACAAGCAGTGACTTGACGACTGAGGTCACCAAAATGGCTTATGGTCAATCATTAAAAAAGTAAATTAAAATTTTGCGTTATTAAATTATTAAAACCCCCGTCTCATTTATTCCAAGATTACAACCCATTAACATGTGTAAAATTTAATCAGTTGATTTAGTCGGTATAATAAAAATTCAAATTAGATTCAATTAATCCGTGCTCCCCTAAGCAGTGGCGTTCATTCAAAAAACAGCGTCGGGCGTCAACAAAACAAAATGAAAAGGGGTCACTCATGCCATAACAAATTTATCCTCATTACGACGGTCACTTTTTTTAATAAGCCTTCTAAAAAGGATCCCAGTGGACAGTGACGTGTCGCGGGAAGAGAGCTACAACAGTGCTTCTCAAATTACTTTAATTAAGCCCTAATGGCTCCCATATTACATGTGATATTAAGTTTACTGACTATCATAAAACTGTGACAGTTTTCACCAATGGCAATAAGAATCTCAATTTCGCAACATTTATGAAATTCTCTATATCTTAAACATAGATAACGTTTCTATAAAAAACTAATCTATTTTACATCTAAATATAAGTCTGTATTTGATGATTTTGGTACTTGGTTGTTAGTCGTGAGGTTTTCATAGGAAAAGGTTAACAATGAGAAAAAGAATAACTTTTTACAAGCTTTGACAATCATACATACATTATTTTAATCCCATTCTGCTCTCAAAGTGAATTATATGGATTCCTAATGGAGGTATCTCAACATAAGTTTTTCTATGAGAACTGTTTGTTATTCAGTTGCTCAACCTATGTGTTCTAAAATGGTAGGGAAAAGAGGATAAGACTAGGACAGTACAAGTGGTTATTTTATAACTCTCATTACGTCTCATCGTTTTAGAATTGGAAAGTTAGGAGGAAACTCGACATCATAAACATTTATGCCTTTGATGAGAAATTTATAAATCGTTGAAAAAATGTTGTTCGTATCAGGACTCGAACCCGTGAAATCCGTCATGGAAGCCAACGTTGACCACTGTGCCACGGACCAAACTACTTAATACTTACTAGATAGGTTTAAGTGGGTTTTATAAAATGCTTGCATTAACGGTGTGTGTTACTTTATCTTAATTTATTCGTGAAAAAATGTTCCATTTTTATTCTTATTTTACATTTTTTTAATGAATGATTTTATTTGGCGAAAGTGATAAAAAAATACATCAACATCAAGTCACGAGTCAAAGACATTTAACGATATAGCTCAAAGCAATTTGTAATCTCATTTTTAGCTACATTCATATATGTTTGACCAACTCGTGATAAACGTCATTTAAAAATCGCACATCAACTTCAAAAATATCCCTTAATCAAGAAATGAAAGACTCTTTAGTACTAATTCTTTATTTATATTTGATAGATAACACCCGTCTTGGTCAACTGATAAAACCCGGCCCTGATCTTTAAAAAATATGTGTAAATAAAATAATTCGTTTCCACCATGAATTGACAGTAGCTTTAAATTGATTGCTAGAGTTTACGTTATCTATACTGGAAGACAAAAAACAATTCTTATAATAATTAATGTCTTCAAGTCAGTTTTTTAAATTAATAATATAAGCAAGTCATTAGAATAATATTGTAATGAGCAATACCTAGCATATGTGCTGAAATATTTATTTTTTAGTTCTAAAAATCGTTTTTTAAGACTATTTCCGAAAATTATCTCTCACTGTCTCGAAAATTAAAGGTTTTATAGTTATATTTTTTTCTCTTTGTTTCGAAAATTAAAAATTATTAAAGAAAAAAAACATTTTTAACACTTCCCTTATTATGCAAAAAAAGCACAAGCTTCTGAGCTGTGTATCCGTTACACATCAGGCAAACGGAATTGAATCATGACAATTATATAACACTACTACAGCAGTACTACATATAATTGTCATGTTTTACTCCTGTTTGTAACGGGTACACAGATCAGAAGCTTGTGCATTTTTTGCATAGTAAGAAAAGGGTTAATAACCTCGATCAGAATTTCTTTGAGTCATTCGAGATTAACTCGAGTATCTATATCTAAACTTTAAATTTACTAAAAATATATTTTTGACATTGATTTTTCAAGGACTTGAATCTAGACTTATCTGATCACTCTTTTAAAGAACTTATCACGAGACTACGAAGACCGACTTTTGAATATACGCACAAATGAGAACCATTTTTTTTATTTATTTAAAAATTAGAATCTCTATCAGTAACAATTTTAAAGTATCTAAGCGATCGCCTCGAGCTTGGGAATAATGGATGCAGATGACTGAGATTGGTTATTTTGAAATCAGCTACAGTTTGAGATACTGGGTCTCAAAAGACCTCAAAATGTGGGGGCAGGGCTTAAAACGCCCGGTACAGAGACGCGGTGCGGCGTCACAGTGGGACGAGGGGCTAAATAGACCCGGATAAAACAACAGACAAAATAATCCGTTGTACTTAGCCTACCGGACACTAGCACGAGTTGTCAGATGTAAATATTTTGTGCGTCCGCTATTTTTTATGTCTTGCTGTATCTCGTCTTTTGGTATACTGAGAACTGAGATTATAACGAGGTAGTTTTAATTGTTTTAATAGCTGCACGTTGTTTTAACTTCCACCACACATTATTTGTGAGGTCATCGAGCAGCTCGTCTAGGACTGTCACTGTTTAATTGCTTCGCTTCATCACAGATATTCACATTATTATTAATTCTCAACGAATGCATTATATGTATAGCATTTGACTAACAAACAAAAGGCTTAAATCTCAGCTTATTAGAGAGGAAACTGATAATGCTAACAATCATTTTTATCGTGGAGTTAAATCAGCCATGTTAACTTGATGGCCAATAATGCAGATAACATGGTCTTCAAAAAATTATTAACATTTTAAGGAGAACAAACTGATCTTTACTCATACAAAATTTTCATGTTTCTCGTGAGATTGATCTTGAATAGTTATTTTAGGCTTAAGAAAAAATACTGTAGATCAATAAATCAAAAGCTTTCTTTTCTCTGTAACTTTTAGGTAGAGTCAAGCCACTATACACAGATTCAATGTATATTGTCGTTTTAAGTAAAGTAATGACACTAAATATGACAATGCACATGACTCCTGCATTTCATAACATACTTAAGTACTGAACCGTCGTGTTGTTTAGTATTTCTACAATGAATGCTTCAGCAGGATCTTAGATTAATTATGATTGACTCGTTCGGCGATGCATTCAATCATATTTATCAGGCCTTACAAGCACAATAAACTATTAAATAACTGACGGACAGATCTTATTTTTTGATTAATGAAAAATTAAAATTTTAATTGTACTTTGCAGACAACCAGTCGTAGAAAATTGATCGCTAAAATCTCTGAAGCGTTATCTTGAAATAGGTCAATTAAAACCCAACATATTTTTAATGATATCAGGGTTATTTACAGCCTGCAACAGTATTTATTATTCAAGGTGAGTTTAAAGTATATAATCGTGTAAGAGGTGTGTGAATTGTAGATTGTATGTAAAAATCTACAACACATCTCAAAAAGTATTTCTTGTCATAAAAATCGCATCTTAACCAAGTGTATTCGTGCGATAAAATTTAAACTACCAATTTTATACGTACAACTTTTTTTCACTATGTTTAGGAATAAATCTTTTATTATACAATTTTTGGCAAAAACATTTTGTCTTTTTTTAAACAGAGTACAATATTATTATATATAGAGTTTCTAACAATCCGCGGATTAAACAGTACAAATAATGTCTCACTTTAAAGTCAGGCCTACCTTCGTCAGTGACGGCGAAGCCATACTACAGTAAAAGGGTGAGAAATGTAACAGTGGTTCTCAATATTAAATATGTTGTAATTTCAACATCATTGTCAATCAACAGATTATAGTATCGGAAAATAAATTCTACTCTTTCTATTACTACCCCACGCAAAGCGGTACGATACTAATTTCTAAAAATGAAATTACTCACTATAATTTTGTAGTCAAATTTTTATTTTGTATACAGTTTTTCTTACGTGATATAACTAAAGAATCAAGGTTAAAATGATTTCCAAACATCTAGTGGACCCCAGAAAATACAATTGTATCCAAGTGTCAATTTATTAAATATCATGACAGCCTGACTAAGAATATCCGAAAGAAAAATCTAGCCACAATGGTTACTTGCTCAACGTTATTAGATTCCCACTGTATTAGCCATGGCTAGCCAGAAACTGGCGAATACAGTGATAAAGTGTTAATGCAAAATTTTAGTACATATTTATACATGACACACATACAAATGAGGATAAGTAATTGTAAATCACCATAATTATAGGCTGTTTGCAGATTTCTATCAAATAAGGTAACGGTAGATTAACGCAGTCAGGATCGGCTTGAAGATTTATGCGCTTGTATGACTCACAAAAGTAGAATTGAATGAGTGGATAATACCAAAATCTTACTGCAGCGCTCGTGCGCCGCACACTTTGCACATATCACGAGCCAGCCATAAACGCAGTACTTATTAGGTGCATGAAATATATATAAGTGAGGCGACTAGTATCAAACACGGTAAGCTTTTTTCCGATGTTATTTTTTTGTATAAAAGTCATCTTAAAATAACAACTTTCTATAAATATTGGCCAATTCAATGACATATTGTTATCATATCGGCCAAATCATTAAAAACCAATCAGATCGCAGAATTTGAATCAGCTGACTGAATGTCATTCAGTATTTTGCATCGAATGTAAACGCCTAATGTTTAATAAATGTACTTTTAGTTTCTTGGTTTTTTGTAGTTGCAAACTTATAACTATAACTAATCCTGAAAAATAAAGTTAAATTGACATGGCCGTGTTTGGTACTGAACACATCAAATCAAATAATATTTTTCTTTATATTAAAATAGTTATTATATACAAGAAGTACGATTACACTTTGTAGCAAGTTGACATATTTATGTTGTACAAACACTCAATAGGATCAATATATAATTGTTTTTCTCAGATTTTTCCGATTCCAACTTAACAGGTCTGAAAATAATAAAAAAAACACCATTTGTAAACGGACACTTTTTACAGTAAACCATTGCATTATAAATGTATTCCAAAAGAAATTAAAATATGATTCGAAAAAAAAATTGAGAACCACTTCTTGTGTAGTGGGCGGTTGTCGTACTGTCAAAATCTTACCACTTACTCCCTCTTTTCTTGGTGTGAAGTTGTCAAATGGCGTGCATAAATAACTGGAAATAATACTAGGAAAAAAAATGAAAATAAACTGTTATCGTTAATTCCAGCTGGCATTCTGAAGATTCAATAATCAAATATTATTTATGGGAACAATTAAGATCAATTTTTTAAAAGTTCAATCGTTATATTTCTCATCAAAATTATTAAAATAAATAATTAAATTATACCGATTTCAATGGTTATGAATACAGATTTGATACGTGTTTCATATCTCAGGTAAGTATGTATTATAATATTGTTAGTATGTTTCACATGTTTAAAATTAATAAATATTTTTCAGTGTAATATTAAATGATGGAAATAAAATACGCCATTACGGAAAATAATTAAGGTTTAAAAAAGACTGCTGTGAATTCTTTGAAATCAATGTATAATAGCCCAAAAAACTGTAATTTGTTTTTTATGAAACATTTATTTAAGCAAAAACCGATTCTAGTGTATAAATAAAATGCTCAATATGCACGTATATTATATCGTGTATCACTAATTAACGGTTATAAATATTTAAATATTAACGTTTTAAGTTATTCATATTTTCCAACCATCTTAAAGAATTATTGTTAGTGTGATTAACTAACGGAGCCAAAGAAAAGTATTTATACAGTAATTAGTGTTTATATAATAATTGAAATGACCCGTATTTATTTTTTCAGTGAATCAAATTAATTGTAAATTAAATATAAACGCTGGTTACGTGGTTAGCTTCGGTTTCAGAAGTCACGAGTTCGAATCCTAGTACGGACAGTTTTATAAATTGAATTTTCAATCGGCTTATGAATTTCTGTTTGAAGACATAGATATATGTGATGTCTTCAATTACCCTCTCGCACCAATCCGATCCTGAAAACTGGTCATAGACTGATTAGGTAACCACTAGTCCTGTCCTGAATCCAGTGGCGGCCGGTCAATGTGGGATTCGATCAATGCACCCCTTGTATATATATGCAGGGACGGTTATATTTAATGAAATTATATTCAAACATAACATTTATACCAATCACTCATTTAAATTCTTCATATATTTCTGGTCTATAATAAATATTTTATTTTATTGCATTTAAAATGAGGGAATGGTATAAATGTTATTTTTAATATTATTTCATGAAATATAGCCGCTTCTGCATATACATTGTATTATATTGGGGTGCATTGATCAAATGCCACAATGCTCGGCCGCTACTGTCTGAATCTATCCTTTTATTCGTACTCTCTTTGGAAAAAAGAGAGGTTGAGCAACTGAGTAACAAAGAGTTCTCGAAAAGACATTTCTGTTGAGGTGAACTAAATTAGGAGTCCATATGCTTTGCACGGGGGAAACACTCCATGTGGAAAAGCCGTATAAAAAAAGTGTTCGTAAATAAATTGAAGATACGTTCCATTACATTGGACCGTGCAATTTCGAAACCGTGCAAAAAGAGATTTATATGTAAATATATTCAATAATCATTATCCGTATGTCAATACAGTTTTTTTATTACAAGTAACAGTATCAAAACTGTTAATAAAAACGCTTCAAGTCAATTCTTAACCTTTCCAAGATACCGAAAAAGTATCGTATTATTTTTACTGGCAACCTTTGTAAATAGCTGATGACCGTTTACGCATTATTGGCTGATCATCAAAACGATGCCATGCCACTGGCGAGGCAGATGCTACGGTCATCCTCCCAGGATCACTTTGATTGAAATTATTCAACCCTCCGAGGAATGGTAGCGGAGTCTCGCGCTCGTTTTGAGTTGGGTACGATTTCATTTAATCTTTTGATATTTTGAGAAACGTACGCAAAAACAAATAAAGTGGGATTATGCTGTTCTGCCATTTTGAAACATGTCGCAAAACAACACTTGCGTTGGCTTTCGTGTTTTATATTTCCCACCCACATAACAAGAGGCATGTACTGTTAGACTCTAGTAAATTAGGTAATACTTTCAAACTAAAATCAACCTTTCAGATAAAATCTTTACAAATAAGAGTTGTTGTTAATAACAATTTAATATCCCTGATTCATTCAGTGGATGCTTTGAGTAAATATTTTTTTATTTAATATTGATCGTTTTGTTATGTTATTAAAAGCAATAGAAGTAGATCGCTTTAATTTAATAACACGTAACCGACATTTGTTCAATTTTACAGGAGAGACAAAAAAACTGTATAAATAAATAAGGATTGGGAAATCAATCAAAATGAAAGACTTTTTGCAGTAAAATAATTATTACGTATATTATAAATAATCTGTTGACACAATATTAAATAAACTTTTTATTAAGAAGAATGTTTGATAAGAGTTAACAATTTTAATTTTGTTTCTTCTTTAATGATGATACGAGGAAACAATTCCAAGTATTTTGATCAATTCAATGCACCTGTTTTAACTTCATCCATATAATAATAGAAAAATTATACATAATGGTTATTTTTTTCTCCAGTTACGGATTGTACCCTCTCCGATACGTGTTGACAACGTATGGACATCGATATGGAAAATATTTTTATATTGAAATTGATATTGTTTGCATTCTAAATACGATAAAAATCATCCTCAGATACGTAAGAGTTTTCGCTTATGTCTACTCAATGAATAAAAAGAGAGATTCAAAAAATAAAACACATCCATGACAAGTTAATTGAAAAAATTGGCGATTTGAAAGCCGAATACGTGAACTTAAAAATAAACTACTCACAACCGCGTTGATTGAAATTTCCGATTCCTCTTTTAATAACGTCGTTCCTTTTTGAGAAATTTATTCTTGGCCTTTTTCATTCCCAACCAGATAACAAAACAACATCTGGTTCTTATAATCGGGCCAATTTTTAAATAATTAATTGAAAATGTCCCATTGTCTTTTCGTTTTGGTGAATTGACAACGTTATCACGGGCAGACGCTCCCCAGCGAACACTCGTGTTGAGCCCCTGGGCTAATTGACACGTCTCCGTCTCGCGCAGGGTTGCCACAAGAGGCCCTTTCACGGCACGTTATCGCCGTCAAATCGAGAAAATGTAAACAGAACGTAAACAAAACAAACAAAAATGAAGACACGGGTTTGTTTGAAGAAACTGTTGTGTACTTTTTTTTTCATTTACCTGGTAGCTAGGTATTTTAATTTATAATCTAATATATAAAAGAAAATGTTTGTTTGTTCGTACTTTATGCGCTGCCACACCGCTCACCCGATTGCAATAAAACTTTGACAAACTTATCGCTTGCACTTCAGGGAAGGTAACAGGCATAGTAAAATTAACTTACAGATCTTATATATATATAAATCAATGTTTTTATGTCTGCCATACCGTTCATGCAACTTGCGCGACTGTTATAGGCGTAGTACAATTAAATAACAGTAAGTGGCGCGTGTGTCTTACTATAGACAATCGGCAGCAAACGTCAAACAGACAGAAAAAAACATGCACTTCAATAAACACAAAAAAAATCTTTCTCAGAGTGTTACTGCAACGCTTGCCGGGAACCGGCTAGTTAGTAACAAAATATTTAATTTCTTAGCTCAGCAAACGGTCATGAATTGTTAACTGTAAAACATCATCACAAATCTAACCAACATAAACTTGTGACTTTAATTTTTGATTGAATGAATCATATTCTCAAAGTTGCAAGATATAGTTGTCAAAAATCACAGGGAAAAAAATGTTCTCAAGCATTATCAAAAAAATGATGAAATCTGGGTTTAAATAAATATTATTACGTCGTATGCCGTTTCCCAAAGTAAAATCTAAAGGAGGAAAAGTATTTTAACGTTACTAGTACGTAAAACCATATAAAAAAAAATATTAAACCTCTACTGACAGTAAACGTGAAGTGTTTATCTTAAATATCATTCATATTTATCGATTTATAATTGGTTTCATTTTTTTAGTATAAGAAATAGATATTCTTAAATAACAATAAAACTGAAATGTATAGAACTAACCACAGCTCAAAAAAATGAGGCGCAGATTAAACCTTAGAGTGCAATTTGGTGAGAAATCAAAAAACAATGCCATATTCACTTTATCGAGCCCTAGATTAAGCCCTCTCTTCTTCAGCGGTTCCACACCCTCTTGAGACTCGGCAACCGTCACATCTCCGATTTTGAATACCCCCAACTGTTTGTGAGAACAAGAAGACTAAGAGAATGTGACGTCACAGCTGTCTGCCTTGACGACAACTGACAGTCTAATTGGTACATAATTAGATGATTAACGACATGAGAATATTGTATTGTGTGTGGAATACAATTTCCTAATACGTTGCCTTTGTCCTTGGTTAGGGTGCTCAAATCCAGTTTCTGTACCCAATATTATTTTATTTAATCTGACTTTTTTTGCACCATGTTCATCGGTGAAATTTGCTGGAATATATTCAAGTAACTATAGTGATCTGATGGCCTACAGATATTTTAGTTTAACAGAAATGTTTTTAAAATTAATTTGTAGTCTGAGTCGTCTTTTTTTACCTGACTCCACAGCCCTGTTTATGTCAATGGACTTCTTTCTACCAAGTAAATTTTAATTCAATCAATAAAAAGAAAGCATTTACCATCTCTTTTTAGGTGTTAACTGTAAATTCATGATAAAAAGGCATTAAATTACAACAACCCATCACAACTTTTGATACTTCTTTTGTTATGAACGAAGCCAATCTTATTCTTAAAAAAATACATATTCTTTTCAGGTAGTCTCTGTCAATTCATGGTGTAAAAGAAATATAGTGTAAAATAATAAAATACTCTTTTATACCAAATATACACTTATGTTTACACAACATTATAGCATAGAGTGCTCTGTTAAATTATCTATGACAACTTGTAACAATTAACCTTTCAACTAAACCAAAATCCAATTCCTTCTACCCAGTTACAATCGAGAGTTCTAATCAAAACGTCTACTGCTTAGTAGAAACTTCTCAATACTCACATCGATATCATAAAGTGTAAATTATATTATATATATGGAATAAAGTTGAAACAACATTTCAATAATAAAAGTATTTTAGTAAAAATATATCCATAACACGCTCACCATGAGCATTTTAATGTATGTACTTTGAATCAAGACTATTTACACAAAACCAATAAAGATATAACAAACAATCGATAATAGAAATATGAAAAGAATTTATAAATGGTGAACAACTTTCATTATTTCGATTTCCAACAGTAAAATTATTTTTTGGTCTGAATCATTTTAATTTATATGCAATTATTCATTGAAGTATTTTTGAACTCTTTCCATATAAATGTATCTTACCAATTGTTTTTGTATCACCATTAGTTTGTATTAATCTTAGTGTATCAACAAATAAGTTTGGCTGTTGAAAATGCTTGTGAATTTAATTTAAAATGCTTACGCAAAACTGGTTCGGATATAAATAAATAAATGTGTAATTAGTACAAAAGAGTGTTGATTTTTTTAAAAGTATTAACATAATTATTCATGAACGTATGTTGGTTTTTTTTATTCTTATAAAGTGATAGAATTACTTCTGATTTTGATCCTCGCGTTTCACTCCCTGATAATATTGTGCCACCTCGCACCTACTTCTACCAAATTTCATTACTTCATCAAGCCAGTGGTATTAACAATAATTTATGAATGGTTTTTTTTCAGTAAACCTGAAAACATTTTTTTTTTTTGTTGAATATTTGTACAAATGTGTGGTTTTAAAATCATATATATGATTTTTTTAATATCCTATTTTTGTAATAATCATTAAAACAAAGCCAAAACTCAATCAAAGCTTTTGATCCAAAATCCATAATTATGTCTGATTACAATAGCAAAATGTGAAAATCTGTGTTTTTAATACAATGAATACATCGATATCTATCTATGTCTTAGCGGTTAGAATTTTGATTATCAATAAGATGGTCCCTTATTAAAGTTGTGTAAGTTTCATTCAAGAATATTGACTTCTTAAATTTAACATTCAATATCTTAATCTAAAATATATTAACTGTTATTATTCAATACAAAATCGTGTATAAATTCAAGATTGAAAAATTTTTGCTCCACGATTTTGAAATCCTATGATTTTTAAAACAATTTTTTGTCGATTTCAAAAATCCAGGAATTTAGCTCTTCTTCTAATCTTCGAGTGCAAAATCTCAGGAATTTACGGAATTTCAAAAATGTAACGATGTGAGACATTTTTTTAGGTCTTCCAACATTTGTCAATTTCTAAAACCCAGCAACTGGCTAAATAAAAAAAAATGGAGCCTTTTTTTCTTTTTAGCTTTCGTATAACTATCTCTAATTTTCTCAATCCCGAAATCCCGAGATTAGTGCTACGGCAACTCCAGGATTTTGGGATCACAAAATATTTTCGGCGGATTCATCGACAATTTTGTGGATTTTCATTTTCAATGTTAAATTTTATTTATTAACTTTGTTATTCCACGAATTGTTATACAAAATTTGACACCTGTTTCTTTTATTTGAAAAGCATCATTATAGTAAAAATGTTTGAAGATACTTCTCAAAAATGCGAAATACGTGTCACAATTCAACAACAAAAACAAACACAACCAGTGTAACAGCAAAGTTATTAAATTAAATTTTATATTAAAAATATGTCTGTTTTATAGAGATAGAACCTGTTTCGTCTGTAAATCATGAATGTGTAATTAAACTCTCACGCGCATTGGTTTGATTGATTGTATTTGATAACCTACTATTATAGGTGCTGTTGCATGTTCCGAATGTGTATTTGCCTACTGTACAAGCATCGTCGTGCCGTTTGTGACCGGATAGCGTACAGTGAATCCAGCTGAGGGAACTCTATCACTTCACTCACTTTCCGCTTAGTGGACTGCAATTGATTGCATTTGGCAACAATGCAGCTGCAGTGCGCGTCGTGATAGTGTGATATGACACAACTTAACAATACTGCGCTATCTTTACCATATCACATCATCGGCTGCCATCTTCTATACCGTGCTGCAAAGCCTCCCAAAACTCCTTTTACACTTCTCTCATACGTAAGGTTAAAGCTGTACCGTAATTCTGTCGCCTGCTGTAGTCTAATTGGTATGAGGTTGCTCTACCGATCAGGCGGGCTTGAATTTGATTCCCGGTAATATCAATCTCAAAGATACATTTTTTTCAATTTAAATTTGACAGCTGAGTCGTGAGTGTTTGTGATGTCAATTATCATTGAGTTGATCTCGAGTGACTTAAAAAAAATTCTCATCAAGGCTACTGCCTGTAATGCTATTTTTTTTCATTTTTAAATTATTATATAATTAATAATTATAAACTTGAGTATTTCATCAATATAGTGATTATGGAATAAGCTTTTTTGATACGCTTGATATATACATATGTGATAAATGATAACGTCATATATATTTTTAGCCTTTCGGCTGCCGTAGAAAATAGTACGATTGTACCTAGCACACCGACTATAATTTTCAATTATTAATTTAATTAGTTTTTGACGAGGCAGCTCGTCTCTGGCGTGTTAAGCACGGAAAATTTGACGAGATATTTCATCTGTGGCAGCCATCCAGTTCTCCAGCTGTAGTGTAGAAATTCTTAAATTATTTTTTTTGAAAATGACATCAGCATTTTTAAAATATTACACATTTCAAACTGTTGTAACTTAACTGTTCAGCTTCTGTTTTTCCGGTTCCATTCTTTTTAATTTACAAAATTGTTACTATTGCTTAGTTTTTTTAGTGTATATTTTCTATATTAAATTAATAGCTGCTTATTAAGAAGGTAATTAACATCATCATTGAAACATAATATCATTTAATCACCCGTTAGAACATTTTTTGTTGTTAAGCAATTTAATACACACGTAGAATAGATTTTATGGGATACAATGACATTAATAGTATATCTTATTTTCAACAAAACAGTACTTTAAAACTTTTCCCTTAAAGCCACAGAGTTATATTAATCAATTCTAATATTTCACACATCAACGTATTCGGAAAATATATTTTTAATTAAAATAATAAATAGCACGCAGTTTTCGATATTTTTATGACAAAAAAAAACATTTTTTTCAGATACAGGTTTGAATAAATAAAAGAATTCCCCTGTGACAAAACATTTTTTACGTCCAGAAATAATGTCATAAAAAATGTGTCATTTATGACAATTTGATGAGACAGCTCCAATTTGAATAACATAGTTGAAAAGGCATAAGAACCACACAAAGTGAGAATTTAGTCAAATTTATGTATCATTTTGTTTTTATACCGCATCAATAATACTGGGAAAACACCGACCAGTTATTTAAAATAATCTGTTAAAAATGTGTCCAACATAATGAAAAACGATTTAATTTTATAACGTTAAATATTATAACATTTTATAACAGTCAACAAATTTACTTTTCGATTCTAAAAATAATTTACAATTTCACTCTCAAACATAATAGGTACAATAAAATATTTATTTCATTAAATAAATATGACATGTAGTATCTCACTTATTGAATTTTCCAATTCCCGTTTGTTTTATTTGTGATTAACTCATAGCTGAGCTTTTTGTGGAAACAAAACGAGTAATTGAATAATCATTATAAAAACCACAGTAAAAGTCATCTTTCTTGATTTCATGAAACATTATTGTCTATCTATACTTCTATAGTATGACAAAAAAAGGAATTAGGAGACAATAGGAATTAAAATGTTTTTAAAGGTCAAATAAGTCCTAGCTTTCACGATTGCTTTTTAAGTATTGGATTGGAGGTATCTCAACAGAAGTTTTTTTAACGAGAACTGTTTGTTATTCAGTCACTCAACCTGTCCTTTTCAAAAAGAGTAGTAGAGATAGAATGTTAAGGCAAGGACAAGACTAGTGTTTAACTAATTACTCTCGCTACGCCTAGTTATTAAGGATCGGAAAAGGTGGGAGAGAATTTTCGAACATCACAAACACCCATGCCTTGGAACATAAATTGATAAGTCAAATGAAAAAATGTTGTTTGTACTGGAACTCGAACCTGTGAGATCTGGCACGTAGACCCCCAACGCTATCCGCTGCGCCATAGGGCCCGACAAGAAACACAATAAAAAATAATTCTTCTTTCCAAATGAATTTTATTTATCTCAGTTGTCATAATTGTTTTTTTATTTCAAAATGTTATAATCCAATTTATTTGCAATCATAAAATTCACTTGACATTTTTTGAGAGTCGAATGAAAAAGTCATTATTTTCATATATTTTTCATTGATCTTAACCAATATTCAGCAATCAGATAAAATCCGTCGACAGATTATCTGTCCTGCTTCTGACAACAGTTTTGCCGACTTATAAGGCCTAATGGCCTCGTAGAGCCTCCACCTTCCATTCACCCCCCCACGCATATCGCGCCAAACATTGTCAGCTTTCATTAGTGATAATGAAGATCCCTCTCGAGTGATTAGCGCTCCATTCCCTTCGACTCGGGTTAGGGGTCTTGGGTTTAGTTCCCAGTTCTTAAATACGCAAAGGCGTGCCAACTCAAATAAAGGTTGTATTTAAATTTACAAAAAGAAAAATAATTTGTATAAAACGAGTTGACACTGTATTCAATTATTTTACCTAAAAAGATAATTTAATAATTTTGACCATTATTTTTTTGTTTTCTTTTAAGTAATTATATTGTTAACGAGCGTTTCTTTCCGGCTCATCAATTTTCATTTTTTTAAAGAAAATCATCCCTTAAATATTGAAATCTTCCAGATCCTCATTTGGTAATAATATATGTACTCCTTTATTCATTAAGGTGAAAAAATAACTAAGTACTTTATTACTACAAATAATCATTTTTTATATAGTTGGTAGCTAATTCGACGTATGCCTTCATCGGAATTATGTTTAAACATATATTAACCCATCTATGTATATAACTAGTTATCTATTTCAATATCGTAATTTATATTACAAACTTAAGTATTACATTTATTAGCTGTACTGTAGTGTTTCTTAGAACGATCACAAATTTGGGATTATTCAAAGAAAATTAGTTAAAATTAAAGTGATTATTTATAATTAGTTACGTTAGCGTCTTGTAGGAGCTTTAATAGCGGTGATTGATCAAAAATATAAAATTTAAAATAACTTTGATTATTCCACGTTTTGTGTAACTAACTGTGACACGCGTTTCGCCTCTAAAATTTTATATTAAAATGAACTTCCACAAAGTTACCGCCGAAACCATCGAAAGTGATTGATCAATATTTTTAATTTCCTTAATTATGCCAATAATTTATTTATTTCTAATTGCTCTAATGCATGGGTGTCCAACCGGTAGATCGCGATCGACCGGTCAACCCCAAAGCGAAATTTGGTCGATCCCGAAAGCTTTCGTTAATTTCGAAAAAATATATAATTTAAATATAAAATATACAAAAATACTACAATTGAATTATTTTGTAAGCACATACCTATCTAATGATATGTATTTTGCATTAAAAATGAACATTTCTAAGTTTGAAGAAGGGAAAAAAGCCCAAATAAATAAGAATGATGTTAGAACTCGCGTCCGACTTCTAAAGTCGATCCCAGGGCAAAAAAGGTTGGACACTCTTGCTCTAATGCATTCAGTTTAAGGCTTATTCATTCATCAACTGGATGGTCATTCATGCGTCAGAGATGAGTTATCTCGTCAATAATCAGTAAAATTAATAATTGCACATTATAGCCGGCGTGTTAGGTATAGTACTTACTTGTACTACGTACTTTTTTCTACGGCAGCCAAGAGGTTAATATTTGTTGGTACATTATTATAATTATGTATAAAAAGCAAACTATTTTATTTTACCATAATTATAAATCGTTGAAGTTGTGTATTGACGAATTCATATTTTTTGACATTATAAACCCAGTTTCTTTTGTTGGCCTTTACAGATTTTGTAACTTGTTACTGTATAGCATGCTGACTTACGTTAAAATGCAAAATACAGAAACCTATGACTCAGTACAAAGATAATTAAAGAACTTAACGTAGAAAAAATAAACTGATAAAACAAGAAAAATATTTACTAAACGTAGTATGCTAATAATTTCCAAAAAACATCTTCAGTATTTCGTTAATTTTATCCTTTGAATATTGAGTGAGCCACTGACGACACCCTTAGTTACCTACCCTGCTTGCTTGCTTATTGTCTTAAGGAGACATCGACGGCTTTTGTAACCCTCTAAGTGTTGGGGTTTTCTTAGCGTGACATTTGTTTGGAAAGGGTTTTCCTTTCTAAGGCTTAACGACGTTTATGTTATCCATAGTCAATTTAGATTTTTTATGAGCCCTAGATTGAATCATCGTAGTTACAGTTATTGATTGATTATATATAAACCTTTTTTCTTTGAATTATTCTCTTTTTAGCTCACAACCATAAACAACGTTAAAGCTTGAACACCTGTTAAAATTTTTCGAAATCATATTCGGCATAGTAACTTTACTTAACTAAAAAAAATAATTTCCACAATAAAATAAAACGAATGACCAAGTAATGCAACACTGCTGTAAGTCAAGGATTTTCCAAGAACTTTGAAATCAGTTTTAAAATTATAATGTAATGCAAAATACACCAGTTAATTTTACATAGATAATAATTACTGACTGAAATTTAGTATCACTTTTGAAACGTTATAGTTTTTCACTTTATCACACATACTTTTGTCTTTTGACAGATTCAGACATTTAAGTACACGATTCACCTCAAAATTATGACAAAATATGTGGACTAATAAATCATTTGAATGATTTTAATGTGACACCAGATAACATCAAATGTATTACTACTATCAATACGATAATAAAATGCGTCAAAAATATACGTTGAATAGATATCATATGTCGTATTAAAAATAATCTACAATTAATAATTGATCTAGCCAAAAGATGAGCTTGCAACCTTCTGATCACTTTTTGTTGCCGATGAAATACATAATTATTTAAGACTAGTCAAAATTTGTATTTTACTTTTCCGTAGCAAAAAATATAAAGCATAACAACTTACTCTTGTGTTTATACAGTTTAAGGTCCCCTAAATAAAATACCCCCAATAAAATCGAACAAACAATTGGGGACCTATTTAGGGTTAAAAGGCATCGGCGGTTTCTTAAGTCTTCACTTAGTAGGGGTGTATTAACGTGACATAACTGGATTTGGTACTTATAGAATATTGTGTAGATAGTCTTGTAATGGTAATGTGGATGCATCAAAGCAACCCCAAGCTTACCTTTCATAATAAATAGGCCGTCGCTGCGAAAACAGATTAACCCTAAGGAGATTATTAGCATAAGGTTTTGATCGGAAAGCGAGAATTTTCAGTGTTTTCAAATTGTGTCTGAAAGTCACTCATGATATGATTTTTTACAATTAGATATTTAAGCTTTTCCTTAATGTATGGAAATTAAAAGATTAAATTTAAATTCTCCAAATTATGCATATTCACACAAGTTTTGTCACTACCGACCCGGGTATTTCCGATTTCAGCATCTTCATGCGTTCAAGTGCATGGATGAACTTGAGCTGACAGTTCAGTTCAAACTAGTCAGAAATGAATCGTACATACGATCTTGACAGAAATGTCTATTTTGGTAGTAGTAACACAATTGACAAAAGACTTCCATATTTATTTTTTCCATATCCGCTTCCAATATAGAGCATATGGACTCCTAATGGAGTTTATCTCAACAGAAATGTTTCTACAAGAACTGCTTGTTACTCAGTTGCTCAACCTCTCTTTTTCCAAAAAGAGTAGGAATAGAAGGAAAGGGCAAAGACAGGACTAGTGGTTAGCTAATCGCTCTCTATACGCCCCGTTCATATGATAGGATGAGTGGGAGGGGGGAATTCAAGACATCACATACATCCATGCATTTTAACAGAAATTCATAAATCGATTGAAAAATCAATTTATAAAACTGCCTGTACCGGGATTCGAACCCGTGACCACCGTAGCGGTAGCCAACGATGTTGACCACTCGACCACACAGGCGGCTAAATTAGATTATTGTATTACTAATTTGCTTGGAACAGCAGTATATTAGTATATTCTTGCGATGTGTAGGCAAGGTATTAGTGTGACAAGGGCGAAACAAAAAAAAGTTTTGAGACAAACACAAAAACAGTCTTTGTCTTAATACAAAATAAAGTATACAACAAAACTAAATATAAAAAGACTATAATAATAATAAAAGAGACACCCTAAGCCTCCGAGTTGTCCATATTTATTAATCGAATTCAATTTTAACCAGATCCACACTAATATTGCAATCGCTTATATAATATTAAATATTAAGAGCTTTTGTATTTATCCTTTAAGACTTCTCTAAATCTTCCATTTTTATTTACTCAGACTCAACTAATTTGTAAGTTTCCATTTTTGTAATCTAAAATATTTGAGAGTTTTTATTTATAAAATAATAATACCAGCGTATGATAAGCCAAAATATACATAAAGTATTGTCGACTAATGTTAGTTAAACAAAAAAGAATAACAGTCACCCCGTGTTTACTAACAGCATCATCCTGAAAGGAAAAAATCTCAGTTTCCGGTCTCGCTTCTCTGTGATACAAGTAGCGCCACCTCTTAATCGGGTCGCGCACCTTTTGTATGGCACACGAGTGAAAGTTTTAATGGCCGCATTTTACACAATTACAACGGCCATTACCGTAGCTTAAAGTTTGTTTAATAATATATTATTATACCAGCACATGCACTTAACAAGATACTTCCTCTTAAACCTCCAACATTTTAAAGTTGCGTTAACTCCGCCATCATTCCTGAATAATCTTTTTACCAATCAAAACTGTTGTATACAAAACGAATTAGCTCAATTGAAAAACCTGAAATATGTAATTTTTTGAAATTGTGACAAAATATCTGATGTAATTATTTACTTTTGTAATTATCTGTTGTAATAGCGATTAGCTAGCCACTAGTCCTGTCCTAGCCCTTTCCTTCTACTCCTACTCTCTTTGGAAAAAGAGAGGTTGAGCAACTGAGTAACATGGTAAAAAAAATAAAAAAATATTGTCTTTCAGGATCAGGGTCAAATCATGGGTCTTTTAAAACAGTTTTATCTTGCTGTTATTCGTATCATTTAAAGTTTATTTTTTGTATATATTCTTGAGATTGAACGAGTAATAACTTCAAATTGATTATGTGATGTACTTTTAGATTTCAGGATATGAAAATTAAATTAGATGGACTTATTGTTTAATTACATTGCACGAGTTTTTTTAATGATGGGTGAAGTTGAAAGAATTTTATATTTTCGCGTTTAAGCTTTATAAATATTGTTTTTGAAAAACCAATTAATCAAGTAACATGAACCCTGCTGTTTTATTTAGTTGTAATAATGTCTAGACGCTAATAAAGCCCGTTTATCCAATACGTAACAACTTCACGACCAACGATATAATTGTTGTATTTACTCTATGCACGATGTTATATTGGTGACTTTTTAATTGCAATTTTGTTCATTGCTATTATTAATCGATCTTTCAAACGTAAACGGTTTCAGTTTAATGTAAGGTATTACCATAAATCATTTTCTAATATTTTGATTGTTAAATGTCTATCTAATGACCACTCATATTACGTATAAGATTATTATCTCACACATTCATCATGCATACTTTCATCCAGGGCCGGCGCTACCATACAGGCGAACAAGGCAATTGCCTAGGGCGCAAATCATTAAGGGGCGCATAAATTGAGTAATCAAAATATTTTTTATATTCTAATAACAAATAATAGTTTTTACTTGTATCTGTTCGTTAAAACTATGTATCGTATTCTATATACTTCGAAAAAAGTAGGTTGAGCGACTAACTAACAAACAGTTCTCGTAAAAAAAATCTTTTGAGATACCCCCGTTAGGAGGCCATATGATTCACACTGAGAGCGGACATATAAAAAAATATTCCACAGTTTGTTAAAAAGGGGGCGCGCCAACAACCGTTGCCTAGAGCGCCAAATAACCTCGCACCGGTACTGCTTTCATCGATCAATCAAAAAAGATTCTTAGAAAGATACATTTTGCAAATAAACAATCAAAATTAACGGGCTTTTAAAAAAAGCCTGTTTTAATCGTTTTCATATATACATTCGGTGAACAAGACTTATCAAACATAAAAATCTTGAACGAATAAAATGAAATTCAAAATCGAATTTTCACACAGTTACATACATACCATATATAATATTTACCTATAGCTGTCGGCTTCTGACATCTTTGACGTTTGACAGATCAATTAATAACAAAAGTGAACACAGTCACAATTTATACATTATTTCTAGGTTTACTAACCTAAAAACAGTAAATAAAAAAATTGATTCGTTTGCCATGAAGGTGTTGCGACATCTATTTAGATTCTATTAGTGTCCGTAAAAAATAGATCTAAGTATAGGACCGATTAAATCTTTTTTTTTTCTACTGACTTATTCTTTGAGAACCATATTCAGACTTATTATCACCATTTGATAATAAAGTAAACATTTATTTGAATTTACACCTTATGAATTACAAAATGGAAGTTGAGATTTTTTTCTACTAGACCCAGAGCTTGATACAGAGAATAATAGTATAGATTACAAAAAATATTTTTTTGATAATTACGAATTAATTATTTACAAACTAATTACAAAACAAATTAGTGGTTGGAACATTTAATTGTGTATAAAATAAATTTAACTGTGGCAATCCACCTGTCATGTTTATAATTTGTTTACAATCAGTGGGAAAACAAATGTAACAGATTATATTTTATAATTCATATTAGTTTAATTAATATTACTTTTGTATTGTACTCTCTCATTTTAAACAATACACAATCTATATTAAAGTATTTTTAGCTGTTATTTATAAAGTAAATGATAAATTTGACTAGACATGATTCCTTAGTTTTCACAGTATTTATTTAAGAGCGATAAAAAAATATTAATATAATACCTACGATAAATAATCGAGTATTTCAGAATATATTTTACTTTATGACAGCTGAAAGCTATCAGTTTAAAACCTGTATACATTAAAACTGTCTGGCTAGAGAAAAAATAACATAGATATTGTATACTTCAGGGAACGGCAACACACGCCCGAGAGTGCTATTTCGACCTCAGAAAATAGTTCGTGCGCTCACTATGAGAACACATCTACATTTTATTTTATTAATAATAAGACATTTTTACTTCTTGTCTAATAAGGTAAACTACTACGTGAATCCAATTATAGCTAGGGTTTGTATAACCGGTAAAATCAGCCAACGTTAAATCGATCGGTAATTATTGCAAATTAAGGGCAGGTATAGGCATATTATAACAAAAGAATATTGCAGAAATACATTCAGAATGTGGAGTTATATTTTTAAACTCTAACAATAAATAAACACGCATTGTAATTGTTACTGCTCATCCTTGTTTCATTTTACTTCCATCACCAAAACGATTGCACTTTGCATCTATGTATGTTATAAGATATTATGTATTTGGTTATAATATATTCTTAATTTTATGTGTATTGTTAGATTTGTTTGATTGGGTTTTTTCTTAAAATTTGGATATTATTGTTTAAAAAAATAAATTAATATTGAAAGATAGTATGTTAATACTCTTAATTTATGTATTAACCACATTAATAATCAAATGAATAAACTGATATGAAGTTATTATTATTAGCTTATTACCAAATCAACCATAATCGACGTGGTATATAAGTGAGAATTAAAACACTCATTTCCGCATTTCAGTAAAAATATAAAAGACATATTTATGTCAAATATTATTTTTGAATTATTTCAGTTTCAATCTAAGATCCAGTTTTTATTAAAAAGTAGTCACATACTATTATTTTTATTTATAGGGAAAAATTACTTACTGTTTTCCGGTAATTAAAATTTGACAGTAAGTTGCAAACCCTTATTATTTTGTTTGCATATAACAGACTTACACAAACAACGTCTCGATGCGTATTTTTGTACGACTAACTTTTTGGTCAGTAAATAGTATGTAACTAGAAAAATAATTAATCTGTAATAGTGAAATAGCTTTTCCCTAGATATCGCCAAACCTAATAAAATATTATCGCCATGTTTTATTTCGCGAGTAATAAAAATATAGTTTTTTGTTTGTTTTAAAACTATTTAATTTATATAAAATATTTTTACATTTTCTGCCATACAAATTTTTCAAATAACAAGTGCACCATTAATGGCAATATGGTTACCGGCACCTGCTATACATTATGATTTTTTTTAAAAGCGATGATAGATTATCCTAGTATTTCACTGCCCAATTTTCGAATTAAGGTGCATTGACTTGGCTCAGTGGGTATTAAAGAACGTATATATAATATGTAACGTTCTATGCATACATCAAATTGTACAACAGTAGTTACGCCACTCTAATATTTATATAAACGAAAGGTTTTCATAGAGAAATATTAAATCAATGAGCAGAATTTAAAAAAGATAATAATTCAATTCTTGTTCAAATATCCCTAATAATGAATTTAAAATAAGAATAGTAATAAGCTGTCCTACTTAAAGTGGTGTGTGCAAATTATTATCTTTTAACTTAATTTATATTATCACAGAAACGACTTGTTTTAATCAAATTTGTACGTAATTTTTTAATTCATTTCGTTATGAATAATATTAATAACTGCAACATCAAATGGAAAAGATTAATCGTCCGTTAAATTGTCAATTCTTGAAGTCGCTTCGTCACTATTATTATATTTACCAACGTTTGGAAAACATTTTACTGTCGAGGTATGTAATAAAACATTGAGAAAATAAAATTGATCACAAAAAGTCCTGAAAACTTTGAATATTGCTGCAAAAAAGAAGGTAAATTTATTTTTCAATTATTTCCAGACCCATCATTGTGTTTTGTAGTGTTGGAAACACCGAAGTATTCAAACGAAACTTGTCTCCCGGTACATGCTGGAAAAACATAAAAACTTTTACAATTAATTCGGTTAATACATGAACATTGAACATACTCAACAGATGTGTGTATAATATATGTCTTCTGTCTTGTATTTTACATCATTATTTACATTTATTATGGACACAAAGCAAGCGAAATTTTAAATTAAAGAATAATAAAACCATACTTCAAAATTCGCATTGAAATGTCTTCTTTACAAAACTACGTATTTTCATCTAAGAATAAATTACTATTTTACATATTCTGTACTAATCTGACAGTTTTAATGAATTTTTACTATGTTACTTTACTTGTATTTTGACACTTTTTTGGATTTTTCTGGCAAACTAGGGTCTTACGCTAACCCTCTTGGAGTGCAAAAAAATGACTCTTACTTTTACTTATTAAAATAAAACATCTTCACACCAAAGAAATAAATCGTTTCTTCCAAGCCCATAAACAATGTTAGAATGTTATTTTTACTATAAATAACATTTTTAATACCATTATAGATATGATATGTTTGAATATTTTATTTATTACTTGGTATGATATAATATTATGCCAAATATAAAAAAAAAACATAATAAAATATTAATAGAAATAACGGCATTTACTCCAATACGCTTAATGCGCTGACAAAATAATGTGTTTGTGTGCTTGTTGTGCGCTAAAAATCACTTGTTTTTTCTTTCACACATACAGACTCTCTCTCTCTCTCTCTCTCTCTCTGCGCATTATATATTTTTCCATCACCACAATCACCGACATATTTACAAGTCAGATTTTAATGTGAAGAATCAATTATTGCTTAAACTTTTTTTGCTTATAAAAGGTTGAATTATTATTTATTAATAAATAAAGCTTGCTCTAAAGTATTTGATTTGTTACAAAATTATCATGGTGAAAGTCGATATTATACTCTTAAATTGATTTACAAATTTTACCAAGTAAAATTCAATCAATTTCATTTCGGTTTATTGTTCGCTTAAGCTCTTTTCTCAAACATAACATATGTAGATCCGCACTTTCCAAGTAAAGCCTACAATATGCGTAATGAAATTTCTACGTATAAACAATCATTGAAGAAATTCAAATAAAAGAGATTGATTTTATTCGAATCGTAATATAATATTTATATCTATAAATCAATATATTCTATAGACGAAAATCTTCGCAGATATAATGTCATTTTAACGCAATAAAAACAATAACGATATGAAATTGATACATATTGAATTTTTCGTAAAGAAAAACAAAAAAATACATATATTATTTATCTACGCCACTGAATTTTAACGTGATCACCGTTGCGAATAAAGAGTATGGTGTTACGTATACGATAAAGGTGTTGTCAACAATTATTTTATAATTTATATTTATAATATTATTCATCTTTTCTATGTGTTAACCTACAACTGTGGGTGGAAAATCATTATATTTAATAAGTGGAACACAGTTCAAAATGCTCGCAATAAACGAAGCCAGTTCTAATCACTTAATTGAAATGTGAAATCAGTACAAATAAAATGTGTTTTATCAATGTAAAATTATACATATTTTATATAAACTGGTCTTAATCACTTTTCAGGTGATAATTTCAAATCAAGACTGGCTCCACTAACGTTAGAATTGTCATAAATTTGAAATTACTGAATTTCGACCATAAACCAATTAATAAGTAAACAGCAAGAGTGGGAATCTAAGGTGATGGCGGCTATAATATCAGCCGAGAGAATAAATCTGGTGGTCAATGATTAGAGCAGTGGTTCTTAACCTTTTCGAATTCACAGTGCACTTTTGATCATGGGAAAAAGTGGCAGTGCACCAGAATTAAGAGATCGAAAAAAATATGTGGACATAATTTTTTTTTTAACTTTTTCCGTTTTTTACTATTTTGTGGATTTTTCGGTTTTTACTATTTTACGGATTTTTTCGTTTTTACCATTTTTTTCGCGGTGCACTTGCAATAAGCTCACGGTGCACCGGTTAAGAACCACTGGATTAGATGAATACTACGTACATATTTGAGAATGTCTTGACGGGATAAAACCCTTAGTGATGTTGCTTAAGGTAGGCAAAGATTTTTAAAATACGACGCATTCATTTATTAAAGACTATCATTACCAAAAGTATGTATGTACTTTGAGTGGGAAGGTGCCCACTGTGTCTTATTTTAGGTATTCAAATCCAAACAACAGTCCACAAAAATCTTATCAACAACTTGATCTTTAGACTGGTCATCTGATTCAAGTTAAAGGCCTCCAATCTCTAATTCAATCTAAATATTCAAAAATAAAATTATCCGGAAAATACTTGCCTGGGTAAGGGAGCCTCAAAGTTGGTACATTCGTACAAGCGCTGAGGACACCAACATGATGAGGGCACGGAGACTTGGACGTGCAGATCACGTGGTCAGATGCAAGAAAATGGATGCAATATTGAAGGGCAACGTGGAAAATGATTCTTCATAAGTAAATCTATTTTTCTGGAAAATATTGCTGAGAATTGAGATTTCAGATGGCAGGTAAACAGTCGGGATAGTGTTTGACGCCTAATTAGTAAGTAAATAATGGGTGAAGCAATGTTATACACCGCTTGATTTTCTTTAAAAAAAATTCAAAGACGTATAAAGACATATATTTTGTGATAAGTATTGCGACTTTATTATACAGGCTGTGAATTATAAATGTTAAGCTATTTATCGGTTACCAAAATTAATATCAAGCATACCTTTTTATTGACGATTACGTGTTGGGATTAAAAATGACAGTGTAGATATATATCCAGCTTTACTGATGGAATTTAAGCTGCAATCAGATGTTAATGTCACTTAGTAGTTTGCTCAATGATCTGAATCGTCTAATCAGTTTCTTGAATGATGATCTTTAATTATAAAGTTAAATTAACTCTGAAAAAACATAACTACTTTAGTAAAATGCGTTGTTTTGTAATTTGTTAGTATATAAAACAACAATTAAATTTTAAAAAGTGCAGTCTATAGACAACGCATTTATTCGTATTAAATACTGTAATATTTATGATTATCTTTCAGTTTTATCAACAAGTTATAGTTGTCTAGCAACTTCACTCTATAATACCGACCAAAAGTGTGAGAAGATTCTAGTTTCCAGTTTGACGACAGCTGATGTTGATGTCTATTTCATGGACTGCGCTTTGATATTTTGCATTCCCTGTGAGGCGTATTGTGTTTTTTGAATTTTGGCAAAAGCAAAGGGTGTCTTGTGGAATGCCAAGTACACCGGGGTAACCTTAACGTGACATTCTTGCAAAGTCAGACGGTGGGACGCACATAGGTTCATGGCAAGAAATACGAGTTTAAAAATTAATCCACGAAAGCATCCCCAAGACGACGTTCCCTTATCGACTGGGCTCCGTAGCGATGTCTCGGATGGCTTTGCAAATATGTTCTTTAGAACGTCAAGTGTCGCCATTTAAACTTGTCTATTCTTTTCAAGAACTTTCGTATCGTTCATATGAAAGGTAACAATTTGGATTTAAAAATATGTACAGTTTAAAACTACATATTTCATATAATTTAAGATTTCGACTGAAGGTGCTTGGTGGAATTTCAATATTAAATTTGAATCGTTCAAACTATGCACATTCTCACAGATTTTGTCACTTACGACCCGGGTTTCGCCTTTCGTCAGTTCAAGTTCATCCGTGCACTTGAACGCCTGAAGATGCCGAAAGGCGAAACCCGGGTCGTTAGTGACAAAATCTGTGAGAATGTACATAGTTTGAACGATTCAAATACATATTTCATTCATATAACCACTCACAAGGCATCAGTTAATACATTGGTTTGTTTTAACCAGGGCTGTGGAGTCGGAATTAGAGTCGCGGAGTCGCGGTATTTTGACCGGAGTCGGAGTCGTGAAAAATGAGCGGCTCGATTTTTTTTTTGAAAAATATTTTTAATGAAGTGTATTCAAACAACATAGTACAAAGTGTTGACATTTCATGCTTGGCTGACTACATATGATCTGATGGTATACATATATATAAGTTAAAACGAAAATTTTGAAAAATTTCCTCGGAATCGGAGTCGTCTTTTTTTACGTGACTCCGCAGCCATGGTTTTAACTATCAATCTTTGGTAGAATAATTCATTTAAATAAAATACAGTTAATTTTAATTCTTAACTTCTTGTAACTTAATTCGTGTTTTGCAATTAATCCAAAAATAGTAAATGTTTCTCAAATAAATTAAGCCTTATTTAAAAATGTCATCAACAAACAAGATGTGACTATTTCGTATAAACGCCATCATATTAAAAAATAATTACTGCTGATTGATAAGTGCGTATAAATCTAGTAATACGATTTCAATTAAAATGATTTAAGTATTAGGATAGAATGAACATTTCGGTAGAATTAATTCAAAGCATTTCTTTTTCTACATGATATTTTTTTTACGGAAATGGTTTTCGGATTTAAAATGTTTTTTATATGAAATGCGTCACAACATATTATGTCATACAAAAATATACTCAGAATATGTATGCAAAATCTTTACCTCTGTGAGGTGTGCTGACATATCTGACGGATTTATCCACGCTTACGATCTTGTGGATTGAACATATTCATCTTTATTTAAAAGTACGACTTCTCCGCAGAACGAAAATCCAATAACGATGCCACTTAAATTTTAAATGATAATAAATATGGAAATATATTGTATAATGTAATACATCTATATTTTCTTTTCTTTATTTCATTCGTTTGTGATTGAAAAAGAAAAAAGATGTTTACTGTTTTATAAAATTATGTTCACGTACACAAGTCTAAGAGTCGTCTCTGTTTTTTGATAAAGAATTCATAAGAACGATGTGAGACAAAGAAGAAAATAATAAGGTATTCTTCTTTTTGAATTAACATATATTTTCGTGTAATGACTTTTGATTTCAAGTAGGGATTAAGAGATGATATAGAGTTGTTGAAAAATAATGACCAAAATTTTTATCATAAAACGTTTTTCACTTCTTCAAAGATTCAATATCTGATACTCTCGCCAATAATCGTATGTTATCAAGCAGAATATTTTTATGATAATTTCCATACTTAAATAAAAATAAATTTAAAAAATACAATACGTCACCTGATGTAGAGATAGTTACCAAAAATTATTCATAGCGCAAAGGTGTAATCAAATAAAACAGAAAGATGTTGATAACATATTTCGACATCAAATATTCATAATGAAATATTTGAAATCATAAATTACACTTCTATAGACAGTAAAATGTAAAGAGAACTTACAAAGTGGAAAGGGAACTCGGCTTTAGTTGGATCAATAGTTGTGACTTTTGAAGACAATATCATTTGAGATTTTTATACATCAACATCCCAGAAGATTCAGGCGTTTTGGCTTGAAACTTGTCGTTAATTTTAAGTCGGGCAAAACAAGATCAAAGTTAAATTTATTTTCGAAAAATTAATTATTTTAATAGATACACTTTTTATACGTTTTGTGAGCAAGTACGTACCAATCTATAATATTTGGACGAGAAACGTAAAAATCATTACAAAGAAGATGCCAAAATTTTATTATTATCCTAGACGACAGCAAACATTTAACAATATACTAGTGTTTCAATAATATATATATGTTTCATTTTCAAACTTCACATTTTACATACTTTTTTTTTAAGTTTTAAATCAGAAATAGCCAAATTATACTTTCAATAAACGACATACGAGATCGACACCGAGACCTTCTCAACGCCATGCAGGCAATCTATGCAGGTTTGTGTAAATATATACTAAAGTTGTAAACAAAAATAAACCACTTTAATTAAAGTTTCATTGTTTGGATCACGGTTTTTTATATGGTAAAAATCACACATAGAAATTGCAAATATACTTAGAAACATTAACACATGTATTCTATTAACTCGATGGCTACCACAGACGAGATCTCTCGTAAAATCTGTCGTGCTCAACACGCTACAGAAGCTATCTCGTTAATAATTAATTAAATAATTGTTGCAAATTGTAAGTACTATTAATTATATAGGGCAGCTAAAAGGCTTATACTGGAAATATGAACCGTCTACATTTGTATTGACTTTTTGAAGAATAAATTTTAATTTTAATTAATAATTCTTTATTAGTATTTTTTAAACTTTAGAAAGTGTACCATATCAATGTCAATAACTTTATTATCGATAATCTATTTATACACTTTAAATCATATATATATTCATGAACATCGAAATATAACTTCTTTGTTTCATTTTCGGATTTTTCATGCTCACAGAAAAGGTTTAATATTCTACAGGAAAATGTGAAATTACTGTACCGTTTAACTTTCTTACTTGTATGAGTTTTGCATGTATGTATAATTTCTGTCTTGCTGTTATATCCTGAGACTCCTTTTTACAGTCCGTTGTCCTTAATTATGACAATTAATTAGTTAATTAGTGTAATACATATGTGATCACGTCGCACGATTACAATTAGATTGTTATCAGAAAGCCAGTCGGCAGATTGTGGTATGCAAATAAAAAAGGACTTATGTATATGTATGTTACCGGAACAGAAGCTACTCAGAAGTGATTGATGCAGTATGGTTCAAAACGAGAATATTGAACCGTGATATATTATATTTTCATCGAAAATGATAGGTTTTCCTTTCGATGTGTTGAATACTATTTCAGATTCTAAGCGACATTTTTCTATTTGGATGCGTAATAAATATGTGACATGCAGAGGTCAATTCGTGACGCATTGGTAAGAAAATCGCCTTAAATTGTTTGAAACGTGAGCCCAAGTCTAGACGCTGCTAACCTCCTTTTAGAATTTAGAGCAGGTTCGTAATATAAGACCGCGAAAATTTTGTAGAAATAACACAGGTATGTATACCTACTAAGTTTAAGATTCGGCGATAAAACAAGTCTGAATTTTGATGGGCACTTTGCAAAAACATTTTTTTATTTACGAACGAGTCTGCTTATTTTTGAGTAGTATAATAAAGAGAAGGCTTATGATAAAACTTTGATGGCAGTCTTTTTGATTCGCTTAAGATCTTTACACCAGACTCGTACTTATTTCACTTATTGGATATCATAGACTGCTTAAATCATTAAGTTTTAAATGATGAACACTCAAGATAGCTATTGTTAATAAGATATTTTTAATACGCTTAGCCATGTCGTCTCCCAGTGTCTAGCTGATGGATTTGTTATAGAGAAACTTTGTATATTAGAATGAGTCGGACACCGACAACATAATTAGAATTGGAAATTAGTATTCATAATCAAGGGAATGATATCCAAATAAATAACAATCTATATCCGTTGCTAAAAACCTTACAAGATGCTAATGTAGTTAATTATAAATAATCAACTCTTAGAGTGTTCACTGTCAATACTTGGTGGAAAGGCATTATATTAATAAAAACACAATATTCCTTTGTATTTCATTCCACTTTATTAATTAGGTGGAATGAAGTACAAAGGAATATTGTGTTTTTATGAATTTAACTTATTTGTTTTTCATAATCTCATATTTGTTTCATTCCGGGAAATACTAAAGTCAATTTATCAAATGTAGTATATTTTGCAAAACAAATTAGGATGTTTGATTGGATGAAACGATGTATTTTGTATCTCTTCTCAGCTAGTATATATAACTAATTTAATATAAATTTAAACGTAGTTCTGATGAAGGCATAAGCCGAAATAGCTATCGTTCGTATTATGAAAAATAATATATATACATACAATACATATTACAATGAATCATAAACATTAATTTAATAAATTCAATTTCTAAACTATATGCAATGAAGAAAGTGATGTTTTATTTTTGTATTGGTTCATAGAATATCTTAAAACGTAAAGTAAAATATTATATATTGTGTATAGGGAACATAGAACATTTTTAAACCGATTGCTTGGAACTTTTCATGAGTAAACTACATAAAACTTTTTTGTTGCCGGTTGCTATTCAATAAATGTGCTAAAAAAGGAATGCGCGTAATGGAAAAGGTTCAGTTACATTTTATGCCAGGTGGATGTTGAATGGTTATATATAATGTATGATGAAAGATGCTATCATATTTCGATTTTTAAATACTAACCTACGAATATATATAACATTATGTCATATTTTTCAGAGATATTTATTTCTGATAGTTTTTTTTGTATGTGTGTATCTAATGACAAATCAGAACAAATAATTTATATAAAGTGGTTAATAAATTGATTGATTAAAATAATTCAACGAACGAATTACGATGTTTTAAGGTTTTTTTGTGTCACATATCAAACCAAATGATACGAAATGTCTACTATTTCTACTTTTATTTAGCAAAACCAGGACCGTTTTTGCTCATGACGAGCATTATCAACTTGATACAAAATTCAACAAAAAGTCGTATTGTGTTAACAAGTATTGACAGTGAAAACCCTCAAAGTTATATTATATTAGTTTAAGTAAGTTAATTATTGGTCTATTTTTATTTTCGTTTATGTTAAGGTGCAAAATCTTTATTTGAATTACAGAGACAATGGCGTAATAAGAAGAGAGATTTACAATACTTTTGCCAAAATACAAAACTGTTTTTTATCTTATCAAATAACATATTTATACATATATACTTATGAAAACATATTTAAACAAGATTTCTTTTCTGAAACTCTACCCATGTAGCTTAATTTCACCCACTGTTTCTCAACAGCACATCATTACTTGCTTACATTACAACAGTAAATCATTACTTGGAAGCGGGAAAAACACAAAATCATCATTAAGTTATTTACTTTAGTAATGTAGAGTTTCATTTTGTTTAAAATTTTCCCAAATATTACTTAGGTTTATAATTGATATCATTTGCCACTTATATTTATTGATGATTTTTTAATTGTATGCTATAGGTGTTAAGCATTTTAATTTTGTGTAATTATAATGTAATTTGTAAATCCTTTTCATTGTTAGTAGTTGCTTACACCTTTTATTTCAATTGTAACGTGTATACATAGCACTGTTTATATATTTTTCTTATCAGTTGATAATGCTCGCGATGAGCAAAACCGGTCCTGATCAAATAAATTTTATGCGGGGAAAAGTAATAAATGTGGATGATCACAAATCAATAAATTGATTCCATGTATATGTAACAGGACATAAACCTGTGAGTACTTCAACCGAAAAGGATGACTCTTAGTTTATTTTTGTGTAACGTTTTACATTATCACAGTTACCTGGATAAAATTATTTCAATTTTTAAATTTGAAAAATATGCTCAAATTTAATAATTCAATATTGCTACCACGCCGCGTACGCAAGTTCCTATTCCATTCTAAATCTTTTATTTTGCATGTAAACTAGTTCAGTCGCCATTTAACTGAATAAAACATCGATTAGATTTTTTATTTGTTCGCAGATTTTGTATTCAGCAAGGTGTATTTTTCGTTTCAACTGCTCTGTATATAGATTGCGAATTTTACAATCGTTTTATTTTCTCGCGTCATGAGTATTCTCATTTTATAGCCATATAATCGGTTCAGGCATTTTTTTCGGTTTTCCATTCATGCAATATTGTAAATGGTTGTAGATTCCGATTTGTGGCAAATGACATATGCCACAAACTTTATTATCTTGAATGGTTATAGATTTATACATTTATTTATTCGATTGTAAATTTAAAAACATTCGTCGTTCAAGCACAATCAAATGTTAAAACAGTACACAATTGTACATTTAAAAACTTAGTTGTCAATATAGTTAATACACAATCAAAGATTACACAAGTATTTTATTTACAAAAAAAAAACAAACAGAAACCGTTAAATTCAAGAAATAACTTTTGTTAAGCTGATTTCTTAAATTCACAAAAAAAAAACAGTGAATAAAACTTCATAATTACATAACCATATTTACGACTAACTGACGGTCGATAAAAAAGATCGCGATATGTTTCTCCAAACATAATAAACCCCTAATTTTATCACGGCAATCTTTTTATTATTTTTTCATTCAAATATTTAAGTATTTTTTTCAGAAATAACTTGTCAAAACGATCTAAATAATTAATCAATGTTTAATTGTGTTACTTTTGTAACATACCTTATTTTGTAATTATTAATAAATACAAATTAGTTACAATTAGTTGATAAACATGTGATGTTTTCAAGATTTTTTGACATAAATTCATGTCAAATATGAGATTATAAACAAAAACAAATGTAATAAATCTTGTAAGCACGTCCATAAGAGATAAAAGAGTAATTTTATCCAATTTAACTGAATTGACATTTGTAAAACTCAGCTTTCCAGTTAAGTGTACAAATCTTTGATTTAATTAATTTCATTCGTTGGTTTTTTAAGTCGATTGTTATTGGGGTTGAAATGAGCAATTTTATCTTTGACAGTAATTGACTTTTCCCGATCCTGAAAAAATGTTCACCGCGTTTATTTACTAATCCTACAGCCGTACATGGACTATACACATAATACTTAAAGCCTTGCTGATCGAGAAAGCTATTTACGTTTATGAATCTTTATTTATTGTATATTATCTTCAAGCCTTCTAAAACAGTACCGTGCAGCTTTATTAGCACTATAAATGTGAGAAGTGGACTTTTTTTACCGATAACGTTGTGGAAAGCGGTTATGAAACACCGACTACATGTTTGTCGTTAGACATTAAATATGTCAATTGTATATTTTTACTACGTTAACTCTCACGGCTCGGAGACTAGAAAAATACTTCTATGCCGATAGGGGTCGTTTAGGGACCCCAGTGGTTTCCTCATTATTGGCCTTATTTTTATGAATTAAAAAAAAAATAGTCTAAGGGCTTTAAAATATCTCTCTGCATCATTCCTCATACTTTTTTTAAAATAAAAATCCGTGGTTTTTTAATAAATAATCATTTAAGTTGCGCTTAAAAAAGACGTCATCTCAGCACAGATATAAATTTGCAACTGACGCGTTTAGCTCAGCTATCTTACGAACGATCGCTGATAAGCGGGCGCTTATCTCGTTATCGCGTTATCGCGTATTTATATAAACTACAAAAGGTCCAAAAAACTGTCATATAAGAATATCTTAATTATAAACATTGTATCACCCATATTAAAATACATATTTAAGAAAATGTTGGTATTGAGGTCGCATTTCTTGAGCTTAGAACCGGAAAAGTTAACATAGTTTAATGCTGCGAGACACTCGTATGGCAATAAGCACCTTTTCTAAAAATATATAAGAAAACATTGACACCTTGCTGATATTATTAATACTAGCAGACAAAATAATTAAATTAAATGAGTATTCTTGTTAATTAAATGCAAAAAGGCTTTATTTGTATTATACCAATGGGCACATAAAAAAACACGTGACCGTGTTTCTCGAAATTTCACATGTTCCTCTTCGTTTAATTGCTTGAATTTTGTGATAATGTATTCCTTTTAATTGAATAACGAATAAACTTAAGTTCATACAGACATGATTTTAAATTTCGACGAAAACAAAATGGAAGAAAGCACGCTATTATTTGCAACCAAAACATTATTAAAAATAGATTTTAAATTCAACACTATTTATATCCAAAGCTTTGCTGTATTTTACACAATTATTTGGCAATTATCTGTCACGGATTTGATAAGTATATGTATAGAATTATTATTATACATGTCTCTGATTGAAGATGAAAGAAAAAAAACAAAATTTTGATACACTTTTATGTGATTGGTTTATTTATAATTACAGGTTAAAATGGTGTATTTATTAAAGAATACTGCAAAAAAACAATGTTTAAATCGTTGGCAATGTTTTATAATGTGACTTAAATGAAAACATTATTCAGACTCGCTTGTTTATAATAAGGTAGTTTGTCTTAAATTTACATTGTAGATTTTTAAAATAATTACAAAAAAAAATATACTCCTAAAAAGCTTTAATTGTTGAATGTCTAAAATAAATTATATCGTCATTGTAGTCGAATTAGTTTTAAAAAAATACAAAAAAACTTTGTTCACTTTTGCTAGACGTGCAGTAAAAATATTTCAGAGCAAATGGTGTAGGAAATCGTTTTCCCATTAACACCCTCTTTTATAGGAGACAGGGTTGTCAATGTTTCAATTTTCTCACATCATGTGAGGCCATCGATCACTCAACATAATATCACATCAACATAAACTGATTTCGGGCACTGGTTCATAGTATAATGATGTATGTCAAACCGATAGTGCGGTATTTTCAGTCAATTTTGAACAAATATTCTGGGATGTCGTCATAAAATAATATATAAAGAGCTAAGATCTTTTATCTACAAAAAAATAAAAAATGGCTCAAGTTCCACTTTAAACTTTCTATTCATTTAAAATATTGTAAGTTATCTTATTCCTCTCGTGGACTTTTAGTTCTTTAGTTAAAGTCAACAACTAATTGTTGATTGAAATGTCATTTACGTAATAAAACGTCTCATAACATTAATTTTCCCATTTCGCGAGATCTCTTTTTAGCTATTTTTAAGTACCCATATACCTACATAGACTTTACTTTACTACTTGATACAGTTAAATATATAATCAAATAACCTCATTACTGACCAAATTTACACCAAATTATTGCTTAATCCATTATAAAAAAAACTAACAGAAATTATCAAACTTTAATTGTCTGAATGCTGTACTCTTCCATTAGTCTTGTCGCTAACGACACGGGTTTTGCCTTTCGGCATCTTCAGGCTTTTCAAGTACACGAATATACTTGAACTGACAATTAATTAATTTTTGGTTAGAGGAAATACGATGGTTTATTTTTTCTAAGCTAGTAAAAAAATAAAACCTTACTTTCGAGAATCGATAGTGAATATGTTAAAAGTGAAGTATATTATGATAAACTAAAATTTACTTACACATAGTTCTGACTGCAGCGCTAAAAAGTTACACCTAATACTCTTAGTGCAATAATATCACTACCAATCCTTTAACACCTCCATGCCCATGATGCAATCGTAAATAGTTGAGCCATTAAATCATTTAATATTTCTCTTAATATTGTCAATAAGTATTTATCATTTTAGGTATTCTAGTATATATACATTTTTAAAATTATTTATTAGCTTCTAACTTAAGATTAAATACTGTCAATAAACAGTGAAACTGAGATGCCATCATGGCAGGGAACGTGATTTTTTAGGATGGCATGTTACTGGTTAATTTATATTGGTGGATTAGTAAGATTATTAAAATTGTCATCAATCTTACTTAATTAGTCCAGGAAATCTTTACAATCGATCGTTACCAATGAAAACCATTTTAATTATTAATGCCGATATTTTAATAACAGTTGTCAAGCAAGATTAACTTGTGAGTCTGCTATTTAATCTCTCTTCCTGTGTAACTTAAAGATGATTAGATAAGAGCAGAAGTTTTATAAGTTAATCGATCTCAATAAGCCCCTTTTGTATGATATCCAATAGTTGCTGGGCTGGAGTAGAAGCATTACAAACATCTTTAGATACTCATGCATAAAAAAATGTAAAATCAATGTTTCAAAGTGTTCATTTGGGGATTTGATCCCTCTAGCAACCAAGGAAAATAAAACCCCATGAGGGATTACTACGTTGCTATAGAACCGAAAATGTGTTCATTAATCCTAATGTTAACCGTAAAACAAATCTCAAATATCGGTTTCTTATGAAATCAATATTTTTCAGCATTTATTTATGGAATAAAACTCCTTTTTTCTCCACTGCATTGTTACATAATATTACATAGGTTCGCTAATTAAACGTCTTGTATGGTATTTCATAACACCCAATGTAGTCAAGACTTTTTAATCTTTTTCAGGTAGCGTTGTAATTTTTGTATTTAGGTTGATGATGTTATTTATTAGTAATATATTATTTTCTTCCGACGTTTAATAAAGTGGTGCTTTGAAAAGATTATTTTTTAAATTCAAATCAATATTTACCATTTTTCCAAAAAGTATACATCAGTAATTTATTAGATGGTTTTTTTTTCAATATGTATGTATTTCAACAAAATACTGCAAATGCTTTTTCTAAGCTAAAACAAATCCAAATGTAATATTTTATTGTGTATTTAACTCTTAAGAATATGTTAAAACACTCAGAAGTCATCACACTTTTAAATTGAGACATTATGCTTGTGATGAAAAATGTAGAATTAGTGTCAAAAATTGTTTTACTTTAATATAATGTCTTTCCACGAAGATTGTGAACATTTAAATAATAAAAATGTATTTTACAATAATATATATTGCGTACGTGCATCTTATTAAAAAAATAAAAAAAGATTGAGTTAAAGATTACAACAAAACTTTTAATTTGAAAACAATGTCGTGATCACCTGTGTATTAAATATTTTAATTTAAATAATTGGGCCCATTAGAGGTGACGTGATCCAAGTGAGATTTTTGAAAAAAAAAGTTATATGCGTTGTTATATTCTACACGTCTTAAAGTATCGTAAAAGTGAAATAACCTCAGGCAATAATGTTATATCCGTAAAATAAAAATTACAATCCGCAAAAACGCCAAGTAACTTCGTAGTTGTAATTAGTAGTCAAATGAAAAAGTTTAAAAATATTACTAGATGACTCACGTCACCTCTCGAAGGCTCAAATGAAATATTTATCTCAGGCCACTCAATCTATATTATTATACATATTGAGCTGATTTAAGGCTGTTAATGAACATTATTAAATATACTATATTGTGATAAGGTTTGATGCCTTAACCTTACATATAATCAAAAATAAAAATCGGATAAAATAAAAAACAAAGACAAAATATGAACCAAACTTATCTTGTAAAAACGTATACAAAAAAAGCTTATTCGACTTGATAATTCTATAATATATGCTTTATCGAATATATTTTTTCAGTTACCTAATAGAATTTCAATCATGTTAATGAAAACATACCGAAAGTCGGTGAACCTTTTTAATCTAAAAATAAATAAATTGACAAATACAGAAAAAATCGGCGGCGATACAGACAACACAACATATTGTCAAATCATTACTGTTAAATAACTATGTTGTAAAATAAATAAACTTGAGGATAAGGTATATAATTTGAAGCTGTAAGATAAATCTAGTGTCCCTACAGAAAGGAATTCACTCGTCGATTGGGTCGCCATAGCACTTACCTGCGAGGCTGAGGAAGAATAGAGGCTTCTGGGGGTAAGAGCGTGTGTGAGGGGTGAGTGAGGGTGCACAATGCGGAAAATTCGAATCAGATAATTGGAGAAGAGTGAGTCTACACTTAGCTTTCTTGTACTTCTATTGTTTAAAACTACATATCTCACGTGAAGCTTTGTTCGATAATATTGGATGTTTTTTCTTCTTTTTTACATTTGTTCAATTTAGCAAAAATCTCTTGAGTTTAATGTAACAGATTGACTTTACTTTTTTACTTCACATGACTGTTAAAAGGTTTTTAAAGTAATTGAACATTCCTGAAAAAAGTCATATATAATGATAACGAATAATGTTTGTAACTTTGTATAATATTAATATAATAGATTCCATATATATTTGAAAAAATAACAAAATCAAAATATTTAAGCGGCAACGAGTTCCGCTGATAACTGAATGATCGATAGTTAGATTTTGTTTTCATTTGTATATTAAGCACTACATGACAGTTAAACATGTAGGTATTATGTCAAGATGTGAAGTCTTAATTTTTTGTGTAAACTATTTATTCAAATATATAATACATACTTTGTTTTAAGTTTAATATATTTGTTTTATGCTGAATAATATATTTTTCGTGCAGTGTATTTTTTTAGTAGAAAGGAGTTTTTTCAAGTGTTTATGGTCTAAAAAATGTGCGTGCAAATACAAGCATTAGTTTAAATTCATTACTGAATTTTGGTGATCGATCGAAAACTGGCGCTTTCAAAGTGGTATATTTTTTGGCAAAAGCATAATTTCAGTGTCTATAATAAAACAACGTTAAGTACGTGTAATCAATTTTTAAATAATTATATATATTCCTTAAAACAATTTACATTGAAGAATTAGTCTAGTTTATTCATTTATTCATGATTTATTTGATAGGTAAGTATGCATTTGATTGTTCATTTCGGTAAATTTCTGATTTTTTTATAATGCAAAAAAATCCACCCGTTGGGCACAACAGGCCTACAGCTCGTAATATTCAATATCCATCACCACAAATAAAAAATATTTAAACCAATATCGTTGATAAAATTACCTTTTTAATTATTAAAAAGCCAGCTGTATCGCTATGGAAATACGTTCGTCTCATTTAATTGCAATGGTCACGGGTTTAGTTGCCTAAATTAACACTTTAAAACGTTTTTGGATTCAATGACACTTGTTTTATATGTATAATAAATGATTAATGGATTTTTTCAGTGTGGAACGGGTTATATCAACCACTTTTATATTTTAATAATTAAAAGTGTGTGTATTTTTTTCTCGTTTTCAATGACTTGTTTAAAATTGAGATATGTCAAATCAGAATGCTTAACATTTTTGTTTTACAGTTATTTTACAGCAATACCGGCATATTTTTTGTAAAAAAATTGTTTATTTAGTTTTTGACTGTTGTTTTCTTGAAATTATATTAATATTCGGACGCATGTTATAAATGCGATGCCTTTATGGAAAGTTGAAGAAGAAGCAATATATCTCGAACAATAGAAATATAATCTCTGGCAACATAATAGAAATATTAAAGTTGTAAGAGGAGAAAATACTTTCAATGACCTCTTAAGTGCATTGCCTTTTCAATGGAAACTCTTTTCGTTACCTGCTCTGTTTTTATCGATATATTCCTAAACTTAAAACTCAGCTCTGTCTCTGTAGATTATCTGACGCTACTTCAATTAATTGTTTTTCATTTTCTTTATTGAATGATTGATAGATACTTTGATAAACTCCATAACACAAGGATTTAAATAACAATATTTTAATTTATTCAAAATTCTTACAGCTAACTATAAGAAGTGTTAGTTTCTTTGCTGTTGTGTTTAAGGGTCAGTAATTGATACTGGCTTAGTCACTATAAGCTTTCCAACAACTTGAGTAGTAATAATTTGATTTAAAAAAAAAAACTTTTTTTAAACTCCTTACGAATACTGACCGTTGAAATTTAAGAAAATATTCACATGATCAGTGTGATCAAATCACTTTTTAGACTATTTAACTAATATTATAGTGTCTTAATAGAGCATTTCAACGGAATGTGATTAACACAAACTGGTATTTAGTATGTTGCTTATTTCATGAATGGAGAAGTGAATCCAAAGTTGTAATAACAGTTTTCTCTTGAAATCAAATAACCTTAACTTCAATAGTATTCGTAAGATGCCATGATTAACAACCGCGAAGCAGCAGTGGAAGAATGCTGGCGTCGAAAGTATGCCATTTGGTTTCAACTGTGTCCGGCTGTTTTTCCTAGACAGTCGATTCAAATATTGTAAGAAATGTGCTCTCAGAGGTTTCTAAATCTATCTAAAATAAAATTTAAATAAATGAAAATGTTTTGTTAATAATTTATCAATTAATCAATGAATTGAACTGAAAAAATCTAAAATATAGAAGGATTCGAGACAATCCTTCATTTAACTTTCAACGTCAACATTTTTAACAATACATTGCAAGTATTTGTCATTTCTTACAAAATCGATTTCATATTGCCAATCGATTGTCGTTTTTAGTATGTAGAAAATGAAAATAAACCCGAAAAACGATGTTGGATCAATTTTAGTTAAAAAATATTCAAATATATTTTATCATTTTCCTGAAAATCTTGAAACATCTCGACTCAAAACAGGTAATTAATTCACGACACCCTACCTTGTCTTCCAAAATATTTTCTTTGAAGATCAAACAAATTTATTTTATAACACATATTTCATTTAAGCTCCTCTCGATTTCACCTCCAGCTTGAATTGATTCTCGAAAATATATTTTTTCTGTATGGAAGCCTGCCAGGAAAATCTTAATTCCGTATTTTTTCTCAAACCATTATCGAAAATTCTACCTACCTTACAAAAGAGTCAGTGAACAGTCGCCGCAGGCTCTTTTACAGGGGGGATTCAGGGATGGTTTACCCACATAAACATACAATATAAATAAACTATACTTCCTTATATTTTTTAGATTTGTTCGCTTTGAGCACACGGACTTTCAATTGATCATTTCTATAGTAACGTGTATGTAACAAATAGTAGCTGGAAAACGATTTAAGAACCCCTTTTTAAATAAAGGCTGATCAGAAAATATACTTTAGGAATAGAGTATGGGTAAATCACTCTTTTTACTTTTTCAAGATTAGATCGATGGTAAATTAATGGGAAAACAGCTACCCATAAATCAATTAATATAATCAAAGATGCGGAATAAATACAAACAATCGCTTGAAAAATGCTAAAAGCTATAATAGCAATAGCATTATTAGTCACAATTTCTGATGTGTGACTAATAGTTTTAATAGAAATTGTTGACAAATGCTCACCTTAACAAATTTCCAACGAAATTCTTAATAAAAATAATAAAAGATTTTTAGTACTTTTTTCACATAAAATTTATTTGATCAGGACCAGTTTCACTCATCGCGAGCATTATCAACTGATAAGAAAAATATATAAACAGTGCTATTTATACAAGTTAAATTGAAATAAAAATGTGTAAGCAATTTATTTCTTATCAGTTGATAATGCTCGCGATGAGCGAAACCGGTCCTGATCAAATAAATTTTTATGTGAAAAAAAGTATTAAAAATCTTTTATTATTTTTATTATAATGCCATTCCACCAAGTATTGACAGTGAACACCTTAAAAGTGAAATTCTTAATATTGATACAATTATCAAAAAAATATATTGAAATGCTATAGTTATCACTTTTCAGCCACGTTATTTAATTTATCAAATATATTTCAAATTTTATTACATTTCGTTATTTATTTTATTTTTTTAGCTAAACTTTGTTTTGATGGATGGCAACTACCCATACATAACAAGGCTGGTTTGTCTAACATAGTAAAAGAAACAAATGAAGTGGTCATAATTTAAATCATTTTTTGGTCAGAATAACAATATGAACGGTCGTAATAAAAATATAAAAATATTTTGGTAAGGTTAGGTTAAGTTTTTTTTTAATTTCATATTAATTATGACTATTTTTTTTGACCGATATATTATGAGTTAAATATGATCATTTAATATAAATGCTGACCAAAAAGGTGAAAAAAACTGACTTATTCGAATTAATTAAACATTTTCATTGGATTAAGCCAGTGGTTCTTAACCGGTGCACCGCTAGCTTATTGCAAGTGCACCGCTAAAAAAATGGTAAAAACTAAAAAATCCGCAAAACAGTAAAAACCGAAAAAGTCAAAAAAAAATTATGTCCTCATATTTTTTTCGATCTCTCAATTCCGGTGCACCGACACTTTTTCCCATGATCAAAAGTGCACCGTACTTAGAAAAGGTTCTTAACCACTGGATTAAGCGGTCATTTTTTGGATGTTTATTATGATATAAAATTTAACTTAAGAGGATACAGTACCTTTTCGCCTGAAAACAGAGTAAATCGATCGTTTGCCGTCGACTAAATCTCGTGAACCGTTCACTCAAAAAAAATTTTTTTCAATAATTACATTTTCCAAACGCTTTTTTACACTATTGCATTTTTTTTTCATGAGAATAGTCATATTTTAAAGGAAACACGGCAAACACAAAAAACGGAATTTGAAAAACTGCTTTACGTTGAAATCATTTTTAGAGATTATTATAAGATACCGAAGTTTAATGTCTTAGAAAGAAATGCAGATAAAGGTTTGTTTAAGAAAGTGAATTGAGCAGAATTTCCAATTTATGTTTTGTAATGATTGTACATCCATTTGAAATGTACCATTTCTCCCACTTTTTCTGACTGATTTTTAAAGCATAATTGGATCATAAATACTTCTACAAAAAATTGGAATGATAAAACATTTTATTGTTTACATTTAAAACCAAAAAAAAAAAAAAAAATTAATAATACCAATAAATGGTAACCATTTTTCGGGGATGTCTTTTTCTTACCTACCATTCTTCAGTTTGAGCTCAGTTTGAGATGAGGCTTGGTCTAGAGTGGACGTGTCGAAAATTTCTTTAGATATTTTTAAATCACTGGTCAACGAACATTAGAGATATGAATCAAAGCAATGTATTTTTTACACTACCATAAAAAACTGTTATATATCTGTTGGGGTTAGGGTTGCGCAAAGCGCTGATAAATAATATTATTATTTATAATACAATAATGTCTTGTTCAGTCGAAATACTTGTAAAGACCAGTATTACTTTAGTTTATGGATAAGCATTTTGAAATAATTATTCGGCAATGGTTTTAAAAAGAGATTCTATTCAATATAATAGTAACAGTAGTTGAATAAAAGTCATCTAAATGGAAAAAAACTTCAAAATTATTGGAAAAGGTAATTTTTTATTAGTAAATATTTTTTACATAATATACAAATAGTAAACCATGTTTTTTGCAACCTAGAGTTTTTTTTAATTGAATACATTTTTCTACCGTCAAACGTGTTTTTATAAACTTATAATTGAACAAAACAGAATGCTAGAAAATATTCGAAATTGATATATGAAAAATATATATACATATGTATGGATACAAAATAAACTTGTGAAATATATTAATTCATACATTTAAGTCATTGTTTTGTACCACCCAACAAAGTTAGTCCGATGCAGCCGATATAACTTAACGACTTTAATTTATCTATTATATTAAATGATTGAAAACCATATTTTTTCGATAACTTACCAAATTATGTAACAATAATATACCTACAATACATTAATATTCAAATCAATCACATGGTTTGAATTACTTTTAATATTATTAGTATTGTGTTTTCTTGGCACAACCCTGAATGTTGAACTTGTATATTGGCGTAGAACTAAATGTTCCCAAACATTTATGCATTCGATATAAATTATTCGAATAATTTCTTTTGATCAGATATAATATTCATTTAGTTTCTTCCTTATTGAGTTATATATTATATAAACTTGAAGTAAAAATAAGCACATAATAAAATTTACTAATGGCTTGAAAGAATTATTAACATGGATTATGAATATTTTCGATAGTTTCGGTAGTCACTTAAGAAAAAGTCATTTTATAACAAATAAACTTTGTTATTCCACTGATCGTTTACAAATTGTAACACGTATTTGGCTTTTTCGAGAAGCGTTTTCAGACCAACTATTAATCGTCAAGCTATTAGTTAATGATGTTTACATTCATTCTAAGCAATCAGTGGAATAATTAAGTTTTCTGATAAAAAATATTGTTATTCCGCGCATTCAGTAAAATATACACACAATCCTTTTTTTACGCGATTTATTTTTTCGCGATTTTGAGTTTCCGCGATTTTTTTGGACGGCACCGTTACGCTTTTTCATACATTTTTGGTACTTTTTTACACGATTTTGGAACCGATTTATCAAATTATATGAAAATATTTTGTTTTTACGCACCACTATCTGGAACCAACGGATCATCCTGAGATTTTGGATCCTAGATTCACAAGGTCTTTAGAAATATGGAATCCGCAATACATTTTAGACGCTATTAATAAAAAACGTAAAGAATTCACTGTGCGAAATGTTCAATCGATTTGATAAGAAGGATTACTTAACTTACAATAATTTAAAAATATCGAAGTTTTTTGTCTAACACGAAATATAAGACAAAGTTAAGATAATTTTCGGATTAAATACATAGTGAAAACTATAGCGCGAACCAGAAATAACTATCAATTGCAACTTATAATTCTTTTACTCAATACTTTTCTATTTTAATCTTATTATATCAATATTTTTTATGTTTTAATCTTTTTATGCAACAAAATTATTTTTCAAAACTGTATTCATCAATATCAATATCATAACAAATCATATTAAAACAATATCATAACAAATAGGTTATAAAAAATTAAAAATAAAAATTAATTATTTCAATATATTAGAGAAAGTTTGAGAATTTTGTATTGTATGGTTTGCTTTGCTTCTCCGAAAACCGTTACTTTATGAAATACGATAGCTTACTGTTGCTACCATGTGCATTGCAATACCTCATTACTGTCTATATACCCATTCGTGTGGTATTGTTATTTTTGTATTGAAATATAAAAATGTTTTGCTTGTTTTGATACTGTAAAAATACGTATAGTGGTGGTTACCTATTTCAGTCAGTGCAATATTTATGCTGTAGGTCAAATTTAAGTTTTGCATTCCTACTGAGTCGCCTTAATAAATTTCTTGCTCCAGTTGTTTTTCTAAATTTGAACCACGTATTACAATTTGTCACAAAACAAGTGAAATAACAAAAAAATTATTTATAATTTTATAGTTAAATATTTTTATATATTTATTAGCTTGACAACTCCTGCCTTGTTTTCAGTTATGCCCACCGTTCGTCTCCGCCTCTGCGAGGTGAAAGGGCTACACCCTGCACCGATATGCTAACCTCGAACGTTAAACCTAGACCCTAAAATGGCCTAAATGCTCAAAGCAGACAAAGATCATGGCCGTATTTTCATAGCCCAGCATTAAATGGCTGGTCACCTGCGATAAGTAATTGTGAAGCCCCATTTAATACCACCGACAATAGACATTACGTTTTATGCTAAAATTTACAAAGTGTTTTAAATAAATTATCATTTCGCAAAATATGACTTGCCAGATTTACGCGAGCTAATTTGAAGATTATTTTTTTGATATAGGTTCGAATAATAAATTCTGTCCGACCATATAGCACAACTACAACATTTATAATAAAATTTATAAAACGGGTAAAGATTGTGGTTTAACCCGTCGTATATTTCCAAGACTAAAAATTGATCATCTGATCATTAGTTTTTTTTTTACTGCATAAGCAATAAAGAATCAAATTTTAATTGAGTTTATCACGATCTTAAACATTTAAGCATATTGCAGACATAGATTTCACAGTTTAAGTGTGATAAATTGATTATCAACCTTGATTGAAACCCCTTGTTAAGTTAAGAAAAAACTTATTCTCAGATCTTCGCGTTATATAATCTAAATATATTAATATGCAATATATTTAAATTAAAAAGTGGTAATTTACATTTGGGATTTCTGACGGAATTTTTTCAGCTATTAATATTGATTAAATTACGATGTATTGCGTACTATTACAAAACATAAGTGTAATAGCTTTAATAATTTTTATATGTGAAGGTGTGAAAAAATCACACCTTCCCCAAAACACCATGAATAGCTATAAGACTTAGCGAGTCCCTTGTCACCGTATTAGCAGCCCGCTGCTGCCTTTAAATCAAAGTTCGTCGGATAGCATACGTATTTTTATAATGTTTTAGTCAACTACTTATGCAGATAGATCACATAAATCCGTTTAATTTTAATGTTTATTGCTTCAATACCTGTGTATTCCATCTAATAAGAAATACACAAAAATATATACAATGTGATCAACTGACTAAACAAAAAAACCTTTTGCTTAACTACAGTAAAATAAACAAATAATCAAATAGCTTTTAACACTGCTATCGTCTGTAAATATACCATCTAATCACAAAACAAACCGAAGAACACTATTTCCAATCACTATAGTACGTAGTTGTTGCTTTTTTATATAAAAAGGCTTGGCTTAAGACAATGCTCTTAGTGAAAAAAATAAACAAAAACATCAAAAAAAATACTTGCTATCGCGATTCCAATATTTACCGCGCAGGTATTATTATTTCAATAACTTTGTACGATAATTTTATTTATTCAACGATCCACCCCTGTGGCACGCAGTCTTTGTTATACAAAAGTGATTATGATTTCCATAAATAAAATCAGTGGCGGCGCGCCTGTATCTATTTATTAAGCCCCTCCAGCATTAAATTTTCCCTCGGAGCTTCGATTGTCTGAAAGGCTTCGGGCATCAATGTGATACCGTTACGTTATTTTTTTAAGGCTATATGTATCTTGTATTTATATAAACATTTAAACGTGGCAAAAATACAACATGCTTTAAAATAACTTTTATCGTAATTTTTTGACATACATTGGCGGTGTTTATAAAGAGTTAAGTACATTTTAATATCGATTCTGGAAAGGTTAAAAAGACGTAACCAATTTTACAGCGCAAAAAACGTTTTTGATGATTTTGACCCAAGAGCCAATTATGAATTATACACAACCTTGAAGTGCACGGAGACTGATAAACTGGCGTTTAATTGACTTACCCTAATGCTCGTATTTTTCTGGTCAAAATTTATAATAAATGGTCATAATGTATCGATCAGAACAAATAGTCATAATTTAAATGAAATTAAAAAAAAAACTTAACCTAACCAAAATTGTTATAAAATATTCTGGCCGTTTAATATTTTTTTTTATGACTGTTCATATTTTTATTCTGACCAAAAATTTATTTAAATTCTGTCCATTTAATTTGTTTCGTTAATCTAATATTCGTCTGTTTCGTTAGTCTGTTTCGTTAATCTAATAGCAAGTTGTTGGGCATATAGGTGTACCCAACGACAGGAAATATGTCAAATACTTCTTCGGGGACAACGGTTTCCCCTTCTTGCTATTTCCAAAGCTTACCGAACTTGCTCAACAGAATGTCTTCCCGTAATGCTGGGACTTACTCCATTGGATCTAGAGGTCCAACGACGAGCTGCAATTCATCACCTTTTGCACGGGAAACCAGCGCAAATTGGTCTCACAACTCTTCACCCGTTGGATTCACAAGATTTTTTAAAAGTTAAAGTGAAAAAACTCTGCTCACTAACCGTTTTAACTAATTGGCAAAGTCGATGGTCAAAGTCCCTTCGTGGTAGAATTACCTATTTATTTTTCCCAGATATTGTTTTTCGTCAGAATGCAACCTGGCTCTCTCCGGATCACTGGACTTCACAATTTATCACCGGACACGGTGCGTTTAATGCCAAGCTACATAAATTTAAAATCAAACCTAACCCACACTGTCCTTGTGGTGACAGTAATCAAGATTCAGAGCATATTCTCTGGAATTGTTCGATTATGTCTGTTGAAAGAGGTATATTGTTTTCGTTATGTAGAAATAACCGTGATGGTCCTATCGGGCATCCAGATCTAGTTTCGTCTCCAGAAAATTTCGCTCACTTCAAGAAATTTGCTACTTCTTTTGGAGAAAAAGTTTACCCTCCCTGCCCCTCACCATTCAATCCTTAATCATATTATATCTGTTTCAAAATTAAAAGTTGTCTCATTAGTGCCATTAACTATCATTCTTGCTTATTATTATTTTATTTTTTTTTTTACGTGTAGTTATACCAATTCAATGTATTTAATTAACCTTTATTAATATCTTTATATTTTTAATTATTATTATTGTTACCTATCAAATTGTGCCTAAAAACATGTATCTTAACTGTATCATTGAGGAGATATCGTCTTCGGTGTGATGCAGAAAGGAAAACAAGTTTATCGAATAAAAAAAAAAAAAATCTAATATTAATTTAATAATTTGTTTTAGGAAAAATCTTTTTTTAAGACCTTTTTCCTGGTCACAATTTCTCTTAATTTTTTCAAACTAAATTTAAAAGCTTAATATTGATACTAATTTGGCACTTTCAACTTACATTCTTGATTATAAAACTTGTATCAAATTGTATAAATTGTGTGCATTGAAAAAAACTGCTTAAAAACTATTAGTCGAATTACACTTAGACTTATGCTTAGATTAGACTTCGTCAGTACAAATACAATATTTTTAGTCTTTAATATTTTATATTTATCATATTAAAGATATGTTGCACATTCGATTGCGAGAATCGATACTTTCACACAAAGAGGAGCACGTAAGTTTGGCTTCTAAAGGGCATCATATACATACATATATATACGTCTCACTCGCACTATAAATCACAACTCGTTATTCTGGTATAATAAAAACTGCCACACTCCAAAATGAGTAATTGCCTCAGTAAAGATATTTCACAAGACATACAAAAGCCAGGTAGTGCACCAACATAATAAAGCATAACACTTTCATATGAATTACGTTTAGTAAGATTTACTGCACCACTTATCTTGGTGCACTGGTTTCTTATAATATATAACGTGTAGTAGTTGGTAACTCTACAGCTGATATACTCTCACCTTTGAATATGATAGAGACAGTAATCTATATTTAAATTCAATGGAAGAGTACTTGTTCTCGATTATGTAAAACATTCATACAAAACCATCCATACGATTATCATTTTATATTAAGAATATTTATTTTTCACCCCAGGAGAGCAGTCACACCAAAAGAAGCGTCAATACACAAGACTAATATAGAAAAATAATCACATTAAGTTTATATTTTTTTATCGATACTTGCTTCGTATTTTAGCATCTTTTAGTATTGTGAAATATTGACGAGTTGAAACCTTTTACTATCGATAATAAAATCAGATTTTCAAAGCGTATTTTTTGCGCAGCGATTAGCGTAGTTGTTTCCTTGCCAGATCTCACGTGTTCGAGGCTCAGTACAAACAACATTTTTTCGATCGATATATGGATTTCTGTTCGAAGGCATGGGTGTTTGTGATGTTTAAAAATTCCTTCCAACCTCTCCGATCTTTCAATAAATAACTAGGCGTAGAGAGAGAGCGATTATTAAACCACTACTCCTGTCCTAGCATTATCCTTCTATCCCTACTACTCTCTTTGGAAAAGAGGGGTTGAACGACTGAGTAACAAACAGTTCTTATAGGAAAAATTCTGTTGAATTCACGCAAGGTTTTTATCAAAACAAAATACGTCATTGAATTATACTGAAAATAATTGTCCCGGTGGTGATATTAATCAAAGTTCGCAGCATATTCTTTGAGATGGTCAGATTATGTGCAGTGAAAGAGATGTTTTGTTTTTGTCCCGTAGAAAAATCGCAATGGTCCTATCGAAAATCTATATCTAGTTTCGACTGCAGAAATGTATACTAATTCAAAAAAGATGCGAGTTCCTCTTGAGAAAACTTTAACCTTCCCTGCCCCTCACCATTTAATTCGGCGATTTTCAACCTTTTTGTCGTCTGGGCCGCATTATATAGTACATAGTGACGTAACATAAACGTGAGTACACCAAAATACAAATTTATCCAAAATATTGATTATTTTACGTAAAGTTGTGCAACCAATTCCAGATATTTGAAAAGACATCTGATTATTATGATTGTTTTGGGCGGTTCATCAAATCTGAATGGGCCGCATTTTGAGTATCGCTGATATAATTCATTATTACTTTTTATTGAAAGTAATTATATTACTACCATTAGATTAACTGCTTATTACTGATGAATTTGTTATTGACATATTTTTCTAATACTCCATGTTGCTGCTGATCAGATATAAATGTATCCCAAGTGCACCATTAACGAGACATTATTATCGTTACGATACAATATTAAAAAAATGTCTAATAAAATGATTTAACATTATGTCAAATTTAATTATCAAAAAACTTTTTATCCTACCTAGTAAAAAAATAAACATTTTTCGTAGCGCTCTTTTTTGTAGAGGTCGTAGAGTATACGCACTCAGCGATTGCACCCGTAGCCGTTGTGTAGACACGAGTGACGTCACGTGAATAAGCCGCGCTACGCTCGAAAAATTGTCGCTCGTCATACAGAAAAGGCTACGAGGTCTTACAAAAGTAGTTGTCGCCGCCGAGAACGAGTGAAGACATAAAAGAAATGTTATGTTATGGTCCACAGAACATAATATGTGGGGAAGTGTATGTACTTCCTGCCAAACAGCTGTTGCCGATTGCAAAACTTTACTGTGCTTTAGGCATTAGAGGCACCGTATTTGGCAATAAATATTTTCACTTACTCAACGACATTATGAGTTCTGAACTCACTGTATAGTCCATTTCATAAAATTAAGTTATCAATGACAAGTTTTTTTACGAAAGACTAGTTTTTTTTTAATCCATATCCGCTCCCAATATAGCCTCCTAATGGAGGTATTTCAACAGAAGTTTTTTCTACGAGAACTGTTTGTTACTCAGTCACCCAGTTATTAAAGGATCGGAAGAATGGGAGGAGAGGAAATAATGTGAATTGACATCACAAACACTCAGTCTTTGATCAGTACTTTGAATTAAATAATTCTCAAATTAACTGTGATCTTACCGGGAATCGAACCCAGAACTTCGTGATCGGTAGAGCAAGTTCTAACCAACTGGGCCACGGCAGGCGACATTATAATTTTATTAACATTATAAGTGCAGTTTAACTGCCGTTATATTGTTAAATAATTAAAATTGGCAATATTTTTACAGATTGATACAGATAGTATGCCCGTCTTCATAAGCAGTAAGTCCAATCTACATATAAAATTGTTTATAAGTAGAATTCCAGCTTTGTCTTACGATTTATTTGTAGTATTTTTTATTGGGATATGGGGGTCACCATTTATTGCAGAAGTTAAATAATCAACTACATTTTTCTCTGAATATTTTAAATTTTATTTATATTTTAAATATTTTAAAATAAGAGCATGTTTGCAGTATGTTGGTTGATTAAATTACTAGTTATTTCAAATATTAACTTTTCATTAATTTCTTACGATATTAATAATTTAACGAAACGTTTGATCCGATTATTTTAACAAATACGTGTCACACTTTGTGACACAACACATGGAGGGTAAAAATATTAATTTTAATGATTTCGATGGGTTTGGCGGATTATTTTTCCATGTCCACTCCCAATGTGAAGCATATGACCACTTAATGGATGTATCTCGGCAGAAGTTTTTATTCCCACGTGAATCCACAATTACCCACCCAACATCCCTTTTTGGGCGAGGACAGAGATAAGGCAGAACTAGTGGTTAACTAATGGTCTCCCTTATTTTAGGATTGAAAGAGTGGACGAGAATTTTAAGACATCACAAACACTCATGCCTTAAAAATCGATTAATCAATTGAAAAATGATGTTCTTACTGGGACGCGAATTCGTGAGATCCGTCACGGAAGCCAACGACGTTGACCGCTGCCCCAAGAAGGCGACAGGTTCGTCTGGTAATTTATAGTTATTCATTTATTTGTAATAGATAATACTATTGTAATCAGTCCTATTATTATTTGTATCCAACTATCTTTGCCTATATCCACTAGATCAGTCGTGAGGAACCTGCGGCCTTTTGACTACTCTGGTGCGGCCTTCTGTCTAATTTTATAATTGTGTAAATTTTTGTAAATTCGTGAATTCCTGAGATTTTCGATGTCCAAATCCTTTAAAGACAAAAAAAGGTCCCATGCTGGTAATTTTGGGAAATCCGGAAATTTCTGGGCTTTATAAATTGGCATGAAATTGTTTCCGGCCAAAGATTTCCTAGTCAATGTTTACTGCAGCCTTATGTTGAATCAGAAAAATGAATGCGGCCTTTAGAGAAGAAAAGGTTCCTCACCTCTGCACTAGATAAAAGAAGCCCTACACTAAACTATATCATTAATGAGTTAAGAATAATAAATAACCCTACGATACCTTATACTTAGTGATAACGCATTATATTTTTTAAAAAAATGCTATATTAATTTGGTACTTTTTCCACTTTTATTTAAAAAGATTAAACAGAACACAGCATCAACTGATTGAGCATTATCATCAGTTGATAATGCTCGTCATGAGTGAAACCTGTCTTGATCTTTTTCAATAAAAGTGGAAGTAATACAAATGAATATTGTATTTTTTTAACCCTGCGATAGTAAGTCTAAAAATACTTCTGAAGGAAGTGAAAAACCTGTCACAACGTTTTACACAACCAGTATAATTTAAAAAATATATTTTTATGTTACATTTTACAAGATACACTTTTATTGAACATTTTTACTGTTTGTCAATCTACCTATAAAGCTTGTTAAAATTGTTCTCACAAATATTTTATCATTTTGCAAAATTCACCCTCATTATTATTCATACCAACGTCATCAACATTTTTCTCCTGAAAGTCTTTGATAAATACAAGGCTAAACAATCTAATTAAGCACTTCTGAATAAAGTTCTTATAAAAATGCTAAATGTACTCTCCAATGCAAGCAAACTGAAAACCTTAATATGATTAATTAAGCATATTATACTGGTGCATAATGTAGGTCATTTCTTATGAAGAAACGTTTAGCCAAATTCATCCAGGGCTAATGACCAAAGTAATAGCTTAATATTTCCTTTAGCTTTAACGCTGGGGACTTAGGAGCATAATCTCTATATCTCATATAAGAGAATCAGGGTTGACAATTTCACCAATATATTTTAACCACCTTAAGTTATAAGATTATTGGGCTTTGCATCTTTTCAATCCAAAGTTCAAATGACTTCATAATGAACAGCACAGAAGCTTATTTTCTTTAATGTTGTAAGTAAAAATAGTTTCGATATTATTTTTTATAATTTAGTTGTCAGCAATAAATTTAATCCCAGTTTGTTAGTGATAAAGCTTATAAAAGTGTTCAAAATTTGATTGTGCTTAAAGATATTTTTTAACTTTTAGAACATTATCATTAGACAGATGTCAATCAATCTATAAACATTTTTATTTGCTATTTCTATTCATTGTGTAAAGCATATGGAAACGCATTGGAACACCTCAACCTTTTTTTTAACTGGTTGTAAATAATTAGTCGTCTAACCCATCTTTTCAGAGAATGGTAAGGTATAAAAATGGAATATATTTTTTTCTACTGATTTTACAATTCTATTAAATTATCAGAATCACTTTTACTTGTCGCTACTATGTTCAGCATTTGAAAAATAACATAGAATGTAATAATTGATTTGATATTATCTATGACTATTGAGAAAAAAAAATTAGGATATCGAACTCTCATGTCTTCGAACAGATAACGATAAATCGATTGAAAAAACTCGAACCCGTGGTATCCGCCATTGGTGTCAACGGTGTTGACCACTATGCACGGAACTGGTAGAAAAAAACACTGGGTGTAAATAGAGCAATAAGTGAATCACTAGTCTTGCCCCAACAATATCCTTTTATCTTAACTTTCTTAGAAAATATATATGTCGAGCAACTGAGTAATAAACAGTTTTTGTAAAAAAAAAACTGTTTAGATACCATTTTTAGGAAGTCATATGCACCACATTAGGAACGGGCATGAATTTTTTATAAATGCAAAGTAATTATTATGTTTGATTATGAAAAATATTTATAGATTTTCATTCGAATTGATTTTTATTTTATATAATTGAAAATGATAGTGATAGCTGAAGCATGGGCTTGATCATGTTATAAATTGTGTAATTAGTTCAATACAATACTTTTCTCTACAAGTCTTCTCACCAAGAATTGACTGTCATTTCCATAAAATTGATATAATGATAGATTTTAGTCTTAACCCGTCATCAGGCTTTTTGATCATTACACTTATTTTTAAAAATTGGACAGAAAATTATAATAACATTATGGAAATACAAGTGTTTGTACTCATCTTTGGATCTGACAAAAGATTATTACTCTTTACTGTGTGGCATGGTTATCACTCTTTCTAGTGTTCGGTTGCGTGACCACGAGATAACTTTGAAAAGTATTCTCCATGATATATTTAGAGAAACACTGAATTAAACCAAAAATCTTAAAAAACATTTTATTAAATATCTTAATGCAACACATTGAGAGCGGTCAGCTGACATGGTTTTTAAAAAGGCAGCTACCATTTTTATTGTTTAACAAAATAAAATAAATGAAATCTAAAAGTAAATAAAATATTGTTTAAATCCCTAGATCTGATGCAACCGTGACATCTTTTTTATTCAAAGAGAGAACTAAAAATGCATTTTAAATGATACTCTGCGGAAACTAAATGCTTACACAGAAACGTTGCATTTAATATTTAAATAGAAGCTTTATACTAAAAGTTCGTATGTTTATAAAACGACCGCATTAAACTTTGGTAGACATGTGCAATTGAATCATTTTAATTTTCAATTTTATGTGGCTTAACATACATAACGCAATATAAATTAATAGCGTTTGAATTTTTTTAAGGTTGACCGAGGGAATATTTTCAATTGATAATAAATTAATTCTATTCATAGTGCCATTGTGGACTTCGGACAAAGCAAGGATTACTTACATGAAATGAATCATTTTTTAAACTATTCTTAAACTATACTGTTTGTGTATTTGATAATGGATGTTGTTACTTATCTTCTGAAAGGAGTTTTGTGATCTGCAATTCTCAAAGAGTTATATCAGATTCAAAATTCTTATAAATTTGACGGTTCGGTGATTCTTCCGAACACGAATTCTCCATGAAAGAATATCCCGTACACGGAATACTCCGTACATATGTAATATATAAAAATCATTGTTTTATTATATAGTGGAACCTCTCATAACGAGCACCTATAATAACGAGTAATTCGCATAACGAGCAAAACAGATTGTGAAAAAAATGCTCCCTTAACGAGCGACTTTTCGCATAGCTAAGTGACGCAGAGTTTTGGAAAGATCATTTTCATATCGCTGCTTGACTCAAGTTGATTGCCAAGACGTGGGAAGGTGTTACCAAGAAAACCCTCACTTCAGCTTGGAAGAAACTTTGCCAAGGAACGAGGTCGAATGTGTTTTTGAGGGGCTTGAAACAGTACTTATGAAGTCTAAAGATATTGTATATTTGGCCAATACCATGAGACTGGAGGTGGATAACAACGATATTGATAAGCTTTTATCGTTTTTTGCTAATCGAAATCGCTTTTCAGGTTTTTACAATGCTTAACAATTTATAAGTATGTAATTTTACATTAATACACGTTAAAAATATAAAAATTGTTTTTTTTTTCGGCATGGAACGCATTATTGTATTTTAAACTGTTTTATATGGGAATACAAAAATGGAAGACGCTGAGGCTTAAGGGGGTATTCTAGTGTAGAAATTTGAAAAAATAGATTCTTTCTTTTTTATATTTTTTTAAAGCTTAGACATTTGAGAGTATGTCCTCAAAAGAATTTTTCAAAATATTTATTATTTATTGAGTTACAGCTATTTTTGTGACGCAGGAACTAAGCTGGTCCAACCGGAACAGATCGAAACTCAAAACTTTAAACGCGTTTTTATCGAAACTACTTTTTTCAAGCTGAATAATATATCATAATATCTCAAGTTCTACCAAACCGATTTATTTGAATTTTTGTGTGAACCTTCTATATGCATCTCTCTATAAAATTTGAAACTGTTAAAAAAACGTAAAAATTCTTTTTTTTTTCAAACGGCTGCCATTTTATGACTTTTTTTTTTACTTATTCGAGGTGGGGGGCTATAGCGACATTTTTATTAATTAAGAATCCGTTAATTTTTTTTTCAGATGACCAGAAAGGTTGGAATCGTGTACGTCAGGTCACCACCTTTTTTTGGACCCTCCTCTTACCAGCCGATAACTTTTCGAGTTTTGATTTTTTTTGATATATTTTTAAAATATAAATAAACGAATGGTAAAAAAAAATTAAATTTAAAATTGTCTTACGAAGTAATTTAAAAAAAAAATATCTGTAGTTTGAATTATTGAATGTATCGCGAAAGCAAATTATAAAATCAAAAAAACTAGGTCTTAAAAAAACAAAATATACCGCATATCACAAAAAAAGCTTTAATGCCGTTAATTAATTAAAGAGAAATGTATGGCATCCTGCAAAAAAGCATCCAGCATGCCGTTCGCGTTTGTGACGTCACTTCAGCCTAGCGGAAAATACTGGAAACACATTAATGTTACATTCATTTAAAAAAGGAATTTTAATTTCAAACGGCAGTTGTTTTAAGCCCTCCTGTCTTTTGTGGGTTTAACCCGTTATTTACGGTGTCTTTTATTATTATTTGTTTTTGTTTAACGAAATGAAAAGTGTCTTTTTGATGTATTAACACTGCCGCATTAAAATTAAGGAACGATTCCATAATGAGATTTTGGAAATAATTTTAATTTATAAGCCCCGAAAATACCATTTTGATAAAAAAGCGTAACAAAAAATATTTTTTGTTTTATTAAATAAATTTATTTGTGCCATTAATCATCTTACTTCCTGAACTCAGTTAAAATGAAAACCGAACAATGTTCTCAATTGTAAGATTCGATTATTATAACTGTACATATTTTAAGCCAAGACATGCTGTCAAATTCGACTGAAAATGCTGTTATAATTTTTTGAATGACTGTCACAATTATTATATTAAATTATGAAATAATTACACAAAAACTGCAATTTATTTTCACCTTTCACTGTTTTGAATCCCAGTATGTATGATATCACAAATTTACTTTGTACTCATCCAATCCTTAAAATGGCGCGAAGCGAGAAATATTAGCTCTTCATTTCCCTAGACTTGGCTTTGTTCTTCTATTCCTACTCTTTCCGAAACAATTCAGGTTGAACAATTGAGTAACAATAAGTTCACTTAAAAAACATTACTTGAAATAAACTCTACGAGAAGTCCATATACTCCACATTGGGAGTGGACCAAGTAAACGCATAAATAGTGACATTTATATTATAAAAAATATTTCTAACTATTTATTTCATTATCGTCATCATTATCAGAAAATATATGGCTACTCAGACGGTGAGTAAGGTTGTAAACATTGAAATAATAATACGAGGAAATATAATAGCATACATTTTGATGGCTGTGAACCTATGACAGTTATTTTTTAATCCCACCATAACCATTGCAAAAGTTTTTTCTTTTCAAATGATTGATGGGAGTGTCTCAGAAGCATTTTTTTTTTTTTAGTTTTTATATACGATAATGTTATTTTTACCTTCAGTTACTTGGAATATATTCGCTATCCGTAAGACGTATAAATATTATTCAACAAACTTTCGTATATCTGACATCATTGCAGTGTCTAATTTGATAGATAGATATCGGATGCTAATTTATTTCAAATAATCATATTTTTATAGAAATAAATAGATTTGATTTTTTTAAACATATTTTGAGCAAATTAAATTCATTTAAATTTAAAATAAATTAAGATTGCTAACTTCTGATCGTCTTATTCGATTATAAATGCACCATGCTTCCGTTTTCCAATTCATTCAACTATTTTCTAATCTGTGAAATTTACGCCAGCTCTTAGTTATTTTTTCCCAAAACGAAACACAAATACAAAAAAATATTGTTCTTGCCTATAGTGAAGACCGGAAGATTTTATTTAGAAAGCCGAATCATTTATGATATTTTCGGGGAAAAATTAAATCCAAATTCGTATGTATGGAAATTGAATATTTAATTCCTTTGGAAATCGAATATAGTTGATCCGTAAAAGCATTCACTTGATAGAATTTTAATTGCGTAAAAGATTATATTACGGTGAAGAATATTGTATACGATATTGAGTAGCAGAACGATAATTTTACTATAGATGATAATTTTTAAATAAATGTTTTTATTATTTTTGGTTATAGTGATTGGAGTAAGAAATATTTTGTCAACATTTCGAAAATCATAAAATAATTCATGCGAAATACAGTATCGATTATTGGAAGCAGGGCTGTGGAGTCGGAGTCGAAAAAAATGAGCGGCTTGAATTTTTTTTGAAAAATATTTTTAATGAAGTGTATTCAAACAAAATAGTACAAGGTGTTGCTATTCCATGCTTGGCTGACTATAGATGATCTGATGGTATACATATATACAGTTAAAATGAAAATTTTGTAAAAAATCCTCGGAGTCGGAATCGTTAATTATTTTTAAGCTAGAGTCGGGGTCGTCTTTTTTTACACGACTCCACAGCCCTGATTGGAAGTATAAACGTTGTCGCTTATAATATCATTCAATAAATATTTTACATTTTTATCGATCGAAGCGACAATAACTTGGTGAAGATCAGTAGTTCACTAGACTTATATTTTATGCCGTAGTGTTTAGCTATTTCGGCATCAAGCCATTGTCTGAAATATAGTTAAATATATTTGTATCCACCTACATATAATATTTCCATAGACGAAATAAAAACTAAAGCACCTTATTTTTTATCGTTTTTTATAACATAACAACACCAAGTCCAAGATTAAATTCCCGGGAAATTGAAGCTTTTTGACAGTCTCGGTTTCCGGGACATTTGAAAGAAAGAAACTATGACTTGAAGAGAGTTTCTTATTTATGAATAAAACTTTTACAAAGTACATTTTTTATTAATTCAATAAAAAAAATGTTTGACATTACAGCTTACGCCAATGCGTTAAATATTTTTTAAGTTTTTAAAGTTGAAAGATCATACAAGATATACTCGATGAGAATTTATGTTAGTCACATGAGATTAACTCAAGGAGAGTTGACGTCACAAACACCCATGTCTTAGATCTCAATTGAAAAATTGAAAAAATCCAATTTGACATTGACCTTACCGGGAATCGAACCCGGATCCCCTGATCGGTAGAGCAAAGTATAACCAACTAGACCACAGCGGGTGACAAATTCTGTTACGTGCATAATATTTTCTGTCAATTTATGTATTGAATTGGCATTTTCTTGGTAAAACTCCATTGTAATAAGGTGAAAAAACGTCAAAGTATTTTAGCTCTTCAAATATAATTTTATTTATGGTTGATAACTATTTCGGCATCAGAACTATCGTCTGCTTCTCATTATTCTAATGAAGACATAATATGCCGAAATGGCTTTCAACCATACATAAAATAATATCCGTAGAACTTAAAATATTTGATATTTGTTCGTCTTACGTCCTGCAATTCTTTGTGGATATTAATACTTTTGTGTACTAATTTTACATTTTGTATAAAAGATCAAAATCAGTTTCGCTTATCACGTACATTATCAACCTATGAAAACATCATGAATTCACTATAACTAGATAACAAGACGTTAAAACAGTTGGTAAAAGAAATATTTAAAAAAAATGTTATTGTTGATTATTCAAATCATAAATAAATGAATTTAGTTTTAAGCACTTAATTTAATAATATAAACATAACATAGATATCCAAATTAAATCACCCTATTTTATATATATAATAAACATTGTATTTATAATTTCTCAGAATCATTATAAATAGGTGTAGTTTCTGGCCAGAGATACTTAATAAACTGATAACGCTTTGCAGCCCTGCAAAACAAGGTGACCCTAGTTTAACCCTCACCTAATTAACCCAAGTGTGGCCGGATAGAGACACTTTATCCAAAAGAGAAATATTATTATCTTTCTTGGGTGTATTTTTTATATCAAAAACAGAAAAGACTCTTTTATTACGAAATTTCAAAGGACAGTTTTGAAGATAATTTTATTTCATTTTCTATCGAAAACGAATAATTTTTTTTGCGAGATAAGTCAATCTTTAGCTGGCCATCAATATTAATTTACCGATAAAGTAATATCTTAAATTAAATAATTCTCATTGAATATAAGAAACGGAAAAATACATCTATATCTGTTAATAATAACAATTTAAGAAAAAATGTAAGAGTACTTAAAAATACAATCTTCTGTGTTGTAATTAAGGTTTCATATTTAAGTAAAATGATTGAATTGGTCAGTCGTGGATAGAAGTTAAAAAAGAAGTTGATTCAATTCAAACAAATTTATTTCCATTAATCGAGTAGATTACTTAATCATTGTCGATTAGTGATTCTGAAGTTTAAGCTTTTTTCATATCCTGAGACACGAGACATTAAATGTGAATTGTCATGTCCCAAAAAATTCTTACTTCCCGAAACCGTAGGTACCTCAGTAATTATTATGAAAAAAATATTTTAACGGCTATCTATGCATGATCACATTTTTATTTTTTACGTTAAATATTGCAAAAGATGACAATACTGTAGTTTAAATATTCATTTTTTTTTTATTACATATCATTCGAGGGATTTGTTTTGTTTTGCCGATGAAACAATTTTCTTCGAAAAATAGTACTTCGGTCAATAATGTTATTATAATTAGTGCTAGCTCAGTCACACGTACGTCATATGTTATTGTATTAAATATATGAATGATTTTAAAAGTTTCCGAATTTTTTAATTGTCCTTCTTAATATAAAAAAGGTTCTCATTATAAAAAAGATTTTCAAAATATGTTTAAATTGAATAAATTAAATCTACTATATAGAAATCTCAGGTTTTGTGTTTATTTATTCAAATGTCTCGGGAACCGAAATTGGCAAAAATCGTCGATTTACGGAAAATGTAGCTCACAATGTATATGGTTTAGGCCGGTTTTGCTCAGTGATTATTTAATAAAAAATATTTACTAATAACCTGAATAATTAAATATTTTTTTATAAAACAGATGCAATAAACGAAAGACATTGATTGAAAAAACAATGTTTGATTTTCTTCTTGTGTGGCTGTGGTGCTTTTAATTTTCGTACGAAAATCCTCATTTATATATTTTTTAATCAAATACAAGATTTGTTATTGATTATGTACATTCTCTTTTTTAAGAAAACGAGTGATTGTGAGAATAATCAATTCTTTCATTATCACCTTCTTTACATTTCTCGTAAAACAAATGATGATATCTGAAATTTTTCATTAAGAGTTTATCTGCTTCACATCGGAAATGAATACTTTTAAAGAAAAAATAATTTGTATATTTTAAGAATACGTATTGTTACGATTTATTTTTTTATTCTAAATATGAAACATTCAAGGCGTGGTGTAAAATTATCCGAGTATGCTTTTAATAGAAAAGCTTAATCTGAGAAATTAAAGCTGCCTTAATAGGGTAAGAACTCATTATTGTTCATCGCCATATTAAGCACTAAATCATAGCCAGCGATCAATCATTATTAACTTTGTTGCCTAGAAGTGAAACCCCCGTGTATTTAAATTCTGCGATACATTATCAGGCGTGGAGACTCGTCTTCGCTCCTCGACCCGCGCAGCCTTTTAACCATGATGAATGGGCCGGCGCCGGCGTCGCGACGTCGAACTCGACTTGAGCAAGTGTTTTGAGCGTCTAATAACTTTCAGCTACCTTCTCTACCTGCGTGCAGTGCCTTCAATTACTTATTCATGATAATCTGCAAAGTGGCACGTGAAAATTGCATAGCTCTACTTGATTAGCTTTTAGTTTATTGATTAAACTCGCATTTCAGTCATGAACTATACATTTATCAATTTATAAAAACTCTAAAATACTTGGAAGTGTTCTTAATTTTAATAATATAAAATTAAATACATAAAAAAGTTAGAATACAAAATTAATAAACGCATAATATAAAATAACATAGATTATTCCACGTTTTGTGCTACAAACTGTGACACGTGTTTCGCCTTTTTCGGAAAATCTTACTTTCACAAATGCTTGTTTAAATACGAATAATTTTAATTTTACTATTCTGATATATTATAAAAATAAAAACGGGAGGCAAATATTTTATATTAAAATGAACTTGTACAAAGTTACCGCTGAATCGACTATTTTGAAGAAAAACCAGAAACTATATATTTTACTCTCGATATATCCAGTTGCCTGTAACACACAGCATAACACAGATGCATGATGCGCAGACAAAGAAATAGCGTGAGTGTTTATAACAGCACTATCTGTTTTAAAAGAAATACAAAATTTCAACGTTGAACGAAACCCAAATTCACACACAAGATAAAATCAACAAATTTTATGACTTATAAGCATAACGAAAAAACCCAATATGAGAGAAAGTTTGAGCAGAAAAACGTTTGAGATTTTCATTGTTATTTCAAAGAAATATTTGTTTTTGCTTAAAAACCGTCAAATATTTTTTTTTGGAAAATAAGTAATTCCCACAATATACTCATACTAATGCGTATCAGCTTCGTTGGTTTGGTTTTGGAGTCACGTACTTATTAGAGCAGTGTCTGTCAAACTCTTTTGCTCCACGGCACACTGGTAAATGGGATTTTTTCCGTGGCACACCAAATAACAATGCCTTAAAAGGAAATATGCCTTTTTCATATGAATATAGTAAAACATATTGCAAGTAACATTTATTCAAATTTTTTAATATTTTATCAACATACAGTAAAACTCCCATTTACACTTAAGTCGGGACAGTGTGATTGGGGAGTGAATCTCATACAAAATTAGGGATTTGTTTTTTTCCGCAAAAAACCGTCTCGTATCAACGACAATGGAATGCGACAGTGCAATTGGGGGATTTGCGGCGAATATTTCAAGCCAGCGTAATTCGGGGTAGTGTAATTGGCGGTTCCACTGTATTTGTTATAAGATAGGTAGTAATAATTTAATTTTTAAGAAGAATTCAATTGATTTTTAGAAAGAATTCTGTCAAAATGCGGTTCTAAATTCCAACCTCGTTTTTTTTTATTTCATTTTCACAAACGTTGAAAACCAAATTCGCAAAGATACAATGATCCAAACGGCAATAGAGAATTTATTGGTGATGTAGTCAATTGATGATATTGACTACATCACCGATATCCAAAATGCTGACAACTCTAGCTCAGAAAATGAGACTTAGTGCACAGAGCCGTTTTTGAAATCTTTTAAAATTTCCTCTTCTGTTAGTGTCAGGTGTGTACCGTTAAATTTTACGAACACTGGTACATTTGATAATCAAGTGATGAAAAATAAGCCATCGCTACGTATACCAGCGTCATTGTAACCCTGAGTTGCGTCGACCACTATGTACAAACGTGGCACATATTTCTTTTATAATAGTAGATTGATTTAAGTGATAAATTTATTTAAAATTAAAGAAACATTTAATTTCATGCATTATTTAAAATGCACAGTTTTGAAGTTTCTTTCTTCGCGGCACACCTGAAACTTCTTGCGGCACACAGTTTGGCAGACACTGTGTTAGAGCATGAGAACAGTCACAAAAAAACAATTAAATCGTTAAATTCTTTTCTTTATTCACCGAACATAGTAATTAACTATGATAATATAAATCCACAGTCTGTAAACTGGAAAAAAACGATTACCTAAAAAAACAAGTGTCAGTTTAATCTTTGTCTTTTAGTGATTTTGGATTCGAAAATAACTTTTATCTCAGATAATATCTCACGTTATCAATATCTTATTCTTCACTTTGAAAATAAATAAGAAAAATGCGCCATGTTCTCTTGTTATAACCCATTTTGCCTCATGTGGATTTTTTAATCAATCATTATTCTCTCACGGAAACATACAAGCAAAGAGGGTTATCACAATTTATAAAGAATTGTATATTTGAAATATTTTTTTGTTAAAAGTTATCGAAAAATGTACTAGTATTTTAATAGAATCAAAAATAAAATAATCATATTGTTTGGTATGCAACGGTGGTAAGTCTTTTTTAAGTTTTTTTTCCACCTTGACCGAGATGCGTGTCTTATCCATGATACTCAGTTTAAGTTAACATTTTCTATTTTTTTTTAAATGTATGGCTTCTCTCAATGTGAAGCTTATGGCCTCCTAATGAAGGTTATTTTGACAGTTTTTTTTCTACGAAAGTTAGTTACTCAGTTGCTCAACCTCTTCTTTTCAGATAGTAAGAATAGAAGGATAGGACCAGGACAAGACTAGTGGTTAGCTAATCACTCTCGTTACGCCCGTTTTAGAATAGGATGAGTCGGAGGGAATTCAGACATCTCATACATCCATGCCTTTGGATGCTTTTTTCCGAAGAGAGTAGACATAGAAAAAATAGATCTATGATAGGACTAGTGGTTTGCTTATCACTATCGCTACTCCTCGCTATTAAATTTCCTCCTACTCATTCTACTAGTCTTTTCATGGTCCTATCTTTCAATCCATTCTCTCTTTCGAAAAGAGAGGTTGAGAAACCGAGTAACAAACAATTCTCGTAGTAAAAACTTATGTTGAGATACCCCTACTAGGACGCCATATGCTCCACATTGGGAGAAAACGTGCATAAAAATACAATTTTTGTATCAGAATCGTTTTTACAAATAAAATTAATCTTTTGTATTATTATTTTTTTAACATTCGTTATATGAAGATCATTTAGAAAATTTGAATGAAACTATAAAATCCGTCGAAATTAGATTAAAAAATTACACTTTTTTCACGAAAAGGACGAATCGTTTCCAGAACCTTGTTCAACTACTTATTTTTTTAAGTAGGTACAATAATTTATTAAATTTGAATTTATTATTTTATTGTACGGTACGCGAGGAAGAAACTGGTTTTACGAGATGCATTCTTACGATTAAATACGTTTAATATTTTTAAGTCGTAATCATTTAACAAAAATTCGATATTGGTGCTTACGAAAAAAAAAAATTTTTTTAATAAATTAAATATGACGTTTGGTAGCCCTGAATATAATAAGTAGGAAGAATATAAGGGAAGTATGTGAACTGAAGGTAAGTGGAGTGATATAAAAGTGATAATCTAACGTCACGGTGATAGATTACTGAAAGTGCTAATCTCACGTCAGGCCCTTATGCTGGCGTTTCTATAACTGGGGGCCGAAATGTGTTTATGAAAAATTGAAGGGTCATGCAGGCAACATTTAATACAGCTTGTTTGGCTAGTTATAATATATTTTAATAGTACATGCATACATATTTACACTTTTTCTTCTTGTTTTATTCTCTATCTTTTGATACACTCTAAATATTAAAACTCTGTAAAGGAAAAAGAAAATAACGCACCCATAAAAAAATGTAAAGGAAGCACATAAAACATGTATTGATGATTTTGGGCCAAATACAAAATATGCACAACCTTAAAGTGTATAATGACTTATGAACTGGTGTTTTATTGACTCAGTATAACATTTCTTTATTAAATTGTTTAAGAAAAACGTTTCTCAAAAAGTCTTTTATCCTGGACGCATTTTTTACGTGTCTTACATTTATCAAAGTTAAAAGCTAAATTTAGTTATTAATTCAGCATTTTCAGCTCACACAGATCACAGTGAATTTGATAATTATTCAATTCAAAGTTGTGATCGAAGACCGGGTGTTCGTGAAGTAAATCCACATTAATTTCTCTCCTCCCATCCTTCTGATCCTTTAATAACTGTGTGTAGCGATAGCGATTAGTCAGTCAGTCGTGTTCTAGCCTTAACCATCTTCCCCTACTACTCACTTTGAAAAAAGTTAGATTGAGCGTCTGAATAACAAACAGCTCCCGTAGAAAAATCTCTGTTGAGATACCTCCATTAGGAGTCCATATTCTTCACATTGGCAGCGGACATGGATAAAAAAATATTCTTTTATAAAAAAAGAGTAAATAAAAAAGTTGTTTTTTTTTAAATTAAACATTTTTTTTGTATTGTTTGAAGATTTCTCGCACTATCGGTTTCTCTTATTCTTCGTTTTTTTATGGTCCCTTGAAAAACGTAGAATCGAAGTTCCACTGTAATAGATCAATTTTTTTTTGTAATAATAATCATATGCTTCTACAAAAATCGGTTATTCCAAATATTACATAAATTAAAAGTTTGTTCATTTAATAGATTGGAAGTAGGGTCTTGAATCCCGGGTTCCCGTCCAATTTTGCGATCCCAAAATCCCAGGATTGGTATGGTCGTGATCCCATAAATTTGAAAAATGAGATTTTTTTAGCATATCCCGAAAATTTATAGGATATTGGATTTGGAAGAGCTAAAAAAAAACGAGTCACCAACACTTTTCTCAAAGTATACACGACTTAACCTCGAGTGCCCAATCCCGGGAACCTGGTATTGAAAATTAATCAATCTCGAAATCCCGGGATCACAAAAAGGCTCCGGAATTGGATACTCTAATTGTAAGTGTGTACACTAATATGGATTTTTTATAAAAAATAAACTTAAAGAATTATGAAAAACCAAATTCACTAACGATGTAACAATAATAGTATCAGAAATGATATTTCACTTGAGACACAAATCATCCAATTTGAGCATTTTTGATTTAAGACTAATTTGTATTCCGTCTTCAGGGCTCAGCCAATTTCCGTAGTTTGTTTATAAGTTCATAGGAGTGGAAAATCTTTGTTCGCAAAGATTGGTGCACGGTATTAAGTCAATACTGACCAGAAACTGACGCTCGAGGCGAGGCTACGTCTGAATCCTTGTTATTCCGATTTGCAACTTAACTCAAACTGGGTTATTGTTTTTTTTTATTGAGGCATTTTATAATTTCGTGGTATTGGCTTAATTTATTGCGATACCACGACATCTGTTCTATATTGTATCAACTCAAGAAGAAAAAGCATTACACAATTTATTATATTAATTAAAAATAACTTTCATAACACTCTGATAATGTGTTAGAAATAACTGAACAGCTGTTAATATAGTAGCTTATCAGAAGATTTCTACCATTCATAACTTACGTTTTACACATTTTCTTAAAATAATTGAAAAATAAATTTTTCAATTAGCCAAAATGCAGTTCTTCTAGTATAAAATAAAAATTGAATACCAGGTAAGGTTTGATTGAGCTTCTAAGTGAACTGAGTAGCAAAATGGTGAAAATTTTCTATTGAACTTTTAAGCACAATCAGTGGCGGATTACCTCATAAGTGCAAGAGGCGCGCGCTTGGGGCCTCCAAATTTTAGGGGCCTCAAAAATAGCATAAATTATATAAATCCTTATATTTCAATTTCAGTTTTCAATATTCATTATTATTCTACGAAGAGTTTTGCAACACTTTTATGTTATTCGAAAAACAGGGCCTGCAAAATGTATTGCACCTAGGGCCTCCAACGTGCTTAATCTGCCACTGAGTACAATCACGTGTGTACTTTGTGTTTTTGTAATTGCATAGTTTTATTTATTGAAAGAAAACACTATTAGAATTTTCAGTATATATTCACTCAACTCACTTTACTTTTACGATACTTTAATATATGTAGAATATTATAATACATCGCATTTTTTTTTCTAAAATATAAATTTGTCACTTAACTTCTCAGGAGCTCATTTGTCTATCATTATTATGTGGGTCATATGCGAGCTAAAATTCGTTTGAGAATAACTCTAGCAAGAGATTGTGAAATTAATATGAGTAATATTTGACAATCCTTGTGAAATACAAATAAGTTGTTATTTGTTTTATATTCGTTTTTTTTTTAATTTTATAAAATTTCTCTTTTAACTTCGTATAGTGTCACTATTATATTTATCAAATGCATGTATTTTCTCTTATTTTTACGATAAATTAACGTTAATTCTCAAAGTCTGGAAATGCATTCTGCGTTATTATTGTTTAAACACTTTGAGATGCCCCGTTCTCCACATAAAGGGGGGAGGCCAGTTGACGTTATTGGAACATATTGATCCTTCAAAAAATATGGATTTCTTTTCAAAAATGAAGCAAATTGGCCGTGGAAAATTGGATTTTTTAGATTAAAGCACTAACATTGGACACAGAAAAGACTTTGTTAAAGTGCCCGATATAGAAAGCTGCAGTAGGTACGTGTCACAATAAGTTGTTTTTATAAAAAAAAAACATCCTCTTTCGTATTTTCAAGCTACTGCCTGGAGCTAACAAAAGTGTGTTAGACACAAAAGCTTTCGATTGATTTTGTCCGATACACAATGTTGGAAAATATTGGATACACATTTTTACGTCATGGAACGCTTCAAAGTGGCAGAGTCCTAATGGTCAAATGCTTTTATTCTAATGAGTTTTTTGATAAAGGGTTTCACCCTCGAACAAATTGATTTTTTAATTGTTTTATAAATTTTGCTTACATTGTGATACTGTATTTGTGATGATATAAACTCATTCTACCCTACTCAATTTAAAGCACTCAACTTACAAAAATTTTAATATTTAATAATACTATCCAACAAATTTACTTTATTTTTTCGATGGGCTCGGCGGTAACATTGTAGAAATTTATTTTGAATATTAAATTAAATTTGATAACTTAGTTACTACAAAACAAGTAGAGTAACTATGATATTAAATTTAATTTTCAATGTGCTTAATATGTTTCTCTCTTTGAAGTGATGTTATAATATATTACAATCATTCCAACGTGGTCTATAATGAAAGCAATCAGCTATCTGTTATATTTAAAAAAAAAACAACCCAATTACTTTAAAGCTATACAAAGGAAAGATGTGTTTTTTTTCATACTGGTGCTATATTGATATATGTGGGGCAGTAGAAAAAAGTCGCAACTCTGACTCCAGCATTTAAAAATAATCCAACTACAATTTATAAATATATACAAAATTTTATAATTAGTCTTTTTTAATATCTACTATAATGTATAAAGCTTATTATTTTGTTTTAAAAATGGGAGTCAGAGTGATCTATTTTTTACGACCACATACAAAACACCATGATTCCACAACCCTAGTTTATTTACATTGTTTACATGCATTACAAAGTATTTGTATTCTATAATAATTATTATAAACAATTACTAGTTTATTTTGAGTTTGGGTGACTGAATTAAAACCATTTCTCGTGAATACAACTTTGGTTGACATGTTACATTGAAAGCACACAGATTCCGCATAAGAAGTGGGCATTATAAAATCTCTCGTTAAGCGACATGAAACATCAGTTTTCGCTTTATTAAAAATATCGAATCGATTAAAAGACCTAGCTTGATAAAATGAAAAGCTTGTAGTCGTTGGAGAAGGCATCTTGAACAGAGTACCAATATTGTGCTTTAATCAAGACCTCTTCAGGTCCTCACAGCAACCGTACAAAAAAAATGTGCTGGAAAATAAATTGTCATCTTTTCACTAAATTGAACGACCGTTTACAGTAAATTTGAAGTGAATGGACTTCCTCTACCTGTATAAGTAATATTTATAATGGCTTTATACCAAACTGATTGGAAAAAAAATTCAAACCGTATCCGCTCCCTATGTGGGGAATGTGGGCCTCTTAAGAATGGGGCTATTTTTACATAAGTTTATCTATATATTAATAGTCGATAATGTCCGTCCGTCTGAATGATTGTCCGCGATTTTCCCTCCCCCTGCTCCTTCCCCCTCCCTCCTCACCAGCTCCGCTGACGCAATATTTTTATTCATACTAAAGACATATTTTCCCAATACACTGTTTATTATTTGACGAAACAAATCAAATCGCTGAAAAAATTTCATACAAAAAAACGCCGCGACCGTGGATCGAACACAGAACTCTGGATTACCAGTCGAGCTCTCTATCAACTGAGCTAACGTCATAAATATCAAGGCGATAAAAATAGTTTATATAAAATAAAAATTTGAAAATGGAACGATATTTGCGATTCCTACTGACTTCGATTGTTTGTATTCAAGATTCAAAAATGGAACACCTGTCAAATAATGAATGTGGTATATTTTACATAATATAGTTTCGACAGTTAAATGCAAATATTCCATGTGTGTCATATGTATGCTGACGGCTATTAAATATTTTACGTTTTAACAGAGGGTATTTAGAATTTATCCCGATAATTTAATAATTTTGTATCTTTTGTTTTAAATAACGAGTAAACGAGTCTATGCTTTGGACAATGTAAATTTACGCTCAAATACTAATATAAATAAAGTAAGCGAAATTTTTAGATAGATTGGGGTCAACGAGATTAAAATACGGCAAAGTGAGCCAAGTTAGGATGATGGGAAAAAGTGAACTGAACCCACCCTTTTTATTGCATAATTTCAATCATTTTTTCTCTAAAATACATTGTTTATGCTTTCGATGGATTCGTCGGTAACTTTGTGGAAGTTCATTTTAATATAAAATATAAAATAACTTAGATTATTCCACGTATTGTGCTACAAACTGTGACACGTGTTTCGCCTCTTTCAGAGGCATCCTCAGACAGACTTACTTTTACTTACTTACTGAAAGTAACTCTGTCTGAGGATGCCTCTGAAATAGGCGAAACACGTGTCACAGTTTGTAACACAATACGTGGAATAATCTAAGTTATTTTGTATTACCTTTTTATGCTTATTTATTGAATAAACTTTCACATAAAATTAAAAGTTGATGACAGTTCCCACAAAAAATAATAGAAAACGTAATTGCACTTAAAAGTCAAATGGAAAAGTTTCAGCATTTTTATGTTTGGTTCACTTCAACTCTTAAAGACTCATATATTCCTAAAAATAAGCTCCGTTTGGCGAATTAGTGAAGTTAATTTATTCTGATTAATTTGATAAATATGCATTTGATTGTAACATGACGGAAAATTTAATTTTTTTTTATAATATGAAAAAATCCTCCAGTTGGGGCCAACGGGCTTACAGCTCGTCTATGATAATTGATACTATAAATTAAATTTGAATCGTTCAAATTATGTACATTCACACAAGTTTTGCCACTAACGACCCGGGTCTCGCCTTTAGGTATCTTCAGCCGTTCAAGTGCACGAATGAACATGAACTGACAGCTCAAATTTAATATTGAAATTTCACCAAGCACCTTCAGTCGAAATCTTAAAGTATATATTTTTTTTTTAACCATGTTCGCTCCCAATGTGGAGCATATGGACTCCTTATGGAGTTTATCTCAACAGAAGTGTTTCTACGAGAACTGAAATTCATAAATCGATTGAAAAATCAATTTATAAAACTGTCTGTACTGGGATTCGAACCCGTGACCTCCGTAGCGGTAGCCAACGACGTTGACCACTCATCCACACAGGCGGCTAATAAAGTATATTTGGTTATGTCATAAATTCAAAGCAAATTCTTTCAATCTGTTTACCGATCGCCATGACGTACTGAAAAGCGTATAACTTATTAAATAAAAACCAAAATTAATTTAAAGAGACAAATGTTTACTCCACTTCCGAAGATGGCATAATTAATATATTATAAATCTATATGTAACAAGCTTTGCTTTATACATTTAAGCGAGAGATATTTTAAGGTTCACGTCACTTCACTCAAGTATTTTAATATGTAAATAATAAAGCAAACTGGCATTTTGAAAGCTCAATTGACAGAGCTTTTATCATGCGTATTTTATGTTATAGATAGATAAATTCGTCGGCAACTGAACACTTCTTGAGTCTTATACCCAGACTGGAGCTTTTCAAAGCTGTTGGAAATTTATTGCAAGGCAATTTTATAATCCATTAGAAGATGCGGTTCCTCGGTGTTTTTATTGTGAACGAAATAAAAATTTCGGTCGTTAAAACCTGATATTATATTTATGTACTGCAACTATACGACTATACACAATATATACTCCGATTTTAAGCAAAAAAAATTCAATACAGCGGCTGACTTCGGATTTTAAAAAAGAAAAAATCTGATCAGTTATGAATGTTCACTGTCAATACTTGGTGGAAAGACATTAGTAAAAACACAATATTCCTTTGTACTTTATTCCACTTTATTTAATATGTCAGGACCGGTTTCGCTCATTACGAGCATCATCAACTGATAAGAAATATAATTTAACAATGCTATTTATACAAAAATGAACAGTTATAAACAACAATTGGCATTTAAAAGAAATTACCAATTACATTAAAAGTGCTTCTAAAATAACACAAAATTAAAATGTTTAACACATCTAACATATAATATAATTAAAAAGTCATCTCAGATTAATAAATTTAGAATGGCGATTGTTTTTATTTATAGATTTCTTATCTCGAAAAATTTATAACTACTACGAAACTACTTTTTTTGATTTTTTTTAAAAAGAATTACCTAGATGTACCACCACAGTTATTATCGTATAAATGTTTAAAATAAATATTTGTAGTGAAAAAAACTATATCCGCTCCCAATTATCGGTAGAACAAGCTCTAATTAACTAGAACACAGCGGGTGAGATAACAGGATATAGCTAGGACAGGACTAGTGATTGGGTTAATTGTTCTGGCTTCTGAATGTAATTATACAATTGGAACGAAGGAAAGGAATTTTTGACATCACAAACACCAATGCTTTCGACAATTTTTTTATCTTTTATTATTAATTAAATAAATTGCATTAAAACAATTGTGCGTGTACATCGTAACATCAACGCACAATTTATTAACATAAATTAAAAAGCATTATCACGTGTATATAACATTGAATAAGGATTGTCTTTATTGGTCGTGTTATTGCTCAGCTAAAAAAAATATATCTGAAATCAATAATGAGTAAATTTCAAGTGATTATAACTGAACATTGCGTCGTTACAAATTCATATACTGTTCCGACTAAGATGGGTTGATCATGTCCACCGAATGGACATAAACCGACCAACCCGGAAGGCTTAAGGCAATAAGCCTACCCTGCGCGGTTGCGCCACGAATTCTGATAATGAATTAATATATTAAAACTTGATCATTTTCATATTTGTGACGTATTTATAATGATTTTATAACATTTATTTCTTTGTTAAGTATCCTCAGTTTCAATAAGTATTTATTTTAATCTGAAACGTAGAATATGTATTTTAATCCCTTAATAATTATTTAATGCAATAAAATTAAAAAATTAATAGGATATCACCATTTCAACTAAATCAAAATTGAAAACAATGAGCCACCTATCTTGATTAATGAATTAGTTAATAAGAAATCACTGCCTATAAATTTATTATTGGTATCCACAAATTCTAGACTGTTTACATTCGAAAGCTTTAAATTAACTGGTGAGTTTTAAGATGTAAATATTATAAAGTATAAGTAAGTTAAACGTAAAATAAAATTCCTAAATAAATTATACATGTAGTTAAAAAAGGTATTCGATATATCATTTCTAATCTGTATGGATTTTTTCAGATGCATATATATATTTTTCCAATAATATGATTTATTTTTAAGTAACTTATAAAAAAATGCATTAAACACTACTGGGCTTTTTTAATATATTAATTATAATTTATATTTTTAATAAATTACTTAATTTTAAAATATTTTTTTCTTCCATTAGTTTTTAGCTTGCGCGTGACAATAATAAATATAATCGTTAAATATATAGAAAATATATTTATTAATCATTATTGGTGATATAATCACGGCATTTTTTGCATTATAATTCGTAAAGGTCTGGCAATAAGTGGATTAAGAAACATAAACACCCGAAAAACCACACATATTAGGGATTCTGTGTCGAGACGTCCCGGGACAAAAGTCCCGGGACTTTTAAGCTTTTTTGCTGTCGTAAGTCCCGGGACTTTGTTGTTAAATGTCCCGGGACTTAAGACAGCCAAATTTTACATTTTAATTTTGAAAAAACCATTCTAACAAAATAAAATTGGATGCAAGCAATCGCTAATGTGACCTAAAAAGTTAATTTTGATTTAAAATAAATTTAAATTGGTGTCTATCCTCGAGATCAGTTTTGAAAAAAATGCATTATATTCAGGCTACGGATTAAAGGCCGGGGTTTTAACAAAATTAAGTATGCATATATAAAAGGGACCTTATGAAAGAAACAGCTGTTTAGATTTATAATTGTAGAAGTTTCAAATCAACATCTATTTATATATTGTAATACGAAACAACCATTTTCTATGGGTAGAGACGTGCAGAAATACAAAAAAACTTAGACACGTGTTCGCTTAACTCAATAGTTCAACAATTTGAAACTTGGGATTCACAGAATTCCAAGAAATAATGAAGCCGATAGTTATTTCTAGAAAATTATGTCATAAATCAAGGCGGATTATAAATCTTTTATTATCAACAGTTCAGCTGGGACTAATTGTTTTTCGAAAAGAATACAAGAAAGATCAATGTTTTGGAAAAACAATGTTGCAACAACGTTTATTACAAAAATAAGAAATCGGCTGTCTGATTCGTCATTAAATTCATTATTATTTTTAAAATCATATTTTGATAAGCAAAAATAAAATATTAACTTTTGTGTAAATAATACATACTATGTATGATTTGAGGTTCTGATTTTATTATTCAATTAATTTAATATTTTCAATATTAATAAATAAATGTGTTCAAAAGATGTATTTATTTTAACTAACGCATACTTTCGGCGGCCTTTTAAAGTACGTACGAAAAAAATATACGTTTAACTGCGTAAAAAACGCTCAAAAAAAATAATTTAATTGAAACAAAATATTAAAAAACGTTTAGGAGAAAGATATCTCCATTTATGTTATTAGAAATTTGTTTAAATCAATTTATATTCGTATAAAAAATATAACTGTACCAAAAACAAATCAAAAAATATTATAATTAAATGTTCATACCTGATTATTTTTTTATATTGACTATTTTTCAGCTGTATTGTGATTTGTGAAGTAACGGTCATAATTTTACCCAATTCATTGTTATTTTTTCAATACATGTATCGTTACATCCCTTTTTAGTACATACATACAAATATTTAATTTTAATAAATTTATAATTTTATTGAAGGGGAAATTAAAGTCCCAAGTCCCGGGAAGTCCCGGGACTTTGACTTTATCACGTCTGGCAATACCGGGACTTAGAACAAAACCCGAGACTCAGAATCCCATACATATTCATAGAATATTTATATAATGAGAAATTACCTAAAATGATTAATTAGGATAACACGGAAAGCTTACAAAATGTGTTTGTAATCACATGCAATGAAGATTTCTTGGCCAATCGCGTCACCTCTAAAAAGGCTGTTAAGAGATTCTAAGGAATTTAACATCTAGCATTTAACGAATAAAATTGTCCCACATTCAAAGAAAAGCAACACGGATGCCAAGGTGAGGAGACGATCTCTTGGCAATAAAACGTCTGTGAAGTGCTCGATATCCAAACATCAAAGATGTATTACGACCGTTACATGTTTAAAAAAAACACCACAATTTGATTGGCAATGTTTCATAGAATACATTATCAAAAGAAGAAAAATAAATAAGATAGTTTCTTCAGTGAAACAATCGACAAAGTGGCGTTTCAATCTTATATTACTCTGTTGAAACTAATAACATTATATCAACAACGCCCTTTTTAATTTATATTATATAAGTTACTGAGATGTAAATCAACTATTTGATTGTCTTCTATAATTATTCCGTTAGAGTGCAATGACTGCATTTGATTAAAATAAAATAAACATACTTCTTATAAAGTTTTTTTATTTCAATTATTTTGTTTTCTCACTCTTTCTGATATTAACAAAGCAGTGTTATAAAAAGAAAAAAGATAATTCGCGACTGTTCAAATATTTCTTTATTAGTAAATAAATGACTCTAACTATCTTCTAAATTAAGGGTGATGTCAAATTGATACACAGTATTTAACTGCAAACCAGTACCCGAAACCAACTTATTCTGATATGATCTTATATTCTATCCATATATTGACAAGTTAATAATAAAGCTGTACAAATATGGGAAAATATAAATTTATTATGATTATTTGAAATTGCGATAAAACACTTAGAGTGGATTCGAAATAAACAAGGAATAGGTTTATACCGCTGGATAATGTATTTCAGCCTGATACAGATCTAAGCCCGGTTTACCTAACTAAAACTGTAATATATACATACGAACGAAAACTTTGTACTTAACTATCCAAGTGTTGTATTCATTATGTAGCTTCAGAGCCGGGGTAATAGAATGGGTAAATAGTTCATTGCTGTTGGGCGTCGAAAAACGAGAGCGCTGGAATATCTTTACACCTTTAATCTATTTGAAATAGCATACTAAAACAAGAATGACACAGTCACTTCTGTTGAGCTTTACAAAAGCTTTTTATGATACTTTTAAGTGCAACATTTATTATTTTTTGGCTCTTATCATATTTTTTATTAACTTTTTTAACGTTTTGTTTGGCCTGATTGTTAGTACTTGTGTTTGTTCAAATTTTGCTCGTTGTTCGACTTAGCTAAATAAAATTAGTAAATTGTTGATATCAGTGAAAGCAGCAACAAATCAAACAGATGATTGCGAATTTTCACCATGTTTTGGTTTGTAATACTCTTCTTAATTTATTTATTTTATAATACTTTTTTATATACAATCTGGGAAACAAATTTAGTAAGGCATTTTTGCCCCAATTCTCAAGTATAAATAACTACTCAAAAGAAAAGATATTAGTTTAAACAAAAGAGAATCCTTTCTTTCCCTTCTATGAAAAAGCTGAAATCAATGCAATGTTTACATGAATTTGATATTAAAGTTGTTTTGACAAGAAATATGGTTATGTGGACGTGCATTCTAAGATTTCCGTTGTTGAAGTCATCCTAATAACAAGTAGATTGTTGTATAAGTGAACAAAATACAAACAATAAACTTTGTATTGATTTCGGTAAGAATATGGTTTTCATTTTCCCATTTATAACGATACTAAAAATTTACGTCAAACTATTTCCAGATATCAGAATGTGTTCTATTTGCGTACTTAAAAGTTTCTTTCAGAAAGTTTTGGTTCTCGGAGGTAACTAAATAACAAGCTATAGGGGGAATTTTTGAGATATTTATATTTCATATGAACACCACACATTAAAGACATTGTGAATAAAAACGTATATAAATGTATATCCACCATTCGTTCGCTATTATTCCATTACTTGATTATTTTGTTCATGTGTATTTATTAATGTACTTATGTTAATAGTTTATTTATTACAGTGGGTAATTTAATTATTAAATGTATAATTTTCTACTTTTTAATAAAAAAATATTTTCATACATATACTATGGGTGAATGTCATTGCAGGAAAAATATTTCGTTTTTATTTATATTTATCCAAAAACACTTATAAATCCCTTAAAAAGCCCCAAAGCATAAGAGGCATAAAACATGATTTTCATATACAGTTTATAAAAATGCAACAATTAGAATACACAATCAACTATAGAGTACACAATAAAACTACTATGATGAACCATGATTTTTTTAATTGGGAAAATTGTATTAAAAATAGGGTCGAAAAACAATGGCCGCCAAAGCCAGGTTGCTCTGTTCGAATGAATATTAGAATGGCTTGGCATTTGTATAAAAGACATATATTGAAGCAATATGAAGAACTAATATGTATATTACCATTAGCTAATAAAATTTAAGGTAAAATCAATTTCTGTTATGCGAAAAAGCCAAAACAAAAGTTTGTACTTTTCGTAGTCACGTATGCATTTAAGGGTTAAAAATACGCGAGGGTTGTGGATTACACATACTGATGGCTCAACAGTTTTTTTCAGGCAGATAATGTTTTATTCATCAAAATTGAAAATCTTTTCTTTTAATCGATTAACTATTTAGAGAAATAGCGAAATATCTATCATTGTAATAAATTGCATTGTGTTCGTAAACCATGCGATGGTCTGATGATGCTTCTCAAAGAGCCAAATCACGTGTCACAATTTGTAACACGAGTGAAATAACTTTTAACATGATCAATTTTTTTAATGTATTTGTTATCGGTCTTAGAAACACTAATGTCAATTTATCTAATGTATTGTATATGTCTCCTAAGCCAGTTTATAATATATAATACCAAAGGTAATACAAGATTTAAAATAGTTCTGATGAAAGCATAAGCCAAAATATGTAGCTATAAACCACATATAAAATAACAATTGTAGTTTTAAAATACTTTATTTTTTCACCTTATTATTAATTATTATCACTGTCAGCTAATGAAAGATGACTTCCCAATTTCGACTAATAGTCAGATACAGAAAACTTATTTTTGAAATACTTCTTTCACTTCACTGTATAAATAAACGTGATATATTATTCAATAAAATAAAATTCAATTTCATAATTTATCCATATATCCTAAATTCCTCACGAAATTGGGTCAGTGAAGCCCTCCTTGTATTTATTTATCTTTTTATCTGGCGCTAGAACTCTTTTTCCGGCACTGCATCACTCGTTGATAGGGTAAAATTAGGTGCCCCAGTGATTTTCTATATAGAAATAGCAAATTGACCTGATACCAACTCTACCTTACCCTTTCTTATCGCTAGCAGACGGAAATAACCCGCGGCATGTGGGATTATTTTATTTGTGATATTTCTAATTACAAAAAGTAATATAAATCCATCTACTAGCACACAACCCCGTCCACAAGGGGCGGTAAATGTCGTGCAATCGTTTGATTGTTGAAATGGATTGCTCTTATTCAGCGGGAGGGCTATCAATACGTGAACAAGAGACTTGTTTTTCCTAGGAAAGGGTAGAATGGACGTCTTATGTAGACTTAAATTAAATTAAATATAGATTATAGTTATACCACTCCATAGTTATATTCAAAATATTTGAATGAAGATTATAAACATACTTCATGGGTGAAAATTAACATAGGTCTTGTGTATATCGACTGTAGGAAGACAAAAGGACGAAATCGAAAAATTACAGTGTAAGCAGCTTGATACACGTTCTATTAAAACGATGTTAGCTGGAAATTCCAAATTAATATCTTTATTCTGCTTTTAAGTTTGCAATAAAAAGAGCTTAATAAAATTGCGACTAGAAAAAAACACTTAAAAAAAAGGTTTTTCTTAAATAATTTCTTAAATAAATATTTGATTAATTCAATTAAAACCCGCTTAGCCGCCTGTGTGGTCGAGTGGTCAACGTCGTTGGCTTCGGTTACGGAGGTCCCGGCTTCGAATCCCGACAGTTTTATAAATTGATTTTTTCAATCGATTTATGAATTTCTGTTCGAAGGCATGGATGTATGTGATGTCTTGAATTTCCCCCTTCCACCTATTCTATCCTATGAACGGGGCGTATCGAGAGCGATAAGCTAACCACTAGTCTTGTCCTAGCCCTATCCTTCTATTCCTACTCTCTTTAGTAAAAGAGAGGTTGAGCAACTGAGTAACAAGCAGTTCTCGTAGAAACACATCTGTTGAGATAAACTCCATTAGGAGTCCATATGCTCCATATTGGGAGCGGACATTGTTTAAAAAAAAACAGTTTTTCAGTCTCCGTGCACTTCAAGATTGTTTATATTTCATATTTTGCTTTTGGGCTGAAATAATCAAAAAACGTTGTCCTGTGAAATTTTCTATGTTTGGGTCAAGTCATTTTTTCTTCCCACAGTCAGTATATTATCATACAAAATAAACAGTTTTGATACTAAAAAAAATATATCATTTATTGCATAATAAAAGTTCCTAAAAAATCATTAATATATATTTTTTAATCATTATAGCACATTTCGTATACCGAATTATTATAATGGCATTTGTATACGTTCGTTTTGTGCCAGATGCACTTACCTCAAAAGATTTTCCATCTCTATTATATAGGTATAACATAAGTAATTCAGGAGGGTCGAGTCAAGTGAGCATTCAGTTTCTCTTTTGCTTTGCATCGATCTTCCCATGCACTGTTTGCCCTTTGGATAAAACTGTGCTATTTTTTATGTAAGATAAATATTTAATAAACATTTAGGCAATGAAATTTATATGTACTTCATTAGTTTTCATTAAAAAACACAAATAAATAAAATATACTGGAATGGAAATTAGTTATCACATTTCGGATAGCCTTTGGTCGCATTTTCTCAAGGCGTGCATGTCCACCGAATTGGCGAAATGAAGAAGTCGTGTAGAAGATTGTGGTGATGCAATACATACTTCCGACAGTATTGAAGCGAGACTTTAACAATGTCAGAGTTTCATAACTAAGCAAATGATTTATAACTACAAACAGTTCTAGTGAGTGTCTGAACAATTAAAAAATATATTTATGTTACAATATATGGAACATACTATGTTGAAAATCCAGTACTATTATTGTGTAAAGGAAAACACAGTTCTTTGTTTCACTTGTAATATCGCACATTCCCAGACACGTTACATATAATACAATCTTAACATTTGAATAACTTCTCAAAATGATACATCTTTTCGTTTTAACCGTCAAAATTCTTGGAGCAAATCGTTTCAAGAAAAGTTGAATTAGAATTACCATATTATTACATATAATAATTCATAAACTCATCATCAATTCGAAACGTATCTGGATAATTTAAGATTTCGACTGAAGGTGCTTGGTGGAATTTCAATATTAAACTTGAACTGAGTCAGTTCAAGTTCATCCGTGCGCTTGAACGCCTGAAGATGCCGAAAGGCGAAACCCGGGTCGTTAGTGACAAAATCTGTGAGAGTGTACATAATAATTACAATTTAAATCTAGTTTTAATTAACTATATATTAAATATATCAACTGTGGAAAGGAAAAAGGACGTGACCCACACATATCAAATTTTACAGGAGGCGCAAAAAACGTGTTTTGATGATTTTGTGACATATACAAATTATGAATAATACACAACCTTGAAGAGCACGAAAACTTCTAAAGTGGTGTTTAATTGACATAATCTAATATTAATTGAAGAAATTGTTTAGGAAAAACCTTTATTTCAGTCTTTTTTATTGGTTTCAATTTTTACAAGGACATCTTTTTCAAAATTAAAAGCTAAATTTAGATAGTAATTCGGCATTTGCAGCTTGCATCCTTTTGATAGAACGTGTATCAAGTTTGATACATTGTGAATATCAAAAAAAGCTGATTTGAAAAAACTGTAGGTTACGTCCTTTTTCGTTTCCACATTCGATATGTATACGACTAAAACCAAATGCCATTTGTTCAACCGTTGCATTTCACCACTGCTGCTTTACAGAAGCGAATCATGGCACCAGACAAGACTCGGAATAATGTTATACTGAGTTTTGAGAATGCTTCCGTCGGATAATAGGGGTGGGGTGGTTTGATTTAGTGAAGAACTCTTAGATTAGGGAACGTATGTACAAGGCAGTAGTCATGGAGAAACGCGTGATCGCACGCTGGGCATGCCTCGCCAAGTTATCAAATTTAATTTAATATATTAAATTTCTTTAAATGAAGCCAGCATTTTCTTCCTTAAATTTAATGTTTACAATTGTTTTCAGATATATACAAAATTACTTATCCGCCTGCCATCGACATTAATTAAATACGAAATTTTCATTTTCCTTTGTACATGTTTACAAAAACATTAAAAGATCGTATCGCGTGGTTTTATCAGTAGATATAAACCAGATATGATCTAAATTCAATTAGTAGAACTCGTTATCGACATTTTGACACGCTACCTTGTACCTCAAGGCTGCGCAAAATGGGCTGTATTTTCAATTATAGTTCAAATAACGACTTTATTGTGATCGGTTATGTTAAAATATATTGAACATAATTTTAAAAATAAAATTTGATGTAATTTACGTAGCGATACTTGAATATAAAAAAAATAGGAGGGTTGGAGTCAATGTTCCTTCTAAGACGAGAAGTTAACTGCGCGGGCCAATTCAACAAATGCGCGGCATAATTTGTCATATTTTATATGAAAATTGTGATTTTTCGTTTTGATTTGCATAATAAAGAATATTATCATTTGATAATTTATAAATAAGTTTTTACTAATAAGTGTATTAAATAAAACATAATAAATAACAGAACTAATTTAATTGTTTTTTAAATAAATTCAAACACAAATTAAAAAAATTAACAGAACAAAACAAATAATTAGTCGCTTAAGTTAACAGCATATTTTATATATTTATTTATTTTTTTAAATATTTTTTCTCGTCGTTCCTTACATTATAGTATAATCTTTATTTAGATAAGTTTCTTGTTCTGATAATATATACAACTTTAAATCTAGTTAAATTTTCTACATGTTCAATCATTAATTTATTTCGGTCAATAAGAATCATTTCAATTTAAAAAATATTATTTAAATAGTTGCATAATATTGGAGCACGCGCTAATTCGAAATGAGTGTGCGGGTGTTTACAAACTATCGCACGACTGCGCTCGCGCGCAACTTAAAGGGATCATCGGTTAGAGTTTACCATTGACCGGACATGTAGTGGGAGAAATAAACATAGCGTCTAAAAATATGATATCAAATGTGATAAATATAATACATATCACCAGGCTTTTTGATTTATATATTTTTTATTATAACGCAGTTTTGTGTTAATTTTGCACAATATTAATAGATTTTAAAACATTATAGGTACTTAACATATTATATTTACTTTTACGGCACTAAGATGCAATATGTTTTATCTGTTTCTAATAACGATAATTAAAAAAGTTTGTAAAGATTATTTATATAAACGCCGCTGATATGAATTACCAAACAAAATGACATATAATTATGATATTTACAATTACAATTATTTATAGCGATATCATTTTTTATATAACTTGAAATGACTATAGGAGCAGAAAAAGATCTGAATAATTTTAGTCTATTGTCAAAATGCCTTTATTTCCACGGGCCACACAAAAGCATCATATTCCAAATTCGAAATGTCCGTCAAAGATAATTTCTTCTTGGGGAAGAAGCTTTCATTTCCGGGCGCTAGACGGGGGGTAATTTTTATCAGAGTTTTCCAGCCAATTTGAAACGGCCATCAGATGGCAGATAGAGCGGCCATTCATGCGACGTTGTATTAATGACAGGCGAGTCTATTGCTATCTCGATCCAGTGACAGCTTGTCTTGATGAGCTGGGATAACGGTTTCAATTGAAAATACAATTTATAAATCATCCGCGATCGTGATAAAATCAACATTTTGCAGTTTTCGGCGAATATTAATGGAAAATTTTCGGATTCGTTTCGCAACTTTTGTTTTAAATGGTACTCATCAAATTTTGAGATAATTTTGTCGTTAACCTTCTTTAAAATCATTCTCGTATTCAATTTAAAATGACCACTTGTGTAACCACTACACGAATTATTAACAATCAACGGAAAAGTGAACTATGCTTTACCCGTAACATGCCATCCTAAAAAATCACATTCCCTGCCATGATGGCATCTCAGTTTCACTGTTTATTGACAGTATTTAAACCTAAGATAGAAGCCAAATAATTATTTTAAAAATGTTTTTATGCCAGAATACCTAAAATGATAAATACTTATTGACAATATTAAGAGAAATACTGAATGATTTAATGGCTCAACTATTTACGATTGCATCATGGGCATGAAGGTGTTAATCCTAAAGTCAAACATAAAGGCGTTATTTTTGCACAGTTTCTGACATTCACATAAACCTTTTAAGAAAAGGTGTGATATATAGAACTGGTTGATAATAATCTATCATATATTAATAAGTCAATCGGAATTAATATTTTTAAAAAATAGTCAAATTTACAAATCAATTAACGAACTGTATTGATTAATTTAAAAATAATCATTTACTAATTCTAACTGGAACACCACATTGTTTTAAAATAAAATAATAATCGTTATTTTTTTATATCAAAACAAAAAGTTTGACATAACAGCTAATGCCAATGCGTCAAATATTTTTTAACTGAAAGATAATACGAGAAAAACTCGATTAGAATTTATTGTAAGTCACTCTAGATCAACTCAATACTAATTCACATCACAAACAACCACATCTATTTGACATTAACCTTACCGGTAATCAATCCCAGACCTATCTGATCGGTAGAGCAAGTTCTAGCTTATTAGACCACAGCGGGCGATATAGAATAATAATATATGATTAGTAGTGTGTGTGATGTGAAACCGTCCTGTCACATTTGAATCGTTAACATTTTAAACACTAACTATATGTCTTACGTGGACAAAATCAAAGCGAATACAAAGCGACTCGGTGCGGCACGAATATATCAAATGGTCTCCGCCTTTATAGATCCTACGTCCTACTTTGATTCACATTAAACCGTGTTCTAGTCGCATTCGCTGTGACTTCGCCCATGTAAGACGTACCGTAAGTATTATTGCTAACGCTGTCAGTTTGAATTGATAAAGCTTATAGAAGTATACAAAGCTTCAACGATACAAATTTATATTGATGTAACATCTATCGCCTGCAATTAATATTTTAATTTATATCCTTACTTCCTTGTGTAAAATCCTCCATTTCAAAGACTGGCTGTATTTAATCATGAAATTATTATGACTTTATAACGACTTTAACACGAGTTTTAATTTTAAAACATTGATTATGAATTAATTTTAAATACCTCTTAATCGAATAAGCGCACGCCATTGTATTGTAGCCACTGTACGCACCCGTCACGTGATCAGTGTCATCTTGCTCTTTTTGTCGGTGCATCGTTAATTATTTGAGATAAGCGGAAATAAAGAACGCCATCTTTTACCGCTGATTCTTCGAAAATCGAAAATGTCTGCAATATTAATTCTGGTTAAACAAAAAAAAAATGATCATAGAAAGATGCATACTAGCGACATAAGTTGTGAAATAAGTACAAAAGAGTATTTTATTGTTTTATTGTAAAGGTGTCATTTCTTCTCAATATTTTTTTTCTAATCCACGTTCATTCCCAATGTGAAGCATATGGCTGCATCATGGAGGTATCTCAACTCAAGTTTTTATTACGATAACTGCTTTGTACTCAGTTTCTCAACCTCTATATTTTTCCGAAGAGGGTAAAGATAGAAGTATAGGGGTTAAGACAGAAATAGTGGTTAGCTAATCGCTCTCGCTTTGCTTCGTACTGTCATCCAAACCTGTGAGATTCGCTACGAAAGCCAACGACGTTGACCACTGCCCTATAGAACCGACTGTTGGAAAAAGGTGTCGTAAATCAGATAATTTTGCAAAACAAAACAAATAATGAAGTATTAGACCCCTGGTTCTGCTCACAGAATAAGTCTATGGGCCAAGTATTGTTTTGAACATAATATTCAAAGGGACTTAAAATAAGAACAAATGGTAAATGAAAAAAACAATCGTTTTTAAAGTATTAAAAAGTATTAAAAATTGTGAGAAAAAGAGTCCCGGAAAACCATTTCACCGCGTTGCATGGGAAAAAAGCACTGGACACGTCGATATATTTATCAGCCCTGGCGTGAATTTGCAATTTAGGTATTGTAAAACCCTAGCGTAATAATTTCACATCAAACACATTGCCATTACTTCATTTGACTTTACTAATTATTACTTCCCGGTTAACTTGCAAAGGACTTTTATGCGAAACGGTTGACTAGGTTTATGCCCCAGCCGCATGCGAAAGTTGGCCAACTTCCTGCAAACATTATTTCACATACAATTTCAAAATAACTTTCTTTGCTTCTAACGAAAATAACTTGGAAATTCGCCCTCGGTTTCGTTATTCTAATTTCACTGGAACCGAAATCGTTTTATTTGCGTTTCAAACATGTATTAATTCACCGAAACAAATAATAATGTTCGTTATATATTGAATACATTCAGGGCACGCTGATTAAAGTTAATTGATTAAAGCTTTTATTGAAAGAATATATCATGTATCAAACCAACATTCAATGTGCTTTTAAATATCTTCGTCGTATTTTTTTATTATTTAAATCGTTTCAACAATGAACGAGGTCGTGTATGTGTATAAGCTTTGCAATCGAATGCACTGTATCCTCAACTCTTGCGGCTCTTAGACAAGAAAAATACTTCTCATCCGATGGGGGTCGTTTAGGAGTGGTTTCCTCATTATTGGCCTTATTCTTATGAATTTCAAAAAAAAAATAGTCCAAGGGCTTTAAAATATCTCTCTGCATCATTCTTCATACAATTTTTTTTATAAAAATTCGTGTTTTTTTAATAAATAATCATATTTTAAGTTGCGCGTAAAAAAGACGTCATCCCAGCACACATATAAAATTGCAACTGACAAGATTAGCCAAGCTATCTTACGAACGATCGCTTATCGCGGGCGCTTATCGTGTTATCGCGTTATCGCGTATTTATATAAACTACAAAAGGTCCAAAAAACTATGATATAAGAATACCTTAAATATAAACATTGTATCACCCATATTAAAATAGATATTTAAGAAAATGTGGGTATTGGGGTCGCATTTCTTAAGCTTAGAACCGAAAAAGTTAATATGTTAAACTTTTGTTGGGCGTTGGTTATCTGACGTTGTATGACTCATTCTAAACAATACTTGATTTCAATCATCATTTCATTGCAACAAGAGAAAATTATGCTGTGCTTAAAATTGTTGCGGCGTCGTGCGGAAAACGAGTAGATCCTGAATGCATAATGTATTTATTTCAGTACATTTTAGTGCAGGGTACATAACCTTGTTTCTGAACTATTTGCACACACTCTTTGTAACGCAGAAATTATAATTTACTGTATCGATTCACAAAAAAAATAGACACAATAAAAAGAAGGCTATGCAATCCTCTTAAATTTGGCATCTATCAATTTTTAAATGTGACTTTCATCAGCTTTTACTTTTTTTCATTCTCAAATGCGCCTGTGACAACATTTGAAACTCTAGGGAAATCTTAGAAAACAGCTCTTTAATCAAATCACTAAACGGGAAACACCAAGAAACCAAGCGGATGGTAACGGATACAACGTAGGATATATTGAGAATCAATAGTTCATTGATTTATCAGAAGGTGCATCCACCAAAAGCCGCATTTTCAATTCATTTATGCTTTACAGACATATTATACCACATACACTCAATAATTTTTCAGAAATTAGTTAATAATCGATGTACAGATAACCCTCGTTTATTTTGAACTCTGCTAGTGAGGGATTTCGATATTTTTCTAGGGTATTCATTTGGATTTGCCACTTAACACGTGCCAGAAATCTTCAAAATAAGTGGATGTTATATCTTACTATTTTACGGCTTTCGAAAAAAAAATCATTGTTAACTTAATCCAACCCAGCAGAATATTCTAGATTTTTTTTTGCAAAGACAAGTTATATTTTGGTTTTTATGTTGTTATAAATGGGTTTTTTTTTAATCTCCCAATAAATGAGAAATAACGCTTATCGTTATCATATCCAAAACGTATTCTCCGAGATCATCAGTGTTACTTGTAGATGAAACTTTTTCCATATTTTAATAGTAAAAAAGGGATCCAACGTCAACATTTTCAACATTACCAATAATCTGCAAATACACGATATCCTACATACTTCTATACATTCTTTATTTTGCTGCGTTTAATTTCCATCCGAATTTTGCATAATATGGTATCAAGTACTTTGTTTGTGAAGAAATTATGCTAATTTTATTGCGTATTAATTTAATTTAATACAAACTCGATGGGAAATAATCAGTTTATTATTGGTAAAGAGTTTACGATATTAACGTACATTATTGATATTAAATTAATTCAATATTATTTTGATATTAGGTAATTTGTTTGCAACATTTTGAATTGAGTTCATATTGTATGCATACGTATAAATGAAGCCGATTTTGCCATTTGTGTATTTTTTATTGAGAATTTTATATTTTTTATTATTCAGTCACTAGTTTCACAACTATTTTGTGAACGATAGAATATCTATATATTAATACTCGATAATGTCCGTCCGTCTGAATGATTGTCCGCGATTTTCCCTCCCCCTCCTCCGCCCCAGCCCCGCTGTCGCCATTTTTTTATTCATACCAAATACATACTTTTTTCGTTTGTATATGGTCGCGATTTCACCTTTTCGATGACGTCAAGAAAGACGGTCCCCCTCCCCCCCACCCCATCCTGCCCCGCTGTCGTCATTAATTCATTTCTTCATTTTTCTCTGACGTCATGAGTGAATTTTTGAAATCATGACATTTTTATTTTATTATGTGTAAAAACAATTAATTTTCAAAAAATATTCTCTCAAGCTGTGGGATTCGATACCATGCCCCAATTTTCATGCGCGACGTTCGGACACCCAACACACTGCTCCACCAGTCCAGTTGATGGTTACGAAAAAAAAACTCTATTTAAAGTTTTAGTTAACTAATAATGACATCTGTGGGTGAAATCTTGCACTAAACGAATTTGACCGTTCTGCAGCGTTTTGAGAGGCTATATAAGGCTGCTCAATTATATATAATAATTTAATATATAATAATTTAATTAACTATTTATTTATATATATACGAAAAATGGTTGTTAGCAAGCTTAAACATTATTCCAAATATTAAATAATTTACGAGGTCTATTTCTGCTAATACGAAAAATAGTTGTTAGCAAACTTAAACATTATTCCAAAAATTAAGTAATTAACAAGGACTATTTTTGCTACTATGAAAAATGGTTGTTAGCAAACTTAAACATTATTCCAAAAATTCAATAATTTACGAGGTCTATTTCTGCTAATAGGAAAAATAATTGTTAGCAAACTTAAACATTATTCCAAAAATTAAGTAATTTACAAGGACTATTTTTGCTACTATGAAAAATGGTTGTTAGCAAACTTAAACATTATTCCAAAAATTAAATAATTTACGAGGTCTATTTCTGCTAATAGGAAAAATAATTGTTAGCAAACTTAAACATTATTCCAAAAATTAAGTAATTTACAAGGACTATTTTTGCTACTATGAAAAATGGTTGTTAGCAAACTTAAACATTATTCCAAAAATTCAATAATTTACGAGGTCTATTTCTGCTAATACGAAAAATAATTGTTAGCAAACTTAAACATTATTCCAAAAATTAAGTAATTTACAAGGACTATTTTTGCTACTATGAAAAATGGTTGTTAGCAAACTTAAACATTATTCCAAAAATTAAATAATTTACGAGGTCTATTTCTGCTAATAGGAAAAATAATTGTTAGCAAACTTAAACATTATTCCAAAAATTAAGTAATTTACAAGGACTATTTTTGCTACTATGAAAAATGGTTGTTAGCAAACTTAAACATTATTCCAAAAATTAAATAATTTACGAGGTCTATTTCTGCTAATAGGAAAATAATTGTTAGCAAACTTAAACATTATTCCAAAAATTAAGTAATTTACAAGGACTATTTTTGCTACTATGAAAAATGGTTGTTAGCAAACTTAAACATTATTCCAAAAATTAAATAATTTACGAGGTCTATTTCTGCTAATAGGAAAAATGATTGTTAGCAAACTTAAACATTATTCCAAAAATTAAGTAATTTACAAGGACTATTTTTGCTACTATGAAAAATGGTTGTTAGCAAACTTAAACATTATTCCAAAAATTAAATAATTTACGAGGTCTATTTCTGCTAATAGGAAAAATAATTGTTAGCAAACTTAAACATTATTCCAAAAATTAAGTAATTTACAAGGACTATTTTTGCTACTATGAAAAATGGTTGTTAGCAAACTTAAAAATTATACCAAAAATAAAATAATTTACGAAATTTCTACTTCTAAGAAAAATGGTTGTAAGCAAACTTAAACATTATTCCAAAAATTAAATAATTTACGAGGTCTATTTCTGCTAATAGGAAAAATAATTGTTAGCAAACTTAAACATTATTCCAAAAATTAAGTAATTTACAAGGACTATTTTTGCTACTATGAAAAATGGTTGTTAGCAAACTTAAACATTATTCCAAAAATTAAATAATTTACGAGGTCTATTTCTGCTAATAGGAAAATAATTGTTAGCAAACTTAAACATTATTCCAAAAATTAAGTAATTTACAAGGACTATTTTTGCTACTATGAAAAATAATTGTTAGCAAACTTAAAAATTATACCAAAAACAAAATAATTAACGATATTTCTGCTTCTAAGAAAAATGGTTGTTAGCAAACTTAAACATTATTCCAAAAATTAAGTAATTTACAAGGACTATTTTTGCTACTATGAAAAATAATTGTTAGCAAACTTAAAAATTATACCAAAAACTAAATAATTTACGAGGTCTATTTCTGCTAATAGAAAAAATAATTGTTAGCAAACTTAAACATTATTCCAAAAATTAAGTAATTTACAAGGACTATTTTTGCTACTATGAAAAATGGTTGTTAGCAAACTTAAACATTATTCCAAAAATTCAATAATTTACGAGGTCTATTTCTGCTAATAGGAAAAATAATTGTTAGCAAACTTAAACATTATTCCAAAAATTAAGTAATTTACAAGGACTATTTTTGCTACTATGAAAAATGGTTGTTAGCAAACTTAAACATTATTCCAAAAATTCAATAATTTACGAGGTCTATTTCTGCTAATAGGAAAAATAATTGTTAGCAAACTTAAACATTATTCCAAAAATTAAGTAATTTACAAGGACTATTTTTGCTACTATGAAAAATATTTGTTAGCAAACTTAAAAATTATTCCAAAAATTAAGTAATTTACAAGGACTATTTTTGCTACTATGAAAAATGGTTGTTAGCAAACTTAAACATTATTCCAAAAATTAAATAATTTACGAGGTCTATTTCTGCTAATAGGAAAAATAATTGTTAGCAAACTTAAACATTATTCCAAAAATTAAGTAATTTACAAGGACTATTTTTGCTACTATGAAAAATGGTTGTTAGCAAACTTAAACATTATTCCAAAAATTAAATAATTTACGAGGTCTATTTCTGCTAATAGGAAAAATAATTGTTAGCAAACTTAAACATTATTCCAAAAATTAAGTAATTTACAAGGACTATTTTTGCTACTATGAAAAATGGTTGTTAGCAAACTTAAACATTATTCCAAAAATTCAATAATTTACGAGGTCTATTTCTGCTAATACGAAAAATAATTGTTAGCAAACTTAAACATTATTCCAAAAATTAAGTAATTTACAAGGACTATTTTTGCTACTATGAAAAATGGTTGTTAGCAAACTTAAACATTATTCCAAAAATTAAATAATTTACGAGGTCTATTTCTGCTTCTACGAAAAATGGTTGTTAGCAAACTTAAACATTATTCCAAAAATTAAGTAATTTACAAGGACTATTTTTGCTACTATGAAAAATGGTTGTTAGCAAACTTAAA